>CM048841.1:78837135-79172135 GCA_026545765.1 Plantago major
CTTAGAAAAAGCTCCATATTGATACCTTGACATAGAGACATAATTGGAGCTTGGTTTTCATCGTTGTTGAAGAATTGATATCGAATTCCTGGTAATTTGATAAATCTCCATCGTTTATCTCTTTGATTCGTGTTGCTATTGTTATTCGATTTGTATGAGCTTGCGTGCGATTATCAATATGTCTATGTTTATCATATGCAAAACTTTGAATTCTTTGATCTTTGCTTCTACTATGAGTAGCTAAATCACTCTGAACACAGTAGTTATGTGATGGTTTTGCGTATTCGATTCTAGGGTTAGGATTCGTTCATATAGGTTCGTCTAGTTCAAAATCTTCGTAAAAACTATCAATCCAATTCACTAGTTCAAGATTTTCTAAATCGTTTTAGGTTAAGGATCGTGGATTGACGACCACGATTACTCTAGTTCAAAATATTCAAATGATGATTGGTTGGGGTTGGATTGATCGATTTATGTACACCGACCGTGTGACAAATATGAACGATTTCCCTAGAACGAATTAGCATTACTCGATCATAACTGCTGTGTTCTCTTCTCTCATTGTTAAAAACCATTTATCTGCTTTTCTGTTTTCTAGTTATTAGAAGTAATCAAAACCAAACAAATCAAACCATTTTTACAAGTGAATGTTTGCTTTCGACTGCTTGGTAGCTTAATTGGTTCTTTAGCGAACGACTCTGTGGTTAGCATTGTCTGTTTACAACAACTGATTTCTACTTGTTTCCTAAGTAGTAATTTGAGCACATCACCGGGCGATCATTGATCCACCACCGGCAAAGGGCGAGCCATGACCTCGAGAAGAGTCGCGCTAACGCATTTCGTCGCTTTACAAAGAAGAAGAATAATCATTGTTACTCTGATGGCATCGAGATGACCACTAGGGAGCTCGCCGGAGAAGGAAAGCAACAACGGTGGGCTGTGAGAAGGGGAGCCGCGTACATCAACGCGCGAAGGAAGGAAACCAGCATAGAGACTACTACCGGAAAGGGAGGAGATGAGTCCGGTGAGATGTCACCGGAGTTGGGCGGTGTGGAGGCTGCTGGAAAAGGAAGGGAGATGATGAAGATGGAAGGTTAGGTTTGGAGGTGGGATTGGACTTGGAAGTAGTGGGCCTTTTTAGTGGGTCTAACTCATTTGCACATGGACCATGGGAGAAGCAGTGTATCAATTGGGCTGTCTACTTGCATTGGGACATGGCTTGTAAATTTCAATCACCTTCTTTGCAGTTTGGGCATGAACCGAGTATCGGTAACTTCGAGGTAAATTCTTCCGTATATTCTTTGACTAGAGCAATTTGATTATTTCGAAATTTTCATTATTGCTCGTACGGGTTAAAAGATTTTATCTCGAGGATTTCTGTTTGTTGGAGATGATTATGTGGTAGTAATTTTACTGTTACAACATTACCGGTTATGTGTCCAAGGAGTTATAAGGTAGCCATGGAGAGAATAATGTTCTTTACTATGGGACGAAGAAATAATATAAGATGCATCTATAGAAGATTTCTCGTCCGAGGTGTAGTGTCAACTACAACACATGTTTATTCTCTATCATTGGAGGAAGTGTGTGGAGTCTGTGGAAAATATTCTAGAACTTCGTGAACACCTTTCTTGGAAGGAAGATTTGATTAAATGGGATCCTTTATGGTCTATACGAGAACCAGCTATGATAATCTGGGGTTAGCCAGTATTATGCAGGACATTGTCTGGTACTCTTGTTTACTACTGTGGAGGATACCTAGCTATGGCTTAAGTTTGGGAATGATCTTCGAAGTGGTGAAAGACTCAAGGGGAAGAAGATGACTCTGCGAACTTGATATGCTCTGTGATGATTACAAGCTTCTTGAAGAAAGGATGAGCATCAAGTGGTCGATTATGGGCAAGAAAGTGCTAGAACTGAATGTCGACAACCTTTGACAAGGTTGATATTGTAAGGTCGGTAATGATTGGAAGTACGCGCCTAAGCTCGTGTCTAGAATCACCGTGGAGGATCGGGTTGTTCAAGATGTTGAAGACGTACAATAGTTGCCACTTGACGAATGGAAGAAACACTTGAGGAACATCTGAAGAGAACCTTGAGGACAAGGTCCATTTCTAGGGGGCGGTAATGTTACGAATAATCGTCTACGCATCTGTATTTTATTATGTATTGGATTTACTTAGTTAGTCGGCCCATGGATCGTAGCCCATGGGTATATTTAGTAGATAGATATTGTTAAATTTTGTTCTTAGTTGCTAAGTTACTTAATTAGGAAGGAGTCTATTGCTATAGTAACTCTTACTAGCTAAGTAAGGAATATTCTTAGGATATGCTTAATGGGCTAGAGCTCATAGTCATTTGTAGAGGTTATAAATAGCTCAACACCCTTTCATTATTATATATGCGAAGTTATGAGTATTTAGTAGAACAGAGTGTTCTTAGACAGGTGCCTAGATGTAGGTAATCTGAGTACTTAAGTGTACCCTGGGTTAATCTTAGAGAGTAGGCGTCTCTTTGGTTGCAGGAAGTCTCGTGGATAGGTAGCTATGTATTCTTGTGTGCGGGTTGATATACTCCGTCTAGAGATATAGGTTGCTTGTGCTCTTTAGCACTGTGATTGTATATATCTAGAGTAGTTCAAGTAGAATACCTAGCCTGGTGTTCTAAACCTTATACCGTGCATAAGGGATTTTGGGTTGATTGGTTAATTGATAGCCAGATCTATATAGGATCCTAACAGTATGTATGTGTGATGGGTAGGGCATTGCAAGTGCCCTACCCTCTCTCGTTAAAACATAAAATACTTAATGTAATTTTTACGTGTTTTTGTATTTTATCCTGTCCGTTTTAGTGTGGAATTTTACTTTTTTTTCCCTAAAAAACATTGTTTTCGGTAAAGTGACATTATTTTCATGTCATTTTTTGTTATATTTATTAGTTTGTCTATATCATTTAAAAAAAGTTATTCCCCTTTAATAATAAGAAATTTAAGAAATGATCCATGTCCACATTTTATCCTAACTCGCCCCTGTACGTGAGATTGACGAAAACATGATCGGGTTGTTTCTAGATATAAGAAAAACAAACAAAAAGTAATAATTAAAAAATATTTTTATATGCCCCTACTCAACATATAATAATGCAACTTGCGACTTAATGTGCTTCTCGGAAAATTTGACCTCGATCTTAATGAACCGTGCTTCTCTGAGTCACTTCTGATGAAAATGGTGATTAAGCTAAGCATCAAGTCTACAACCAAGTCCACATATGCAACTTATGTGCTTGTTATCTTATCATTATTTGAGGTCATAGCTCATAATAGCCAGTGCCAAGCTAACTTATTCATGCATAGTGAAGTACTAATTATCTAACCAAAAGAATTGATCTAGAACATACACACTATTTAATCCAGTTCGTTAGCTGATTCGTAATATATAAAAGAATAAAAAATAACTAACCGGACTACTACTATTTATCAAATTAGACACCCAACAAACTACAGTATAATTTAGACGTTTACATAATTGCCATCAAACAATTGATCTAGAACATGCATACCGTTACTAGCTATGAAACAACATGACATGCCCTTTGGAATCCAATGAATGTCTAATTTGTACCAGGTACTACCAATGTACCTTGTACAAAAAACTCATAGAATCATATTAGCTCAAGGTTAACGGATTATGCAAGTGTAACAGCATTCATGTGAATCCAGCTAGAAAAATAAACATGGGTTATGAGACAGGGACCATAGAGTACTAGCTAGTTGTCTCAATTTCTTGGGATTTGTTCTTTGTTTTGTTGTGATTTTTGAAATTAGGGTTTTGGTTTCTTATAATGATTTGGGATAAGCACAGGTTTACATCTTCACATGTTTGCATGTACACATACATTATAGCATATGTATGTGTATATGTGTATGTATAGTTTTATACATAAACTCCAAAATTAATGAATGTGGGTATGAGGTGGTGTCAGAAGAAGCTCGTGGAATCCGCCATTGGTGGAGGCAAGTGAAAAACAATAAGGTGAGTATAATTACTTACCATACCTTACCCTGGTTTTACAATCTCATACTATGTTAATTCAATGTTTATCAGTTTTCTTGTTTGTAATATACAAAAAAAACTCCGCTAATTAACTATTTTACTTACATAAATTTGAGTTTCTATACATTCGTTAAAAATATGTTAAAAAAACTATGTTAAAAACATTATGCCAAACAATCTATTATAAGTTGTTTGGCATACGACTTTAACGGATCTGATTTTAACGGACCTTTAACATATGCATATTTACTAGATTATATGTGAGCGAAATAGTGACATAATAGCATGTCAAACACGATTTATTGTACAACGCGAATTTAACATAGTTTAATTTTTTGTTTGACAAACAATCTATAATGTTGTATCATAGATGTAGTGATGTACATATTACATGTTATACTTTACCCGATAATAATAATGAAGTGTAACGCTTCAAAGTTTCAGAAAGCTTAATGAGATTGAGAACGAAGTGCACCTTTGTTTTCGAAAATTCATCCATAAGAACTTCAAAGTTAAGCGTGTTGGAGCAATTTAGGACAAAGTGTGCGAGAAAGTACATGTGTTGCAGACAAGAGAATTAAAGATATACCCGAATAGATGTTCATGAAAGAATCGCATATGTCCAAATGGTCGAACTAGATCGATTTAATGGTCGTTACAAGATTTCACGTTGTAGATTTTAAAAAACTAAAACCACCTGCCTTACCATACATCTATCATCATTAGTTCATTACATCCCCAATTTACTGTCTTTCACTTTCCACTTTCTTCAGGCACATTTAGCCTGATTGTTCTCATTTTACTGCTAAATTTGCGAGAGTAAATGTGTAGACAATAATGGCTAGTGCTTATATGGCTTTCGTAGGCTTTATAACTAGAAATGGCAAGAAATGAACTGTAAAGTAAAGTAAACATTACTGGCACTCCTACCCTTTCAACTTTATATTTATGTCTTGTATGTACATTCCTCGAGGTTCTGCTAAAAGCATTACTATGATGCTCTTTTAAACGTGCAAATTAACAAATTTACAAGGTTAGGGAATTGTCTTGAGCAGTAGTAGTAATTTCTAATTTTCTATCCTAGGATCCATCGTATGTCCATATTGCATTCACTAAACACAATCACACAAAATCTACATATTGTAGCTACTCCACATGAGTCTTGTCTGGTGAGTCAATTGATCTGAGTTGGAGTACTCTTCAGTGACATGTATCTTGAGTGACATGTAGGGGTAAGTAAGATACTACTAGTATTTTACAAATTTAAGTGGTCCAAAAGATTATAATAGAAGCAGCATAATTTAAAATCTAAAATATACGAATTTGAAAATTTGAAATCTCATTTGTTACCGCCTCCACCCATACGCCGTTGCACATGCATCAAATATTTCAGTTGATACTCCCCGTACGCCTACAGGCTATAGGATACATTACCTTTGTGGACACAAACGCCCATGTAATAAATACTCATACAAAAAATAATAAAAAGTAAACTTCAATAACTACGAAATTTGTTAATTTATTATTTATCTCTCATATTAAAAACAGTAGTATAAAAAAACCATGTCATGAATAGATGGAGGAGGGAGTACTTGAAAGGTATCAGCCCTCAGGGCTTCTACTTAAGTCAAGTCCCATTCAACCTCTTTAACCATAAGGAATCATCGGTCCCATTAATTTATAGTATAAGATAGAGATATCTATAGAAGTCATCACAAGGCAAAATAAACAATGCATGATGGACAAAATTGAAACCTTTTAGATTATTATGTTTGAATTAGATTTTGTTGAAGGCGGTCAACTTTCTGCTTCAAAATTATTAATGTTGATTGTTCTTGTAGGGACATAATCGATCTATTTGATTAGGGAGTTTGGGACTTTAGGTCATATTCAACTCAACTTTCGTGTGTAAATGTTACGTACCCTTTTAACGGATGTTGGGCTGATTCTGGCCAACACAGTCTTTTGTGGTCCATTTATTTAAATGTGTATGTCCCACCCCCTTTCGGCCCATTCCGTCTAACTTTCACTAGCATTTCCTTCTCTCTTTTCAACACGCAAAAAAGTGCTTGCCCTTTCTCATCAGAGGAAATTTATTGTTTCGCCGTGGGGTAAAAGAAAATTAACTGTCCTTGTATACTTTTCTAAGCTGCCAATAATTTGTCGGTCCGTCATATAACAAATTTAATTTAACTAACCAAAGTTTAAGAGTTAAGCATTGTACCTGGTGGTGGTGATAACATATGTAGGACTAGTGTATCACTCTAAGATCAACTCATGAGTTATCGCACGGATTAAATGTTAGTACTAATAGATATTCCCTTTACTATCTTTTAATGTACTTGTTCTAATAATTTATTTGAAATCGCGGCTAGTGTTGTTGATCTGGAGGCATATTATATGACAAACACGTGAATGTTGTAAGAGACAGAGATGATGTGGTAATGTGGTGGTTGAGCTTGATTCTTGTCTTTTTGTTATCGGATTGGATTTCATTTCGGCTAAGCAAAAAGATTGATTTCCAACGTCTCCTTCCAGATTCCACTGCCCGTCTTTTCATTTGCTTGCTGTTGACCTAATCCATTAGAAGTATTATCTTTTGTAGTTGAACTTCACATCTTACTAGTTCATTTTATATATTAATCCGAGTCTGGAAACTTCATGTGAGGTTTCGATCATTTTCCAGAGAATATATTTTGGGTAGAGTTTATCTTTAAACTCCTTGTAGAAATTTTGAAGAATTAAAAACTGGCATGACGGTTTGTTAGGAATTCAATCTCGATTACACCTAATAAACCAACTACTTTAATCGTTAACACAACAGGAATTTACGTGGTTCGATTGAGTTGCTTCAATCTATATCTACGGAAAATCAACAAGTTTATTGCTTCCTTCAATCACCAAACAATACACAGCTATGTTACAGAGAAACGCAACTCACAACATCAACTATAACACCTCTCAATTTCAGAGAAAACAGAAGAAGAATGATGAAAGAATTTCCTGATAATGAAATGAATCTATCGAGCTCTGTTTATATACAAAGAGCAAATCTCAAGATCAATCAGGAACCGTTGGATCAAAACGGTTAATCACCATCTGACGGCTGAGACAAAGTCGCGTTTCTTTTAAGCTAAAACGTACAGCCTTTCAACCAATTTGCCAATTAATTTCTGAACTTCTGGTTTCTTTCGAAAACACCTCAAAACTTTTAAAACTTTCACAACGGTATTGTAGAAAGTAGACAACAACCTGAAAGTGGACTGAGAAATGTGGGTAACACTTTCATGCACGTGACATTAAATTCATATTGGAAAAAGTCGAGTAAGAAAAGTTGCTGCATAGCTTAATATCATGAAGTATGTCATACAGGTGGTGATGTCGTAATATTATTTCTTATACTACTACTCCAGAGTATGCATGAATTAAAGACTCAATTTCAAAAAATGTTTTAGAGATCCAGAAGCAATTTTGTTGCTTTTCGTAAACATTGCAATATTTTTAGAACTTCTCATAGTATTTTAAATATAAAGGAAAATTTATGATCTATCAAGTGTTGAGAATAGTTCGAGTTTCAAGTTAATTTCATATCGTTCAGATTAAAATTTTAGGCGTTTATTTATTTCTCATTCCCTCTCGCTGAGATTAAGAATCATGAGAGCATCATGAAATATTCAATTTTCCTAAACAATATAAAAACAATCATATTAGTATAAATTGACCAGGTTAGATATTATATCCCACTTTTATAGTGGACCACGTGTACTACAATATATAGTTAAGAATTACCGTATGATTGTTTCCTCAGTCCAAACTTTAAGGAGCTGTTTGGTATAGAGTTAAAACATTGAGTTGTGTTTTTAACCCGATTTTCTGAATTTAAGTTTTTAGCTATGATTCTCCGAGGTAAAAGAGCTCCTGACCAATTCGAAACAAAAATAAATAGAAACATGATACCCACCGGGACCGGATTGAAGGGATTAGTGCCCCCGTCGAAACAACAAAAAAAAAGCCCTTTGGAAACAAAAGAAAACAATCTATTCGAGGGGGAGATGGAAGATATTTTGTTTCGATACCGGAAATTTTGGGAATAGCGGTCCGGTTAGTGCATGTAACCATCCTGGATATCCAACCGTTGAGAACCGGACAGTTCATTGGTTTGACCGGTAAACCGCCAACCGGTTAAGAACCAATTTTTTATTTCATTTGATAAATATTGAATAAAATGGAAGTGATGGGAATTAAACTTGGGTCTAGAATATAAAACTTAGTTACTTACTACTTGGACACAAGTTATTTGTACAAAAGTTTTGTTTTATTCTAATAATAACCCAAACTTGGATATATGTTAACATTTTTCAAGGATATCAATCATCTACTAAATAAAAGAACAATCACTTAATATTTTTAACATTAATTCATTTTTCATTTTACAAGTTACAACTTTATATGTTTGAAATTCTAACATTTGAACCATCATAAATTAATATAGTAGATTTAGTATTTTAGATTTTTTTTCTTTTATAATTCAATATAAGTCGAATTATTACATTCAATATAGGTTCATATTAGACAATTTATTTATTAGTTACGTTGTAGTTTGATTATATGTAGTCTAATCTTTTTACTATTTGTTGTGATTGTTCAACTTCGTAAATATTAATTACAAATCACATATTAATTAGATTTATTAACAAACACATGTATAAGACGTCATACCGGATCAATAAGATGTTTGACCGGTTGAACCAATATTTTGTAGCATGTCCAGTTCTACACCCGGTTCGGTTTTTCGTACACCGGAAAGTGGTTGATTCTTTTCTTTCAAAGAATTCGGAGCCAAACATACACTAAATCACCCCGCTCCCCATATATCACACCGCATTGGGTTTTAGCTAAGCACATTGGCCCAAATGATCACTGGGCATAGTACTCACTCAAAAGCCAAAACCCATTGAATTCGTTAGTTTAAAACCTATTTTTAATTTTAATTTTAAGATAGACAGGCTATTTGACATTCATCTAAACAAAACTATTCATATGTTAAAATATTTTCCGATATTTGTTTTGTATCTTATACAGTAAAAAATTTAACTCAATTTTTTCTCAACAAAACAATCATCATTCTATTACTACCCTAATTTCACTTCATCTTTACTTTTCCAATCAAACTAACAACTTTAAACCAATCAAATAACTTAAAAAGTATTAAACACATCACTTTCTTCTTACACACATCACTTTATTCTTACACACCCTATATAACAACCATATAAACCCTATAAATTTTTAACTCTATACCAAACATTATTTTTTATAACTCACTTTTAACTCAGTTAATATCAACTAAAAAATTTCCTTAACTTAATTTTTTAACTCTATACCAAACATCCAGAGAGAGTATAAAAAAAGTAAATGAACAAGGTTAGGAGTTTAACAAATATATATCAACAAGAAGAGAAAATTGGACGCAATTTTATGGGATACCCAAATTCATCTCCGGGAATAATTCCTATAGATGAATAGTCACATATATATGTGTATGGGTAAATATAGTAAAAGGAAAGATTTTCCAAATCTATAGTAAAATCCAGTTTTCATAAAAAAAAAAACGGTCAGAAACACTATAAATTGGTCAATATCTTTTATATAAATATCCCAAATAAACAAAACTCTCTCACAAAAATCATAACCCTCAATATATTTCTCTCTCTACAAAATCTTAGTGCGATAAACATTCATACTTCCTCTCTCTCTCTCTCCCCCTCCCTCCCCATATCCTCCGGTGACATACCGGAGAGCCTCGCCGCGCCGCCTCCTCTGACGATGTTTGGGAGAATCATCTCCGCCGAATTTCATCGATTTCGCCGGATTTCTACACGATTTCACCGGATTTCTTCAAATTCATAAAAAAATCAGGTGAATCGATTCAATAGGTTCGTGGTTTATGTTGTTTTTCATCTCTTACATCGATTCATGTCGCTTTTTTTCGTTAAAATCTTAATTGGAAGTGAAAATTGACCTTTTATTTTTCGTTTTTCGCTGTTTTACAATCTGACTTTTCCAGATCTGAAACTAGATCTGAAATTCGTACATTGAAAAATCGAATTATTTCGCGCATATGTTATCTGGTGCTTTGTTATGATTTTAAGATGCATTGTTATAATTTTGAGAGCTGGTGTTATAGTTTTAAGCACCTCCGTTATATGGATTTATTTCGCTTTTTTTCCCTTTAAAATCAACTGAAAGTGAAATTTTACCGGTTATTTTTTGTTTTTCATTGATTTTACGATCTTATGTTTCCAGATCTGAAACTAGATCTGAAATTCGTACAGTGAAAATCGAATCATTTCACAATCATGTTATTTGGTGTATTGTTATGGTTTTAATAGCTGGTGTTATAGTTTTAAGCATCATTGTTATGGTTTTAGCTTGTGTTGAATGTTTTTGTTTGTTATTGTTTAGCGCACATGTTATAGTTTTAAGACCTATCATTGAAGTTTTAAGCATCAACATTAGTGTTTTTAGCTTCTGATTATGATTTGATTTTTTGCAGATGCTTTGTTATGGTTTTAAAAGACGTTATAATTTTAAGTGGCAATGTTATGGATTTAAGCATCAATGTTATTGTTTTTAGCTTGTGTTGCATGTTTCTGCTTTGTTATGGTTTTAGGAGGCATTGTTATAGTTTTAAAATGCACTGTTATGGTTTTAAGTTTTAATGTTACTATTTTTAGTTTGTGTTGAAATATTTCCGATTGCTATTATTTTTAGCGCATATGTAATAATTTTAAAACATATTGTCGTAGTTTTAAGCAGCATCATTAGTCTTTTTAGCTTCTCATGAAATATTTATGACTTGATTGCTTGCAAATGCTTTGTTATAGTTTTAAGAGGTATTGTTGTAGCTTTACAAGGCACTGTTATGGTTTTAAGCATCAATTTTACTCTTTTTAGCTTGTGTTGCATATTCCTGCTTTGTTATAGTTTTCAGAGGCATAGTTATTGTTTTAAAAGGCATTGATATGGTTTTAAGAATCAATGCTACTCTTTTTAGCTTGTTTTGCATGTTCCTTTTTTGTTTTGAGCACCAATGTGATAGTTTTAATAAGAATTGTTATAGTTTTAACCCAGTTAATGAATGTTTTAATCAGGTACTGATGATGACATCGAGTTGGTGATTGGTCTCGCAAATGTGTCATTGCAGATTGAGCAACAAAAGGTAGGAAGCCGAAGTTCACCAACAAGTTTACGTGAAAAAAGCCTATTTCAACAACTCAGTTTGCATCTGTATCAAAAACACCAAATAGACGTTTATTGTAATTTTTTTCTATGAGAATAGGTGTTTTAAAACATTTGGATGACTGAATCTTTCAATATTGTAATGACAGGTGTTTCAAGTAGCTTTAGTTTAAGCTTGTTTATTGACATTTTAATGGCATCACCAAAACTTTTAAACATATTTAATAGTGATTTAATGATATTAGGTTGTCATTTAAAACTATAACAAACCATCTTAAAAACCTATCATGTAACTCCTTAAACCATCACACCTCTCTTAAAAATTAACAAAAGAGGTTAAAATTATGATTGAAACATATAATACTGACGCATTAAAACCATCACATCATCTCTTAAAAACATTAACAAAATACGTTAAAACTGTAACTAAAACTTTCAATACTAACAACTTAAAACCATAACATAATATATTAAAGACATAACAAAAAATGTGTGTCTCGACGGTTTGTTAAGAAACCCGGCCGGTCAGACCGCTAAACCCCAAAATCTGCAAAAAACCTTTAATTTTCTATTTTTTAGGAAAATTTTACATTTTCCAAGACTTTGGCTAAATATATTGATTGGGTTATTGTTAGCAAAACTAGCTAATAAGTTAGTTCGTAGCTGATTGAGTGGACTAGCTGATAAATTAGTTGTTAGGTAGCTGATTGAATAGCTATAGCTGATAAAATAGCTGGTTTGTGATTGGATAGCTGATAACTAGTTGTGATTTTTATACAGGAGTTTGATAAATTAATTAGCTGATAAGCTAGCTGTTTTGCTAAATATTAAAAACAAATCAGGTAGATTTTTTATAATCTTTCTGGACAAGCTTAAGCTTATTAGATTAACTAGCTTATTACCTACAGCTACCAACTACGTGCACGTCACGGAGCCAATATCCAGATCCGAACGATGTAATCACCACATTAGATCTACAGAGGCAGTTTTTAATATCTTAACGGGTGATTATGTGAAATTTCCCTCAAGCTCGCCATAAAGTTTTTAACTGAATTATACTAAAATTTTATTGCAGTGTTGGCAAATAGGGGTCGTGAATTAGTAACTTCTACCTAGTTCTTGAAAGCAGGAAAAAAAAAAACACCATTTGACCGTTTGATAGAGTTAAGAAAATGAGTTAAGTAAAAAAAATTAGTTGATGAATAGTAAATGAGTGAAAGATGATTTATTAAAAATGGTGTTTAGAATAGAATTAAAATTTTATAGAGTTGTTATGTAGAGTGTGTAAGAATAAAGTGATATGTGTAAGAAGATAGTGATGTGTTGATACTTTTTAAGGTTATTTAATTGGTCTAAGATTGTTAGTTTGGGTTGCCTCTACCGTCAGGGTCGAGCCTGGCCCTATGCGGCCTCGGGCCCCAAAAATTGGGGCCCAGCCCATAGTATATATATTTGTTTAGATAGAAAGAAATATTTAAAATGATAAAGTATTTGATTGAAGCAAACAAAATATGAAAATTTATAGTGTCAGAGTGGCAAGGTGTGTTTTGTTTTATCAATCAGACCCAGATTCAAACCTCAAAATCCACATTTTGTTCTACATTTTTACCATTTTCCCATCCTTTAATTCATTTTATGCTTCTCCTAATTTTTTTCAGGGGGCCATTTTAAAAAATTCGCATGGGGCCTCAATATTTAATGGCACGGCCTTGTCTACCGTGCCGCATGATATAGCGCCGGGTGCTTGAGTGTGTTGTACAGTGCAACATATATTGCATATAGTATAATCATGGTAGAACACTGAAGCATCAGGAGGCATTACAACGTGCTGCACTGTAGACAAAACCGCTAGTTTGATTAAAAAAGTAAAGTGGAAGTAAGAGTAGTGTAGAAAGAGAATGATGATGGTTTAGTGGGGAAAAAATGAGTTAATTTTTTACCGTAGAAGATACAAAACAGATACCGTGAAACAATTTAACGGATGAATAGTACATCTTACTGCTATACCAAACAGGCTGCATGTGTGGTCTGTGGTCAGGAACTTCCAAGCTGCTTAACCTGCTTTCTGGAGCCATGTATAGAACATAGGCCTTCAAGAATCGCCAGAGAGACTTAAGGTAGGGTAATAAATGATACGAGGTAGATTCTGTATGAGTGAAAAATCACAATGACAGAACTTGCGCCATTGAAACATTTCGACTCAAGGATATTGGATGTATCATGTATGAAGAAATGATACTAGCGTCCCTATTGTGTGCACTGAATGAATGCTTGAGGTCGAAAATAACTAGCAAGACTCACGCTTATGATCATTGAGTATCGAGTCAATCCCAAACTAGAATTGATCTCAAAGACTGAGATTTACAAAAGCAAATACATAGATCAGTTAGTTAACAACCAAAGATGTCACATATGCCAAAATAGCAATCGCAATCATGATATTCAGGAAATAGTTTGATTGAAGAGGCTTATCTGGACTGCCACCAAATCCTTGATACTCTGCTCTAATCTTTTGTTTCATATTATCCGATAGTTCTCTCTGCAATTCAAATAAGCAAAAGATGCATTTCATTTATTCTTCCCCGTTGTTAAAACTTCCAAGTTTTAGAATTGTTGTTCACACGATTTTGGTAATAGCTTCAATCTTGTGTTATTTAAAATAACATCACACGCAAAGAGACACTTGATTTCAATTTAGTCCTGCAGCAACCATAAAAAGTGACAGGTTTAAATTTGCTCTTCATACTTTTGTAGTGAATTCAAGCATGTATAAAGGAATATTGAACAAAAGACGAGCTTTAGTACGATATCAGAAAACCATACCTTTCCCGATGAGTACTTTGCTGCCACAAATTTTTCAGGTTGGGCTTGTGGTGAAGTATCATCTAGGGAGAAACCCTGCCAGAGCAATTAAATATTGTATGGTTAAGGACCTTAAGGTAGAATATCTCATATCACTTATTCTGCACAATAGGTTCAAAGTTTCATGAAAGGAATTTATCGGAACTAAGAGGATGGAGAACATGTGATAATTACCTCAGATGGGTCAAATTTGGCTCCAAGATTACTAAGCTTAGCATGGGCTTCAGCATAATCATTGAAAAACGCCTCTGTGTCCACAGCATATTTCTCGGCATATTCCTATGACGTACTTTCATCTGAGCACAAAAGGCACAAGATATAAATAAAGTTGTTTATCTGTGGTTTACCTTGAAAGAAGGATCTTCAAAGAGCACAGCGTCGGTAGGTAAAACCAGCAGATCTTCATCTCTTCTCTCTTTGATATCCTAAACAATTGTAGAACTTTAAGGTCAGACTTGAGCAATTAGAGTTAGAAAATTAGAAACTATGAGACAGATAATCAACACGTAGCACCTTGAAGTAGGAGTTATCAAACTTTAACCACTGTGCTGTCCAAGATTGCCCCCCAGGTGCCCCTGGTCCATCTTTCTGCCATGACATAAAAAGATCGTAGCCACAAAGGTTAGGGCTGCATGCAAAATAAATGCCATCTAGGTCTAGGTATTTCTACTGCAAAAGAAAGCAAAGAAATAAAACAATCCTACTAAACTACTCAACAAGGTCATTTCCATCCATTTTGTATATTTGTCAAAGGGCAACTTCATCGCCGGTGGATTACTATAGTGTTTGTGTATAACAATTTTATCAAAATTAATAGGAAGCATGAGTTTCAAGAAAATCTCATTAACCTAGCAGTTAATCGGTCCAAACCAATAATAATGCTCCAACTCAAACTATCCTCTTTGGAGGTGAAAGTATGCACATTCAGTTCATAATGCATTTTTCTAGATTATTGTGTGTGAAACCATTTCTTCACTTGCAAATGCAAATTTTGGCATGATCATTAGATTTTTATCTAAAGATGTACTATCCAGCTATGTGGCCACATACATTTATTTAAGACGGTAAACAACTCTGTTCCAGAAAAAACTTGTCCTGATATTTCTCAATTAACAAGGGGTGGGAGGTGTTGGGAAGGATGCAGTATATGCGAAAAGTAGAAAGTACATCATAGAGATTGGCTCTTTTCTTACTGTGTATTTGGTTTCCGGTTTGCCCCACCCACTGCGTTCTGGCCTCGACCTCCCTAGGGTGTGCGCACCCGAGAGCGCAACTATTTCCTGAACACCAAAAAGTTCGCCCATAAACACCAGCCAAGATGTCCCACCATAAATGTGAAGTGTGATTAGGATAGTTACTACCTTATCATTCAGTCCCATGCGATAAAACACATCACGTAGGTGAGAAGCCGGGGAAGGCGGGCCAGCATCTATCATAACCACAAAACTAAGAGTTAATGTGAAAAAACAAAGTACGTTTCACAAGTTACGCTATCCAATGAACCTCAACACACAAGAAAGTGAGAAACTAGGTTCTAATGTGCGGCCAAAGAACTACACCGTAAGACATAAGTCTGATAGATCAATGCAGCAGAAACAAGTTCCTAGCAGAGAGGTAGTTTTTCATTTCCGAATTAATTTACTTTGTTTATAACTTATAGGTTGCATATATGCAGAGAAAAACATTACACGTATGGTAGTGGCAAAAAATATAATATGAAGAGCCCAAAATATCCGCTTCAGAGTTCCTCAAAGGATTTGATGATAACTCATGCATTGAGATAATTGATAGATATGCTCACATAATTTAAGCATTTCTGCTGAAAACTGGAAAGGGTAAAAGAACTAATTTAACTTCAGTTTTGGACTTTTTCGGGGCAGATAATGGCTCCAAGTACTGAGATTTAAAGTCGGTAAAGAAGAATAAGACTATCTGGCAGCAAACATTTGAAGATTAGCTACTGTTGTAACAGTTTAGGAGAACCTCACTGAAAATAACTACTCGGTACTCACATTTCTAGAATGATTAAGTAGCACGACTTGGACTAGATCTCCAACATAGCTATCGACCCCGGATAGCGGCGCAGAGCGGGCCGACCCCAAATAGCGGTATCGAGATGGCCACTATTCGAAGTATTGCACATACTCGTCACAAAAATTATATAGTACTCATAATATTCATAGATATACAAACAAATGCTCAAAATCCAAGGAAATTACTAATGATCAAAGTCATAATAGATAATTCATAATAAGAAACTAGAAGTCTAAATTTTGTCCCCCCCCCCCCCCCCAAAAAAATAATTCTCTAAAAGCCCCAGAGTTCACAAAGCGCCCTGGAGCGGCCGCTCCGCATAATGGCCGCTCCGGGTGTTAACTGAAGCCTGGTGGTTCCAAAGCGCCAGGAGCGGCCAGAGCTCCTGGTGTCGCGGGATAGCGGCCAGAGAACAGTAAACCTACTATCTGGCACCTTTAGGGAACGAGTTTTATTGTTCTAGAGTCTAATCAACAGCGAAATGAATTTTTCTATGCCATTCCCCCTAGTCTTGATGAGGACAACACTTTAAGCAACAACAGAAAAAAAGATGGATGCTATAGCAAATTACCAGGGAGCCGCCCTTCTTCTGGGCATTGCTCCGGTGCGGTGACATCCACTCTTCCGTACTTCATCGGAATTTTAGGCCCTCCAGCTTCCTGTATTGTGAATTTAGCATGGTTAAACTATGTAGAGAGTGCTAATATCGATGCTAACCAAAACGGCCAACCAACCTCTATAGCCGTGGCACTAGCAAGTTGAAACAAGTCTGCATATGTCACACTAGAATACTTGTCCTTGATGGGTTGAAGAAGTTTCAGAGCATTGACGAGTCCTGTACCACGCCCGAAGTGTCAAGCTGCATATTCATTCATCAAGAAAAGTACCAAGTCATATAAGAGCATGATATACCAGCATTTGCTCCATGCTTCAGTTCGATTTCAAATCTTAAGCTTCCATTGGCACCACCACGTTTTGGCCACTCTCCGATGTTTTTGTTATAGGTACCAGCATCATGCCAGCCCAGACGGACCTATTTAAATATGACAATTGAACATTTGAGCTAAGAATCAGTGTTCTAAGTCGATTCAGCTGTATCAATTACATTCACTCATTACTTATTCCAAGTCGAAATACAATTCCTGATCACTATCAAAGGGCAGATGACAACAAATTCTTAGGTAGACCTAGGCATTCACTTGTTGACCATGTGAATTAATCGAAATCAACAGAGTGCATAACAGCACAATGATTGCCAGGAAAACCACCTGAAGTACACGCACCCGACGCATATGCAAGTCAAAACTAACTTAAAACACACATACAGGTGTGAAATCACCTAAATAAAAAAATGCTCGAGGAATCTAACAGACCAACAAAGGCACAACAATCACCAGCTAAACCACCTCAGTTCAGTTACATACTACTTCAATAACTTTACAAATTGAAATCTAGCTTAGAACAAAAACCGAGAAAACAATTACCAGAATCGGATGGCAGAAGGTCGATTTCAGTAGCTCTTTGATATCCTCTCGAGCACTCTTCAGCTCCTCGGGAGCAGATGCTGAGCATTTCGGCGAAAAGCCCGTGGAGTAACCGACTCTCCCACTCGACAACGAACGTGGTGAGTAGCTTTTCTAATGAAACGACGATTACGAGCGATTTGTTAGATCAGTAAAGGCTAGTTGCATAATCGGAATGGAAAATGAGCATGAGCGTGAGTACCTGGGGAAGGAAGAGGTGCGAAATGCGAGATGAGGATCGGAGAGACTTGAGCGATAAAATGGAGCGGCAGGAGAACTTGGCGGCGGTGGCGGAAGGGAGGAGACGGTTGGCGGCGGTGGTAGTTGCAGCGGCGGTGGCAGCGGAAAGTGAGGCCATGGCTGCTGCTGTTTGTGAAGAGTCGGATGTCCCTGATTTGCTATTGGGTGATTTCTCTGTCTGCTTGCGTTTCGGATTTGTGGTGTGCGCGTGGAGTCCGCCTATTGACTCTTTCGTTTCATATTTCGTGCACTTGTATCAATTTTCAATTAAATATAATAAAGTTACAGTAATTTTTCTGAGATACGGTTTGTAGATAATTTATTTAAAAACGAACCTAAATTGTCAAAAAAATTATTAATGTTATTAATCAAAACACTTATGTTCTCAACATTTGTATTTTTTCATATTACAACAAGACTTATTTCGTTAGCAACATAAACGTTTTGATTAATAACATAAATGATTTTATTGATAACACAAGACGTGTCTACGTCTCTCATTAGACTTTTTGATAAAGTTATACTATTAGTTTTCTAATAATAATAACAAGGGGATTTCTACAGTGAGATAGTAGTCGTACTACTTGTTAAAATGAGATAGTAGTCGTACAACCGTTGAGATCTAATCTCAACCATTGATCTTGTGTACAACTACTCCTATTATGTACGACAACTCAAAGAGTAGTCGTACTAGTTAATTGACAAATATACCCATTTAATTACTAATTAAAAATGTTAGAACTTTTGGATCGGGATTGGTACTCTAAATAAGTTTCAGACGATGTTGACTATAAAGATGAGTCAACAACGTCTTCAATAGTAAACGATAACAGTTTGCAGCGGATAAAAATACTGAACACCACAGATAAATTCTAGCCAGTATATATAAAATATATTAACCGTGTCGCAGGCTAAATTTCCACAATCAGTCTAAGTAGAATCACAAAAACTACGTTTAATCAATCACAGACGAATGATTAAACTACAAAGACTAAACCTAGAACAAATGATGAGACGATAATTTAGAGTCTCATCTTATCTTTTTTACCGTCTTTTGGTTAGTCTTTATTGGCATTTTGTAGTGTTTTTGTACGTTTTTATGCTTTGGTACTTTGGTTTTTCTTTTGTAGGATTTTGCGTTGCGGAGAAATGCTTGTTGAGCTGAGCGGGATCGAAGAAGAACGAGCCTCGCCGCGGCGAAGTGAACATGCTTGTCGCGGCGAGAAATCCAGTGGTTGATTGGTATCTCGTCGTTTGAAGCTCGCCGCGGCGAGTCAATATTCTCGCCACGGCAAGAAATCCAGTAGCTCGTGGAATTTTGGAATCAAGAGCTCGCCGCGGCGAGAAGACGCAAGACAGGCACTGGGACTTACTGGAATCCTCGCCGCGACGAGACGGGATTTTGACGTTTTTTGTTTCTCCTTATTAGCTTAGACTTAGGCAATTTTGGGAGAACTTCTTCTACTTGAATTTTACCTAGAAAAAGCTCCTAAACCCAGATTTTGACATTGATTAATTTGGGAGCTTGGTTCATCTCTTGTAACGAATCATTGACATCGAATTCTTAGTAAGTTTGATAATCCTCTATTGCCTCCATACAATTCTTGTGCTTGATTGATTTGTCAAATTGTATGCTTTTGCTTGCGATTAATATTATGTTTATGCTTTGCGTATACAAGATTATGAAGTCCTTCGTCTTTGCTTCAAGTATGAGTAGCTAAACCTCTCCAGAACTCGGTAGTTATGTGATGGCTATGCAGATTCGGATCTAGGGTCTGCATTCGTTCATATAGGTTCGTCTAGTTTGAGATTTTCGTATAAACCTTCAATCCAATACGCCAGTTTGAAGTATTCTAAATCGTTTTTGTTAAGAATCGTCGGTCCGACAAACTTGACGATTTCGCTAGTTTGAAATCTTCGAAAAACGACTTGGTTAAATTGGACTGATTGTTTTCTATACACCGACCGTGTGACAAATATGAACGATTACCTTAGTATCGAATTAGCATAACCGGATCATCACTACCGTGTTTACTTTTTTCCCATTGATCAAAACCGTTTATTTGCTTTAGTATTAATTCGTGTTTCAGAAGTAGAATCACTCAAAACCAACTTGTTACTCACAAACAAACGTTCTGCTCTATTTCGTTGTGGTAGCTTAATTAATTCCCTAGAGAACGATACCGAGTTAGGCATAGTCTACAACTACAACTTATTCTCTTAAGTTTTATAGAGTATAATTTGAGCTTATCAAATTTGGCGTCGCTGCCGAGGAGTTAATTCCTACTGTAGCGTTTAGAGTTTGATTTTTTGTTTGTTTCCCAACTTGCGGTTTAGTGCACTAACAGAAACTAAGATATTTTTCAAGTTTTGACTTTTGTAGATTTAACCACAGGTTTATGCGCGGAACGAGATCGCAAGTAACACCTTTGCACAGTCCAGTAAACGAGATCGATCGACACCTTCGCCGACTTAGAAGAGAAAACTTAGTAGCAATTCAAATGGCTGAGAACGAACAACCCATCGTTGAGGCAGGGGAGATAACTTATGGAGCCTACATGTAGCCTGGCGAGATTAAGGCTGGAAAGTCAGCAATTGTGCTATCTAATGAGGCCAGGAACATGGAAATCAAGGCTCATAACTTCCATGATATGCCTACATACTATGGGATGGCCAATGAGGATGTCATCAGGTTTATGAAGGAATCTGAGGGGTTGATTGCTAGGATTCCGCTGACTGTGGGTGGAATTACGGTGACTGGTGAGGAAATCAGGAAGAAGGTTTTCCCTATTTGCATGCAGGACAGGGCTAAGAGCTGGATTTTGAACCAGCCGGGGGGATCTCTGGCTACTTGGGATGCTCTGTATAAGGCCTTAATGAACGAGTTTTACCCTGCTGAGAAGACTAAGCAACTTCGGCTCCAGATTAAGAAGTTTATGTAGATGAGTGACGAGAGTTTTTATGAAGCAAGGGAACGGTTCTTGAATCTTCTCTCTCAGTGCCCTCACCACAAGCTGACTGAGATGGATTTGTATTGCAGGTTTTACGAAGGCCTAGATTGGGAAGCTCAAAATATGGTTGACATGACTGTCAACGAGAGCATTGTTACGGCATCACTCGCGGCCTTAATTGAGGCATTTGACAAGCTGGCTGCTATTTCCCAGCTTAAGGGGACGCGTGGTCGGGCTAGAAGGGCTGAAGTTAGAGTTGTGGAGGAAACCTCAGGGCCTAGTAACTGCGATTTGGCGGATCAGATCAGGGAGATAAGGATGCTCAGCACTGTCTCCGCTCCGGGTTCACAGGTGAGTGAACGGTGCAATCTCTGCGGTAATTTTAGGCATGGAGCTAGCATGTGTAGGCTTCCAGAGATCATGAACGAGAACCCGACTCCTGAGGTAGTTAACTGGGTGCAGACCAGACAACATGGTAACTGGCAAGGTAACCAAGGTGGCAACACAGGGGGCCTAGGATACAGACTTTTGTACCAAACGGCGCAAACTTGAGCTATGGCAACAACTTTTATGAGAATGCGCCACAGGAGCAGTCGATCCCGGCTCAGCCAGTTCCTGTTCAGTCTACGCAAGCACTAGTAAGTTCTGATCAGGAAATCCGCATGGCAAGATCTGAGAAATTTTGGGTCGAGGCGCAGTAGAATCAGAACAGGAATGATCAGAGGTTCGATAATATCGAGCAGTCACATAAACGGTTGGAGAAGACATTAGGGGATTTAGTTGGCTATCTTCAGCAAAGGGAAAAGGGTAAGTTCCCGACGACTATGGAAAACAACATGATTCTGGCTGTTGAGGTGACATTCGATGAGCCAGGAAAGGTGAAGTCGGTTCTCGCTACTTGCACCTGCAAGCCTGATAATGCGGTGGCCCAGGTTGAGGCACCGAAGGTAGTCGAGGCACTACCTGCGCCGACGGTTGAGAAGCCAGCTGAAGTGGGAGTTGAAGAAAAGGAGATGGAGGTAGTCACACCTGGTTATGCGATTCCGATAGAGAAGGCGAATGCGAAACCAGCTCACTTTGAGGTGAATTATACTACTCCAGTAATTCCAAAGGCAGATAAGAGCATCAGTGATGCAGATAACTTTGATTTGGTTGTCGGCATTGGCAACTCGTCTGAGGTAATTGGTGTTGTTGACACGGGGGCTGCGGTTAATCTGATGACTTTTGCTACGTATGTGGAGTTGAACTTGAAGGGTTTGGAGCATCGTAAATGTTTTATCTTGTTATCCAATGGAACAAGGAGTAGGTGCATGGGTATAGTCAAAGATGTACCAGTTGAACAGGATGGTGATGTGTTTATGGCAGATTTTGTGGTTGTGGAGTCGTCTCGGATCAAAGGAAAGGACATGGAAAAAGATATGTTGCTTTTGGGGCATCCCTTCATCAAGACTACTCGCATGATTGTCAATCTCTATGCTCGTACCTGCACTATTGAGGTACATGGCAAGCAACGCGAGTTGCAAGCCACTACTATACCATATTCTGTTGCACAGGTTGACACAAGGACGTACATTGGAGCACACACCGGACCACTCTATACATACTCTTACTTACAGGGGAATAAAGGAGTTGAGAAGACCGGACGCATCAAGCTTCGTTGATCTTAACCGGAGAAAGTCGAGCTAACGACTTTAAACAAATGCATTTTGCTTTGCATTTAGACTAATTTGTTATTCGTTGGACTCATTTGCATCGTTATTTGACTTTAGTTGAGTCATTTTAATTTATTAAGTTGAACAATTTGATTAGTTAATCTCACATTGTTTATCTATTTACGTTGTGAAGGGTGCGAAACGTTTGTACTAACACGAGGAAACTCATAAAACTCTAGCAGCGACAAGGAGTTTCAATCTCGCCTCGCGAGATTGCACTACAAGTACAATATCTTTTCAAGAAAACACCTCCTCGCCACGCGAGAATTTATTCTCGCCGCGGCTCGGTCGCTGAACAAGCAGAGTGCTTGTTTATGGAATTCTCGCCGCGGCGAGGATGCTTTCAGCACTCAGCGTATGTTTCCGGAATTCTCGCAGCGGCGAGCAGCTTTAAAAAGCCGATATTCCTTCTTCTTCTTTCCCCACTCTTCCCTTTCCCCCATTCTTCTTCTCTTCCGCCTCCTTCTCTTATTCACACCAAAAATCCTGTTCTTCCTCAATTCTTCACCAAATTCTTCCATTCTCGTTGCTACTCAACGGGTTTTTCGTCCTCTCCCCAATTCTTGCATCATCTTTGAGTTTCATCAACTGTTACTCTCCGAATCAAGGTATTTTGGCTTGTAACTTCGTTTTTCCCCCTAATTTCGAATTTGTGAATTATTGTGGTTGATCGTCGTTCGTTCTTAATTGATTACTCTTGTGGGATGTATATATGATTGCTTTATGATTCATTTCTTCTTGTTTCTTTGAATTCAATTGCATTGCTCTACCCCGACTTCCCACTCGATTTTTCCCCAATTTTGCCTACATTCGTACCCTTTTGTGTTGCTTGTGACTTTTCCTGAGATTGTGATCTTAACTATGTTGAGTATTATGTCTCTTATGGGATTATTAGCCAATTTCGGGAATTTTGTTGCCCCTATTTTTTACTGTTAAGCTGACCTGGTTTGGGGAGATTGTATTATTACTCCTCCCCCATATTGTTGTCTACTGACCCTGTCTTCTGAGGATCATGTCTCATGAAGTGCAGTAGTAAGCGTCGGAGCAGCGGCGAGCAACGAGGTCAAGAAGATGAGTTCTCTGACCTATCTATGGATGGCAGAGCTTTTATGATAGCCAATTTCAGTGAGCCCAGGCAGTTCTGGTGTGAGAGAGCACTGGACATCGATGAGAATGAGGACGCAGTCTATGCTCGGGTTATGGCTAGAGTCTGGTACCTCCGTTGGGGCATACTATTTGGACACCATAGCCCGTATGATCCGAAGTTGGTCCGTGAGTTCTACATCATGCTCCACTACAGGGAAGATGATGTTACGATGGTCCGTGGGGTCCAGTTCAAGTTCTCAAAGGACAGCCTTCGAAGTTTTCTGCAGTCCAAGCGGTACCAGCAGGAGGATGATCTCTATAGTCACTCGGGGCCTCATATCAACAATCGTCAGTTTGACCTAGAACTTGCCGGTTTTGTACTTCGACCCGCCCAGGTTCCTAAGGAGTTCCAGAATAAGGCTCGGATATACTCTCAGTTCCCCAAGCCCGAAGTCCGACTATGGCAGCACTTGATCCAGCACAGTTCTGCGATTGGCGGGCCCGCATTACACTCATGTAGAGGAGCAGTACGCTGTTTTGACCAGGGAGAGACAGGAGTTCCGGGACTGGGTGGCACCTCACCATGCCAACATTTCCGACCAGTACTCGCGTATTGAGGAACACTATCTGCAGCAGGCCGAGCGCGATAGGAGAGCCGATGCTAGAGAGCAGCGTGAAGTTGAGCGTTTGGCGCGGCAGGAGGAGTTGTGGAAGGCACAGCAGGATTTCTGGGAGCAACGCTTCGGTGGCACTACAAGAAAAACTGGACAAAACGACGTTATGGGGCGACGGATAAAATCCGTCGCCCCATAACGACGGATCGCTAATTGGGCGACGGATAATAATTATCCGTCACCCAAGTTTGACTTTTGTTAAAAAAATTTTTTTTTTTTTTTTTTTGAAAATTGGGCGACGGATACCTATCCGTCGCCACTTTTGGCGACGGATCGACTCTGGGCCGACGGACACGTGTCCGTCGGCCCAGAGTTTCATATTTGGCCCGACAGAGGCAGCAGCCTGCCCTCATTTTCTTCCTTCTCCCTTCTTCTTCCTCATTCTCTTCTTCTCCGTTTCCGGTGAATTGTTCGTTATTCCGGCCAATCTTGGTGCCTAATCGAAGCTAGTGGGACAAGGAGTTTGTTTCTTCGATCAATTTCAGATTTCTACCGATTAATCAAGGTATTTTGGCTAAAACCCTAGTTTTTTAAAATTTGGGGATTTTGTTTATTTTGATTAATTTGAGCAATTATATGTATATATGATAAGTATGTAGTAGTTAGTTTAGTTAATTTGATCAATTATATGTAATTTGTTCAATTTGATAGTTAGTTTAATTAATGATATGAATGTATGTAGTATGTTAAGTTTGGTATGTATGAATGTATGTAGTTAGTTTGATTTGTGTGTTAAGTATATATAGTTAGTTTAGTTAATTTGATATGTTTGTTAAGTATAGAAGTATGTAGTTTTGATTTGATAAATTTGTATGTTAAGTATGTAATTTGATATGAATATATGTAGTAATTCGATATGTATAGAGTAATTAGTTAATTTGATATGTATGTTAAGTATATAATATATGTACTAAGAGGTTGAAATGGTTATTATATATGTCCAATTTTGTAACATCGAACACTTAATTAATAATTAATTTATAAGGAACATATAATAATTAACAATTAACCTCTACAATCTTCTTATCCGAATTGGAATCGATCTAATAAATTAAATACGATCTAATCAATTGGAGCGTCTCGGGTTAAAAATAAAGTAAACAATGAATTCGACCGTTCATGGATGTACGATAAATGACGGTAAATGATGAGTTTCTAGGAGTTTCGTAGAAGGGTTAAAGGTTTCATCTCGTTTGCCATGGGACATCCGGTTTGTAATTGGGGTTGATAAAGTGTCCTTGCACATTGAAACCTGGAAACAAGCAATTTATGACGCCTTTGCAGATTCGAGCACTTATGACGTTATGGATTCATGCACGAGTATCATGTATGGATTCATCACGGTGAGAAGCACTGCCATGGCATACCTCCGATTGGAGGGAGAGGCGGGGTTTGGGGCCTATTGAGTGCCTTTTCGCTTGTCGGAACATGTGCATGGTGTATTGGGAGGAGGATGTAGATCTGTTGGAATGCAAGTTACGTGGTAGGGAGCGCACAAGTGATGAGGAGGGGGTGCATGAGAATGAGGAGTTTCATCCGTTTTGTCTCTAGCTTGTATAACTAGTAATCATTAGTTGATATATATATGAAACCAAACATTATGGTAAAATTGAAGTGATGTAACTTATATTATGTAATGCCTTAACAATTGATGAAGCTAATATAACTTATATTACGTAGCAATTGATTGAATTATTGTGAAATTGATTTATTCAGTAAATGAAAGACCTCGATCTAATGAATTCAAACGTGTCGTTATTATCTAATTATTCAATGAATACCGATCGTGGATGGATGTATTGTCGCATTACTCTCAATGGCGAGTTCAATGGAGTTTTACGAAAGGGTTGAAGGTTTCATTGAATTTGCAATGTCAAATCGTCTTGTGTAAAGGATGGGTTGATAAAGTGTCCTTGCAATGAAACGGTCTGAAACAAGCAATACGTGACTCCTAAAGTGGTAGTCCAAAGACTTGAGGAAAAATGGATTCCTTCTGCGTATCGGTATGGAATCATCATGGTGAGGAAGCGACCGCCCAATACATATGACCAATCTGAGATAACGTGGAAGGAAGAAAAAATGAACAAATCGGGAACAATCCCAATCAAGGCGATGCTATTCGAGCTCGAGTCGAACAAATGGTGTACGATCTTTGCGGGCGGAGTTCAGGTGGACACAACCAACACCGAAACCGAGGTGGAGGTGGAGGAACCACCGAATCCCGAGGATCGGTTGTTCTTTGACTTGTTAGAATCATCGAGCCGGTTTACCCGGTGTAAGCTCACCGAGTTGTCTTTGTTATCTCGGCTAATGAGTTGTAAGGCTAATGGCCACAATCAAACGAGCTTCAATGAATGGGTTGACGTAATGTCGGACCTTTGTCTGAATAAAACCTAGTTCCACCAACTTTTACCAAGCGAAGAAAAAGATGGGGATTAGAAATTTGTGGTAACCATAGGTATTGTCCGAAAATGTGCATGATATATTGGGAGGAGGATGCGGATCTAATAGAATGCAAGTTACGTGGTAAGGAAGCAGTACAAGCGTTACAAGGAGGGGGCCAAAGAAACGACAAAAGAAAATCTCTCACATAAGAAAATGTGGTACTTCCCTCTAGCACCTCGTTTGAAAAGATTGTATGCTTCAAGTGCTTGCATGGATAAAATGCGGTGGCACAAGGAGCCAGTAATCTTGGATAATCTTGAAGGTGGTAGAATGGACCATCCAATGACTCACCCGCATGGAAATCGTTTGACAAGACATATCCGAGTTTGCGGCGAATCTAGAAATGTACGTTTGGGACTTTATGCGGATGGTTTTAACCTGTTCGGTAGTGAACGTAAATACTCTTGTTGGCGCTTATTATGCTCACCGCATAATCGCCCCGGTGAGTGCA
This sequence comes from Plantago major, assembly GCA_026545765.1. NCBI lineage: Eukaryota > Viridiplantae > Streptophyta > Magnoliopsida > Lamiales > Plantaginaceae > Plantago > Plantago major. Next base: position 78,864,408 of record CM048841.1, read on the forward strand.
TGAAGGAGCCATTCATGTTTCGATCGCATTGGTGCTCGGGCGAAGATCTGGATCGACGTTGGATGTTTTCTTGCAACCCCTAATCAAGGAGCCGATCGAGTTGTGGACGGATGGTATCCACGCATATGATGTGTCGACAAAAAGAACTTCACCTTGAGAGCGGCTCTTCTTTGGACCGTGGTGACTTCCCTGCGTACACCATGCTATCTGGAAGGAAAAAATAGGAAATATGCATGTCCACATTGCTTGGAGGATCTGGATGCATTTAGGCGAAGGGTAGTGGAAAATTTTGTTGGTTTGATTGTCATCGTAGGTTGCTAGAAAGTGACCATTCGTTCGGGAAGAACAAGGATCAATTCTTGAAAAATAAAGTCGTCGACAAAAAGCCCCGACAAGACTTCTTGGTGCACAAATTCTTGCGGAGATTGATAGATTGGGTCTTATGAAGGTGGTGAGCTTGGGTGGATGAAGCATAACGAGAAAATTGGTAAAAATGTGGTTGGAGGAAGAGAAGCATTTTTGGGACTTGCCTTTTGGGCGGTCTTCTTATCCGTCACAACTTAGATTTCATGCACATTGAGAAGAACGTGTTCGAGAACTTATTCAATACACTTTGCAACATTGAGGGAAAACAAAGGACCATGCGAAGTCTAGATCCGAGGTTCGACGTGGTGTAAAAGGCCCGAGTTGACAAAGAAGGATGAGAATGGTAAGTATCCGAAAGCGTGCTACACAATTGACAACGCTTCTAGGTCAATTTTGTTTGATTGGGTGAGGGCATTGAGTTTCCCAGATAATTACGCCTCAAATTTAGAGAGGTGTGTGGATTTGAAGAAGACAAAGGTTTATGGGATGAAGAGCCACGATGTCATGTGTTCATGGAGGCTTATCCGTAGCATTCGAGAGTCACCGAAACACGTATGGAGCTATCACCGAGTTGAGCTTATTTTTCAAAAATTTAGGCACTGGTGGTTCATGATAAAGTGTTGGAAAATCTTGAAAGGAACATACCATTGATTCTATGCAAGCTCGAGCGTATCTTTCCACCGAGCTGGTTTGATTCTATGGAGCACTTGTCGGTTCACCTTCCTCATGAAGCGAGACTTGCTGGTCCGGTTCGATGTCGATGGATGTATCCATTCGAGAGGTACTTGGGAAATTGAAGAAGTATGTCAACAACAAAGGTAAACTGAAGGTTCGATTGCCAATGCCTACATTCGAGAGGAAAGCGCAACCTTCGCTCTTATTACTTTGATGAACACGCCCTACGAAGACAAAGAAGGCTACCGAAATGCGTACACATTCGTAGTTCAAGCGGATGATGAGTTTTCCCTATCATCTTCGTGGTATCGGGGAGACCTCTTGGTGCGACTAAGAAAGAATATCTTACGGATAAAGAGTTGAAAGCGGCTCAATATTATGTCCTCACGAATTGTCTTTGAGGTTGACGATATATGGTACTATTTGCAGGTCGAACCATTTATTTAAATTTTAATATAGCTACGCAAGTCTCTACTTCAATTATAGACTTATCATCGAATCAATGTTTGCAGTTTTTCAAAAGCGTTGTTTGGCGAAAATCCTCGGATGACGGAGGATACACTAGAGAACTACTTGACTCAAAAATTCTCTGAAATTTCCAGTTGGTTCAGAGTATGTCCGAATCCTATTAACAACGTCACATGCATATACTTAAAGGCTCTCAGGGTCCATTCAAAAGGTCTACACATTCCCGGGTTATATAGTCATGGCCTTAGGTTCCACACGATTGAATGTAACACGGCCATGGCGACAAGCAACTCGGGGTGTGTTAATGGTGCGAAAGAGTATGGAGACGCTACTTTGTTTGATTTCCGGCAAGCTAAAACGAATTGTGAGGATTGAATATTACGGATTGCCATTTAAACGAACCTTCTTGTTTGACGTTGAGTGGTATGATCCTAATCCGGAGGTACGAGGAAGAACGGTATGAAATGGTTGATGTGAACCAAAAGAAGAGGTACAACAAGTATGAACCATTTATTCTGGCGACTCAAGCACGACAAGTGGTGTTTCTTGAATATCCAAGCAGAAAACGCGATAAGGGGGAATGGTTAGCTGCGGTACCTATTCGTGCTCGCTCGAAAGTGGAGTACATTGAGAAAGACGACTCAATTACCAACTCGTACCAACAAGAGGATGTCGATAAACAAGCGAAGATCCCATAGAAGCGGATGATGAGTTGTTTGATCGCACGAGGACCAATATGTAGTCTTAGAGGACGGCTATAATGGTATATTATGTGTATTATGAGTAATTATATGTGTTATTATAATCTGTTATGTATTATAACTCGTACTAACACATTTTTATTGTATTTATTACATTTTTTTTGCAGATGCCGCGACAAAGGCCGTCCACCTATCGTCCCCCCCCCCCCACGCAGCCGGCCGCATGATAGTGGTGGGTCGGGGACACCTTCAGACAGGGAGGGATCCGAAGATCGTGACGGAGTCTCGGATTCACGAGACCCCGAGGCGAGAGAGCGTGTGGCTCTACCGGTCGGCCGGACACATCTTTGGAGGCGACCACGACGATTGTCCCTACCTCGTGTTCGATCCAAACAATCCCAACGTCACGTGGGACGGCTTGCTGTGATTTTCCTATTGGTCTGCCAAGTAAGTATTATACATTCTTCTTAAATATGTAAAACATAACGATAATGATAGTTGACAAGTATAAATTGTTGTACTAAAGTAATGCATATTCGCTTTCTTGTATCTTATACATTGACAACGACTTATGGCCTCGGGAGGTGCACAACAAACTAGGTGACATCTTAGGGCAGGAGAGAACCAGGCGGTGGTGAGTGTTGGAGCCACATCTCGGAGCGCATGAGGGCCGAGTACTTGATGGTGAGGTAAGTTAAAATATGACATTCATTTGTTTGTAATTATAATTAATCGTTTTAATATGAGTGGTATGTTAGCCTTGTATGTGAGTGGTATGTTAGCCACTTTATTTGGGTGATATGTTAGTCACCATTGTGTTAGTAAATTTTAGGACAATGTGAGTGGTATGTTAGCTTGTATGTGAGTGGTATGTTAGCCACTTTATTTGGGTGATATGTTAGTCACCATTGTGTTAGTAAATTTTAGGACAATGTGAGTGGTATGTTAGCCTTGTATGTGAGTGGTATGTTAGCCACTTTATTTGGATGATATGTTAGTCACCATTGTGTTAGTAAATTTTAGGACAATGTGAGTGGTATGTTAGCTTTGTATGTGAGTGGTATGTTAGCCACTATATGTGAGTGGTATGTTAGCCACTTTATTTGGGTGATATGTTAGTCACCATATCTGTATGTTGTTAGGACATGTATTGACTTTGGATGTTGTATGAAATTGGGAATGTAGAAGGTACTTCATTCCTGAAGGTTGATCCCACAGATCTGGCGTTTAGGCTGGGATCCAAACTGCATAAGGCCATTCGGGATCGGGTGGCCCAATCCCTCCACAGTTGATGCAAGGTGGGCCCTTTGGGATGCCTCATCGGCGCCGAATCGATGTCCGGGCGTTGCTTGGACCAACAGCGTAACCGGCATCCCGATCGTCTGGCGGGAAGGGCCGTTCACCACCTTGGGAGGCGATCTCATCACATCGATTATTATCAATCGGTGCGTATATATGTGTTTTGCAATCTAGCATTACGTGTATGTATGAAGTCTCTACGCTCTATTACTTGTAGATGATAAATTGTTGACTAGATCTGGTTTGATTCGGTGGCACGGGAGGTGACATCCAAGTATGCCATCTTCAAGAAGGCCAAGCGGAAAGGCGGTATGGACCGATCACGGGCCTCGTCTATTCTGATATGTTTATGTTGCTTAAAGTTCATATTTGTACACTATTACAAGTTACTTTTTAAAAGCGATGGCGATCATTATATCTGCTATTTACGATTTCAGTGAGGTTGATGCTCGGTGGCGGCAGAGGGCGAGGCGGGTGATGTGTTGTCAATCGAACAAGTTGACAACATCTTCCTAGAGGTCAACAAACCGGACAAGAAAGGGCGAATATATGGACTCGGAGCCTCGGTTTGCATCTGGCTAGTCCGGCGTGCTCCTCATCATCATCCGTGATCTAGACGTCCGGTTTACACAGGACTGTGTCTCGGAAATGGTGCGATCGCGTCCGGGAACATGTTGCTCGGCTAACTCAAGAGATGGAGCAACAAAGGGCGAGATGGAGCGCCATGACAGAGAACGAAGGAGGAGAACGGCGCCTTGATTCTGAGATGGAGCAGTTCATGTCGATTCCGCCATCACCCACCCCACCCCGTCGATAGCTAGTTATGTATCTGTATGTTCGGATTTTTTTCATATTTACACTTGTTTGGATAATTTCTCCAGCTCCGAATATTACTTTTTTATTCATTGAAACATTTTCCGTATTATTGATTTATTATCGAATATTATATTGATTAAATAGGTGAACTACGAAAAATAGGGATTAATATGAAATAAATAGTGACGGAAGTAGTGACGGAATTCACAGTGACGGAATTAGTGACGGAATTTCAAATTCCGTCACTAGTCCAATTAAAATATTTAGCGACGGATAGGATCTATCCGTCGCTAAATCTTGACAGATAGATTCTATCCGTCGCTAAATTTCGGAATTAAAAAAAAAAAAATGGTCAATCCGTCGCGAATTGGATGACGGATTGTTATCCGTCGCCACAGCTCCAGGGGGGCGACGGATTTTCTATCCGTCGCCCGATCCGTCGCCAGAGGCGACGGATGGTAACTTTGTGACGGATCTATCCGTCGCTACAGGCCAGATTTTTTGTAGTGTGGAGGCGCTTCTGGATCAGCTTGAGTCCACCTTACGAGACATCACTATGGTTGGTCAATATATACAGTCTTTCTTCTTACACTATATATTGCTAGGGACTAGCTGTCGTGTAGGTTTGGGGAGGTTTCGACTATATCATTAGCTTATGCCGTCTCGTATATTCATGACATTTGTACTCTGTATTGTCTTTCTTGTTTCCCGTTCCATTATGTACTCTGTTCAAGTGGTATGTTAGTCACTTTTAATTGTTATGTGACTGTGGTGGTATGTTAGCCACCTTTCTTCGTTAGTTTCTCATTTTCTGTCAGTTTTAGTTGTAGAAATTTTATGATTTTTGTGGTGAGTCTGAGTTATTATTCCAAGTCGAACGTCTTTTGTAGATGATAAATTTGCTTGCTACTCTTGTTTTGTATGATATTTAGATGGAAGTAGTGTAGTGGATTTAAAATCCTATAAGTCCGTTTCTCTTGTAAATAATAAGTCTGTGTAGGTCTTTAGTCCAAAAAATCCTGTGAGAAGCCTTGAGCCGATGAAAAAGTATTATACCGGCAACTGTATTGTGTGATTCATGGGTTGTGCAAGTTTTTTACGAATTACTTGCGCCTTTTCATACTTATGTGTACTCAGTTTCGTTGGGGATGACGAACGACATGCTTGTTTCTTTGGTTTTTTCTCCTCCAAACCCGTTCCTTGGAACGGGTTTGGGGAGGAGACTCTCTACCTTTGCGACTTTTTACTTGAGTTGTTCATGCATATTTGCTAAGAGTCTGTTTGCTGCTTCTAAAGCTATCTGCATTTGAATCTCGGGGTGGATCTGTGGTCTTAATTGATCACCGTTAGTCGTGTTAGGCGTGTTCCAAATACTACCACATACCGGCGTGGCTAAAAAGCTACATGTCCGTGAGGTTGATGGCACGTATACCAAACTGACACGCACAAAAGTCCGCACTTTTGTGCAAACAGACACCTGCAAAAAATTGAGATAAAAAGAGCCCAATGAGGCCATGCATTGAATATACAGTGCAATCGTGGTGGAATTTTGAAATGAATGATTTGAATAAGGGGAGCAGCATCATTAGCCTTCGATTTTTGAAAATTAAATTGCTTGCCAAAAGTCCCTTTTGACCTGATGAGACGAGTACAATAGCATAAGATAGTCTAGGCATCTTTATGACGAGGTCATTTTCCCAGTTTACCTTTTGAGCGTCTTCCATTTTTGGACACTTCCAAGAGAGTGAGAGTTACATTACAAGCACCTGTGAGGGACTAGTGAGCAAGACTTAAGTGTTATTTACTTGAGAAACGTTCTTGTTTGATTTTATGTACTATTCTGCCAAGGTTAGTTGAGTACAAAGCTTTTGCATCTCGTGAACTTAATGTTTACAATGGTAGATTCGGTCACTTGGGAGTTTAACTCTGTTATGTGCTATTTGTTTGTTTTATGTTTCGAGTCTAGTTTTGTCTAGGCTGTTTGTTTGCTCGAGGACGAGCAAAGGTTCGATTTGGGGACTTTGATGAGACGATAATTTAGAGTCACATCTTATCTTTTTTACTGTATTTTGGTTAGTCTTTATTGGCATTTTGTAGTGTTTTTGTACGTTTTTATGCTTTGGTACTTTGGTTATTCTTTTGTAGGATTTTGACTATAATTTAGAGTCTCATCTTGTCTTTTTTACCGTCTTTTGCCTAGTCTTTGTTTGCATTTTATAGTGTTTTTGTACGTTTTTATGCTTTGGTATTTTGCAGTGTTTCTTGTGCATTTTTTATGTTTTTAGGTGAAAACCGGAAAGAAAACTATGATTCTAGAGCCTTGAAATTTTAGTAACACGGCGAAAACGGAAGTGGATTCGGAGTTCGGACAAATAATTGAGAGCCGTTTTAGTGAAACTTGCAAAAGTGAAATTTTACGGAGCAGTCTAGCCATTTTGGCCATAACTCTCTCATATGATCTCCGATTGACCTGATTTCGGTGGCCACGTAAAGATAATTCAAAGGCTACAACTTTCGTTTTGGACGCATAGGAAAATTCTGTCTGTAGAAAACGTTACAAATTAAGGCTTTAAGCTCGCCGCGGCGAGATTTCTAGAAGCAAAAAGGAGGCTTAAACGCAGCCTTTCGCCGCGGCAAGAATATGCTTGCCGCAGCGAATATATATATCGAAAATCTTTGTTTTATGTTCGATTTTATTCCCTTTTAACATAACTTCCTTCTACGCTTGACACGTAAAAATGATTGTATGATACTGGTCCAAGCTATTACGTGCGAGAAAAAATCCCTTCTGACTTAACTGATTGAGTGCAAATGCATGAGTTATTTGAGGCAAATTTGTGATGAAAGTCACCTTCCTTATCTCATTATATTTCTTGAGTGATTACCCCTATTGGACACTTCCATGAGTGTGAGAGATAGTTGCATAGGATCCACCTGTGAGGGATTAGCGAGCTAGACTTAAGAGTTATTTACTTGAGAAAAGTTCTTGTTTGATTTTTTATGCACTATTCTGCCATGGTTAGTTGAGTACAAAACTTTTGCACCTTGTGAATTTAATGTTTACAGTGGTAGATTCAGTCACTTGGGAGTTTAACTCTGTTATGTGCTAATTGTTCGTTTCTTGTTTCGAGTCTAGTTCTTGTCTAGGTTGTTTGTTTGCTAGAGCACGAGCAAAGGTTCGGTTTGGAGAGTTTGATGAGACGATAATTTAGAGTCTCATCTTGTCTTTTTTACCGTCTTTTGCCTAGTCTTTGTTTGCATTTTATAGTGTTTTTGTACGTTTTTATGCTTTGGTATTTTGTAGTGTTTCTTGTGCGTTTTTATGTTTTTCGTGTTTTTAGGTGAAAACCGGAGTGAAAACTATGGTTCTAGAACCTTGAAATTGGAGTAACACGGCGAAAACAGAAGTGGATTCGGAGTTCGGACGAAGAATTGAGAGCCATTTTAGCGAAACTTGCAAAAGTGAAATTTTACGGAGCAGTCGAGCAATTTTGACCATAACTCTCTCATATGATCTCCGATTGACCTGATTTCGGTGCCCTCACAAAGATAATTCAAAGGGCTACAACTTTCGTTGTGGACGCATAGGAGAATTCTATCTGTAGGAAAAGTTACAAAGGTTTTAAGCTCGCCGCGGTGATTGTATATTCTCGCCGCGGCGAGATTTCCATAAGCAAAAAGGAGGCTTAAACGCAGCCTTTCGCCACGGCGAGAATCTGCTCGCCGCAGCGAGTATATATATCGAAAATCTTTGTTTTCTGTTCGATTTTATTCCCTTTTAACATAACTTCCTTCTACGCTTGACGCGTAAAAAGCTCCTAAAACCTAGTTTTTGAACATTGATTGATCTTGGAGCTTGGTTCTTCTCTTGTAACGAATCATTGACATCGAATTCTTAGTAAGTTTGATAATTCTCTATTGCTTCCATACAATTCTTGTGCTTGATTGATTTATCGAATTGTATGCATTTGCTTGCGACTATCATTATGTTATGCTTTGCGTATCCAAGATTATGAATTCCTTCGTCCTTGCTTCAATTATGAGTAGCTAAACCACTCCAGAACTTGGTAGTTGTGTGATGGTTATGCAGATTCGAATATAGGGTTTATATTCGTTCATAAGGTTCGTCTAGTTTGATATTCTCATAAAAAACCGTCAATCCAATAGGCTAGTTTGAAATCTTCTAAATCGTTTTGGTTAAGAATCGTCGGTCTGACAAACCTGACGATTTCTCTAGTTTAAAATCTTCGAAAAACAGCTTGGTTAAATTGGATTGATTGCTTTTTTGTACACCGACCGTGTGACAATATGAACGTTTACCTTAGTTTGAATTAGCATAACCGGATCATTGCTACCGTGTTCACTCTCTCTCATTGATCATAACAGTTTATTTGCATTTTGTATTAATTTGTGTTTTAGAAGTACAAACATTCAAAACTTATATGTTACTCACAAACAAACAGTTTACTCTCATTCGTTGTGGTAGCTTAATTGATTCCCTAAAACGATACCGAGTTAAGCATAGTCTACAACTACAACTTATTCTCTTAAGTTTAATAGAGTATAATTTGAGCTTATCACCTCCAATAATGCCCCAAGCACTTTTAAAGAACTTGGCAGAGTAACCATCTATAGTAGGCGCCTTATCATCCCTAGGCCTGTCGATTTGGGTCCGATCCGTGGACATTATCCCAGTCCGATCCGGATCGGACTTGATCCGGTCCACCAATAAATTAAATTTGATCCAACAGATTTGTGTCCATCGAGTCCGGACCGGTCCGGATCGGTACATGGATCTTTGCTAAATGAAACCTAATAGTATAATTAAACTTGAATCGATCTCTTCTTCTTCAGCGACTACGCTCTTCTTCTTCACTGTGTCTTCTTCAGTTCTGCTACTTAATTAAATTGATTGAATCGATCTTTCACTGTGGATCTGCAATGGCTTAAGGAATCATCTGGAGAACAAGTCAATCTTCAATTGCGCCTCTGTGTCTTCTTCTTCACTAAATCACTGTGTCTTCTTCACTGTTCTGTACCTCTTCAATTGCGCAAATCTTCAGTTGCGCCTCTTCTTCACTGCGCGTTGCGCCCATTCTTCTGTGAGCCCCTTCGTCTTCTTGCCACCATGGAGGGAGAAGATATACTGGTAATTTCTTTTTTCTTTTTTTGGCTTGTTCATCTCAAACCCAGTTGTCAACTTGAGACCATGATTTTCTACTGAAGCGTGCTCGTTGGAGTAGTTTTGGTCTAAAAATCTGTTATTTTTCTATCTCTAGCAGTTTCTCTATCGATTTTCAATCTCTGTACTTATCTGAGTTTAGTGGAATGGGGTATGTTGAATTGTGTCAAAGATTCTAATTTTTTATTTTTTTTTGTGTCATTTATGTCATATGCTGATACTACGACTCAAGATTCTGAGGTTTTTTTTTGTGTCAAAGAAACTAAATGTAATTGTTGTAACTAGATGTTTTAGCACCAAACAAACTGGTTGCATTGCTGTCTTATGTGGATTTTGTGGCTTTAGCTCATTTGTATTGTCAATATTTGATGTTGTCTTATGTTAGGACGTTGCATTTGCTACTTTCTGCCGTAGAGATTTGATTGATGATGTTAGGATACGTGATACTGCATTTGTTGCTTGTTAGTTTACTGTATAGTGGGCTTAGTATCTAGTGTATAGTTGCATGAATACTCTATAATCTGCAGAAGTGTTTGTAGTTCTGCTTCTAGAAAAAACAAGGGTTAATTACAGAAACACCCCTGTAAGAGTCCGAAATTACAATTTCCCCCAAACATTTTTGCACACCCCCTGCCGTTAGTTGACTAATTAACGAAGTCAATCTCAGTCAACGTTAATCAACAAATCTTACTTTCAAACCCCAGTTGACGGTTGACTTTTTTTAACGGAATTGACGGCTGACATCAAATGACGTCATTAATAAATCGTGAATTTCCGGAATTGCCCCCATCAACTTTTACACTATAACCCCTAAATCTCTAACACATTCACTACACTACTTCACTTTTCTCAACAATCTCCCAATATCTTCCACCTTCATCTTTCACTTACACCTACAAGATCTACATCTTCAAGGTACAATCGGTTAGGGTTCTTGTTTTGAGTCCTGCAAGAGATTTATCAAGATCGACTAGTATCAAAAGAAATCTTGTAAAATAGATCTACAGATCTTGGTCACATTTAACTCCGCCAAAATAGTTTCGGAGGAATGGTATCGTCCATGGTTTCAAATTCTTCCTTTTCATTCAAATTTCCTTGTTACTTTTTCTGGAAAAATCTATATGTTTTTTTTTCAATTTCACTAATCTTACTTTGGACCCCTCGAGGACAGAGTTGGAAACCATCAATCTTTATGACGTCATAAAAAAATTTGCTGATGTAATTTTTTTTATTTTCAGAAAAAATATTTTTTTTTTACAAATCTGACTTTCAAACCCCAGTTGACGGTGACTTTTTTAACCGTTTGACCGCGTTGACTGACGGTGAAAGTTAACGGCAATGAAACCCTGAGCAAAGTTCAGGAGGGAAATTGTAACGATCTTTCGGAACCCGGGTTTCAGGGGTTGATCTGAAAAACGAGAATCTTACAGGGGGTGAAAGTGTAATTAACCCAAAAAACTATGAAGTGCAGAAACATGATCAGTGGAGGTATAATAATTGCTGAGATCTTTTTTTATCATATTTATATGGATATTTATGTGTTAGTATGCTTGAATTTTCTTTTGTGTTGATTGTTAATTGCAATTAGAGTTTACATGTAAGTGATTCATCATTCATGTCGAGTTGTCGGCCTTTTCTGTCAAACATATTTAGTTATCTGATTCGTCCAGCTGCTTTCCATGGTCTTTGGAGCTGGAACTCGTGGTACATTTTCCTCTGTTATTTTCTAATCGAATATTTACTTAGATTCTCAGTTCCTGGTGTTATTATAGTTTGTTGGCTAATGTAGCTGATGTTCAGTGTCCTTTACTGAGTACTACCTTTAGAAATAACACTTGAAGTGAATTAATGTTGCTGGAAACTACTTCTTTTGCCCAGCCCTCATGCCTTGTGTTTATTTAAAGCTTTATAAAACATACATTTCTCAACTATGGCATGTTATCACTCCTTTCTACCTCTGCCTGGTCCTAAATTCAATTTTAATAGATCAAATGTGTGGGACTAGGAACTGACCACCATTCGAAGATGTGAGAAGAGTTGTGAGGAATAAGGATGGGTGCGTTGCTGCGCTGAGTAGATTAATGATACATTACATCAACAAACCAGATGTAGCGGAAGCATGAGCTGCTCTCACTGCTGTCAGTAGGCCAAATGATTGCAGTTTCAGGAGTTTGTGATTGAAATGGACTGTATTAACATTATCAGAATTCTACAGAACCTTTGTCTGCAGCCGGCATATTTCTGGATGAGATTAGGAGTTTAATTCTAATATTTTATTGTTTGCTCTTTGTGAGTTTAGCTTAAACATCTAATACTGAAGGTGTTAGGAGTTGGATGTTGAGGAATCCTTTTGGAAACAGAATTAGGAATTCCATTGGCAACTGGAAACCAATTTGAAAAATGAAACTATTAGTTATTTGATTCATAGTTAGAAGTGAATTAGTACTATTTACTTTGTATAAATAGGTGGTTTCATAACTAGTTAGTTCAATAGAATGATATGAGAACATAGAGAGAACTCATATAGAGATTTCTGAGAGAAACACAGTGAGGAAGAGAGAACAGAGGAGCGTGTAGCTTGAAACTCGGGAGGTTTGGTCGATTCCTTGTAAACTGCGTTTTGGTTCTTGGTTAATAGAAATCTTGGTTATCTTGTGTTTATTTTCTTACGTTTGTTTGTTGGTTGGTTTGGAGTTTATTGGATTGAATTGGGTTGATTTGATTAACAATTGGCGCCGTCTGTGGGAAGAGAATCGACTGGTATCTATTCACCAATGGCATCTCCAAAGTTCGACCTCAAACCGTTGGAAGGAAAGACAGACTTTGGTCTGTGGAAGAGAAGGATGATGGCTCTGTTAATGCAGCAAGGTGTTGTCGACGCACTGACTGAGAAGTTCGAAACAACTTTGTCTGATGCTGATAAAAAGGCAATCAAGTTCAAGGCTTACAGTTCTTTGATTTTAGCTCTGGGAGATATTGCTCTTATTGAAATCGGTGATCTTTCATCGGCAAAGGAGATATGGGAGAAGCTAGAAGAATTGTATAATGACAAGTCGGATGCAAATAAAATCTATGCAAAACAGAGGCTGTTTGCATTCAAGATGGTTGAAGGAAAATCAATTATGAGTCAGTTGGATTTGTTCAAGAAGATGGTTGCACACCATGACAATCTGGAAACTGATGAGAAGAACAGGGTGAGAAGCCAAGACAAGGCAATTATCTTGTTGAATTCACTCCCTAGGTCTCTTGTTCCATTCAAGGATGCTTTGGTGTATGGGAGGACAGAAGCATTGACAATGGACGCTATTGAATCTGCATTAAGATCAAGGGAGCTGGACCAGGATGGTGTTCCATCAACACTCAGTACTGGTGAAACAACATCACAAGTTTCCACTAAAGAAGAAGCAATATCCAGATAAAAGGAAAGCTCAATATACCAAGGATGGCCCTGAAATAAGGAAGTGTTATTATTTCAAGAAGCAAGGACACTTGAAGAAGGATTGTATGAGTCTAAAGGTGCAGAAAGGCAAGGGTGTGGCGACAACTCCGAATACTAATTATGGCACAGACATTACAAACAAATCAGAGGCTTATCATACTGCGGAAGCTCTTGTTACTGAGGTACTTTCAGTCACTCAAACTAGTCAATGAACTGAATGGGTTATGGATTGTTTGTCCAGATAACGGCAAAGTAAAAGACTAGAGGGGGGGGGGGTGAATAGTCTTTTAAAACTTTTGTCGATAACAAATGTTTCTCAGATATCTGACTGGATATCTGATACTTAGAATCAGAGTGCGGAAGACTTAATGAAGATAAGTGTAGAAACAGTTAATAAGTGTGTGTGTGTTGCTGAAGTATAAATACAGAAATGTAAATGACACAGCAAGTATAGTGGTACCTGGAGGTGGCGTAATCCTCCAACTAATCCACTTCGGTCTATCAGAGACCTAGAATTCACTAGAACAGATAATTGAGATAACCTTACAAAAATCCTATTCTAAGATTCTGAACAATTGGTTCCCAACCAAATGTTCCCCCTGAGTTGTTCCCTAGCTTCTTCAGCCAAGTACTTCCTATACTCAGAAACCTTTGAGTTGTTCCCTAGCTTCCCAAGCGAAGTACTTCCTATACTCAAAAACTTTGAGTTGTTCCTTAGTTTCCCAAATCAAGTACTTCCTATACTCCGGTAACCTTGGAGTTATTCCCTGATTTTTCAAACTAAGTACTTCCTGTACTCCACGCCGGTTTTGGTGTTGGTTTCGGTTTGAGTTGTCAGATGAGCGTCTTAATAACTTTTCAGTTATTCAGATAGCTTTGTGAACTAAGTTACTTAATACACTTTACAGCGTATGGTATCTAGTTCGATTTTACTAACCCAAGTCTTATGATATCTGTTCAAGAGAATGAATCTCAGATAGTTGATCTTTTGATTCAACTCCTTCACAGATAGCTTTGCTTGTTTAGGATCAGGACACTTAGAACTTCAGTGTTTACTCAAGATCACAAGCTTTAGTCGCAACAGAAAGCTTTGATAATAAGTAAGTTGTTTTGAGAGAGTAGGATGTTCAGAGTTCTATGTTTCAGCGTATGCAATGTGTGTTTTCTCTCAAGCTGTCTAAGTGTTGATATTTATAGATGGATTTGAGTGCCGTTTGAATAGTATCCGTTAGGCTCAAATTCGAACTATCGATATCTGTGTGTATAGTACTGTAGCAGGTTTTGTCTTCTTCTCAGAAGTTGCCGTTGCTTTTACTCAGACACCTCTGTCCGTGCATTAAATGCATTGTACTATACTTTTTGTCCTGTAGTGTCAACGGAACTATGCTTTGTATCAGAGACTAGACTTGTTGTCTGATTCTTTGCACATCCTTATCTTCATTCTTCAGATACCACTTGTATTTATTGAAACAACTTTGTTTGCAATATATGTTTCTCTTTCAGAAACGTGGTTAATGCTCAAGGTATCTGAGAATAGATATCTGTGGACACTTTCCTTGTTTTCAGATATGTATCTCATTTCTCAGATATCTCTTGTGACACAGTTTGTTTGAAACTGTTCGCGTCTACAAGATATCTGGCTAAGATATCTGAATAACAGATTCAGTAATCTTGTGCAGTTTTCTTCAAATCTTCAAAAGTTGTTGAGCTTTCTGCTTGGATGTCTTCTTCTTGGTCTTCATAAAATAAAAATTACATTTTGAGACCTAACATCCTATACAAGATTAGCTAGACTATCATACTTAGTGGGTTTCCTCTTTTACAATGTTCAAGTGAACCAAGAGTACTAATCACCTTTCTGAGACTAAGATAAGTCATCATGTTGCTGAACAAAATCTAAACAGATATTCTAACAAAATATCTATCATGGATTCAGGCTGTTCGTTTCATATGACACCTATTAGAGAATGGTTTTCAACTTTTGAGCATAGAAACTGTGGATTAGTTGTTCTTGGTGATGATAGACCATGCATAATAAAGGGTATGGGAACCGGCGAGAACCACCACTAGGAATGGAGGTAGATATTTTTTGTCCATCATTGATGATCTGTCAAGGAAAGTGTGGGTGTTTGTATTGAAGTCCAAGGATGAGACTTTCATGAAATTCAAGGAATGGCTTGTGGAGATGGAGAATCAAACGAACAAGAAGCTCAAGGTGATCAAAACTGATAATGGGCTAGAATTCTTATCTAATGAATTCAATACCTTCTGTGTTGGGAAGGGCATCTTGAGACACAAATCAGTTCCTGGAAATCCACAGCATAATGGAGTAGTTGAAAGGATGAGTAGAACAATCCTAGAAAGAGTGAGGTGCATGCTTCTTGGATCAGGTTTGTCAAAAAGCTTTTGGGGAGAGGCTGTGACTACGGCAACACATCTTATTAACCTATGTCCATCATCAGCTATTGGTTTCAAGACACCTGAAGAGGTTTGGAAAGGAACTCATTCAAACTACTCATATCTAAAAGTATTTGGATGCTTAGCTTATGCTCATGTCAAGCAAGATAAGTTGGAGGCTAGAGCAGTAAAGTTCTTGTTTCTTGGTTATCCAAAGGGAGTTAAGGGATATAAACTCTGGTGCTTAGAACCAGGGGTAACTAAATGCATCATCAGCAGGGATGTGACTTTCCATGAAGATGTGATGCCATTATTGAGGAATACAGACAGTGTTGAGAGAACACTCAGTCAGGTGGAGCCTGTTGAAGATGGTGTGCCAGAAACACTGAATATGGAGTGCAGACATCGGTGTGGTGATAACACCGCTGCATTACCATGGTGTTCGACAACACCGCATGTCAATCTCGTGAAAATCTTGACATACATGATCGTGGAGCTGAATCGAATCAAAGTGAGAGGCATGTGATTAGAAGAAGGACAGGGATAGAGCTCAATAATCCAGATGATGTTGTGGATTATCAACTCATCAGAGATAGAGAACCAAGAGTTAGAACCTCTACTGCAGATCCAGATATGGTGTATTTTGCACTGAATATTGCCAAGGCTATTGATTGTTATGAGCCTGAGAACTATCAAAGAGCTATAAGTTGCTCATAGAAGAATAGTTGGTGTCTTGCTATACAGTAAGAACTCTTGTCACTTGAAAGGAATCATACATGGGATATTGTAGCTATACCTAAAGGGAAGAAGCTTGTCAGTTGTAAGTGGATCTTTAAGAAGAAACTTGGAGCTGATGGTGAGCAAAAGGTGAAATACAAAGCCGGACTAGTTGCTAGAGGTTTCACACAAAGAGAGGGTATTGACTACAATGAGATATTTTCTCCAGTGGTGAAGCATAGCTCAATCAGGATCTTGATTGCTATGGTAGCTCAATTTAAGCTACACTTACATCAGATGAATGTTACTACTGCATTCTTGCATGGGAAGCTGGATGAAGAGATTTACATGAGGATACCTGAGGGTATTGAAGTAGATGACAAGGAGCACAAGGCTTGTTTATTGTTGAGATCACTATATATATATTTGGTCTTAAACAGAGTCCAAGGCAATGGTATAGAAGATTTGACAAGTTTATGTTGAGTCACAAGTTCAGGCGGTGTGACTACGACACCTGTGTTTACTTCTATGGTGAGAATGTCGAAGACATGATATATTTGCTCATTTATGTGGATGACATGCTTATAGCAAGCAAGCATATGAAAGGAATCACTCATGTAAAGAATCTCTTGAAGTCAGAATTCGAGATGAAAGACTTGGGAATAGCTAAGAGGATACTGGGCATTGATATTATTCATGGAGGTGATGGAAAGATCATTATGAACCAAAGTGCTTACTTGGAGAAGGTGTTAAGGAGATTTAACATGCACAAATCCAAGCATGCTGCAACACCTCTGGGGTCTCAGTTCAAGTTATCTAAGAAGTCTTGTCATAATACTGATGAAGAGAAGAAGTGTATGGAGAACACACCGTATGCTAATGCTATAGGGTCGATTATGTATTCCATGGTATGTTGCAGGCCGGATTTGGCTCATGCAATGAGCTCAGTAAGCAGGTATATGGATAATCCTGGCAAGGACCATTGGGAGGCAGCTAAGTGGCTACTCAGGTATATTGGTGGTTCAATTAGACTGGGATTGGTGTTTGAGCAACACCAGACAAGGAATGATGCACTGATTGGGTATGTCGACTCGGATTATGCTGCAAACTTGGATACAAGGAAGTCTTTAACTGGATATGTATTCACATTATTTGGTACAGCAGTGAGTTGGAAGTCTACTCATCAACCTGTGGTTGCATTTCAACTACAGAGGCAGAATTTATGGCCATGACGGAAGCTGTGAAAGAAGCTATTTGGCTCAAGGGAATTTCAGGCGATTGTGTTGCAAACACCGGTGACTGTATTTTGTGATACTCGAAGTGCAATTCATTTGTCAAAACATCAAGCTTACTACGACAGGTCCAAACACATTGATATAAAGTTTCACTTTGTCAAAGATGAAGTTGAGAAGGGTACTATCAAGATTGAGAAGATCAGCACAGATGTTAATCCGGCGGATGGGTTTACTAAGTCAATTTCTGTGATTAAGTTTGGATCGTGTCTACGTTCTATCAAGTTGATGGAAGGGGGGTATTCTAACTTAAGGAATACTTGAGGATTTTCAGATGTTGAAGCTAGGTGGAGAATTGTGAGTTTAGCTTAAACATCTAATACTGAAGGTGTTAGGAGTTGGATGTTGAAGAATCCTTTTGGAAACAGAATTAGGAATTCCATTGGTAACTGGAAACCAATTTGGAAAATGAAACTACTAGTTATTTGATTCCTAGTTAGAAGTGAATTAGTACTATTTACTTTGTATAAATAGGTGGTTCCATAACTAGTTAGTTCAATAGAATGATATGAGAACATAGAGAGAACTCATATAGAGAATTCTGAGAGAAACATAGTGAGGAAGAGAGAACAGAGGAGCGTATAGCTTGAAACTCGGGAGGTTTGGTCGATTCCTTGTAAACTGCGTTTTGGTTATTGGTTAATAAAAATCTTGGTTATCTTGTGTTTATTTTCTTACGTTTGTTTGTTGGTTGGTTTGGAGTTTATTGGATTGAATTGAGTTGATTTGATTAACACTCTTTAAAGTTTATTTGTAGACTTGGCAACACTTTATAGACCATTCACTTTCACGTAACATTATCATGGATGAAGGTGGATGCACTATACTACCCCATGACATACATATTTGATTGATTTTGCTGAGGCTTTTCAATACATAATTGTGTTTTCATGATAATTCTATTTCTCAGAGTAACTTTTCTTTCGTAGCTATAGAGCTGACAATACTCACAATGTACGCAAATGATCAAATTAGTAACTTTTTCTCAGAGTGACTTTTCTTTCTCGTGGGAGCTCAACCATCTAACTTTGTAATGCCTATTGGCTTTGGCATACAGTACATAAATCTTTATTTGATTCTGTTGAAAAAAGGTAGATGTGAAAATAATTCATTATGTACGCAAATGAAATACTAGGTGTTTGTAAACTGAAAGTAGATCTACATGAAATAAATATAGAACATGAAACACGTTTACGAGTATGTTTTTATTAAAAAAACTGCACTTTGTTAACAGCATGGAGTAGGCGTTATACTTAAATCATCAATGTTTTATTAATAGATCTCATTAATTTTTAACGGCCAATAATTCCATACAATTTCCAACACTATTTTTAAATAGACCAGGCCCTTTGTGGCATTCCGACTTCAAGTTCTAATAAATGTAGACATGATCAAATGAGGTTATTATACATACAAGCAGAATAAAATGATAGGAGCATGAACAACACGCGTAGCATTTTACGCAGGTTTTAGTATTAAATATTCATAACAATTCAGTACATAGAACAAATTGCAAAGCATCAAGTCTTCGATCTTATGTCCTGCAAAAGCAAAGTCCATATATATTATTAACTAGTACTAACCCGTGACAATGCCACAGAATAATTTCCTTTTAATAATATACCAGAAAGAGGATAATTCAATCGGCATAATTAGAGTACTCAAACTAACAACAATACATGCTCATATTATAATTTAATCGACTGCAAAGCAAACCAAAAAAAAAAAAAAAAACGTTCATATATTAGTTGTAATTCAAACTCAACAGAAAACCAAATAAGGAAAGATGTTTTTCCCTAATACATTTTTCTGAAAAATCTTATTTTCCTCTATTCTTTTTCGTTTCCACATTTTTCCTCAAACCAAATGAAGCCTAAGTTACCTTAAAGGGTGCAAATTTTTTTGCTTGTAGACAATGTTGGTTATGGCCCGTAGCAAGTTCGTGTAATCTGGTGAAAATGTCAATTAAATGAGTGTATGGTGTTACTTCTTTGACATTGATTTCAAACAGAAGCACATCTCCAGCGTATCCAATGGGGATTCCATAATCTTATCGTTTCCTTTTTTTTTTTTTTTAGAATTATCGTTTCCTGAATTACTCTATATTTTCCCAGGTTTAGCTTTTAAATGGGTAAGGTCCAACTTAATCGAACCCGTTTGAAACTAAAGGGTTGATTCATGTTGGTTATGGTCATTTGCATGTATACGACCTGAACACGATAATTATTAACAGGTAAATCATCGGATAGGTGTTTACTAAAATCAACTCGTCTGACCCGTTTGAAAATAAGTCAAAATAAACTCGTTTTCAGATTCTCAATTTTCAAATTTATTTATGTTCATGAGTCTGTTATATAAGCTTTTAAACGTTCCGAAAACAACCCGAACTAATCCCTAATATTCTTATCTAGTTGAAACTATCTATCTACTCCATCCACCCTGACTGAGAACTTAATGCATTAGGGTGGGCGCGTAATTTTAGGTGAAAAATTAAAATAAATTAATAAAACATAATAATGTAGTTTTTTGCCGGGTTGAAACTGTCCATGTTCAAGAAGTATCAACCTTCACCAACATGATCTAATGGCGAAGGATATGTGATCTTAAACATTGCAGTGATTGGGTCCTATGCATAAAGATTTCTTCGAACAATTTTATATGGACCTCGTCGTCATTTGTTCCATTGACTTCAGCCCCCCTCAAACACGCAATAACTATAAGTTTACTGATGATTTCAACCTTGACCTTGGATCCACCATAATTGTAAAATAACAAATATAAGTACATATTAGAGAAATTCACTCACGTCTTTTAAATGATCAAGGAGGTGCGGGAATTATATCGTGTTTGCTACCCTTCAGTATAACTGGTTATATATGTTTTAAGTGTCTAATAATACGGCAACTAATCTACTGAATGGTTTCTTATTGACTCCCACTTGCACCTCTCATTACCTCTCTAACATTACGGTCAAAGGCCTAAAAAACAAATTATATTATTCATGGAGGCCTTATCCTGTGGCAATGCAACGACTGAGTATCAAAAAAATGGAAGGCAGTACGGAGTACAATTTAATAACGCAGACATAATGCTACCTCCAAATTTTGTTAAACACCTACTTGTAAACCAAAATAGCGGCAAATTCAGTTCATGAGTTAAAATTATAGTATTATTCTTAAAGTTGAGTTCCAAGGCTGCAAATATAAAATTCTTTGAGTTAAAATTATAGTATTATTCTTCAAATTGAGTTCCAAGGTTGCAAATATAAAAAAAAAAAAAATTGAGTTCCAAATTTGAAATCCCTTTTTTGAGGATTTTACCAAAAAACGTGGTTTACTATTCAAATTAAAGTTTTCAAGTTGTAATTATCTCATACATCGAATTTAGTTGTCAAGTTCAAATTAAGTAACCCACTCTTAGAGAATATTTCCATACATTGTGGTTTACCCTTCAATAGAGTCCTAAAGTAGTAATTACCTCATTAATAGAGTTGGTCTGAGTTCCAAATGTACAACTAACTATTCCAAATAATGAGCATTACCTTTCAATATAGTCTCCAAGTTATAATTATCACATTTCTGTAGTTGGTTTGCTCGTCAATTTGAGCTTTCAAGTTAGATTGACCATATTTTTATAGTTGAGTTTATACTACCAATTGAGTTGAGTCCATAAATTGGAAGTACCTCTTTATTTGAATAAGTTCTTCATATAGCATGGTTTAGTCTTCGAATGTAGTCCACAAATTGTAATTATAACAATCTTAGAGTTTGTTTACCCCTCGACTCGAGTTCTCAAATGAAATTATCATATTCTTAGAGTATTTTACCACATAAAGTGGCTTACGTTTCTAATATAGTTTTACGTTTAAATGATTTCAATCGTAGAATATTTCTTCCGTTTGAACAAAATTCCTAATTCGGAATTATCTCATTGTTAGATTATTTTTAAATAGCATATGGTTCATCCTTGCATTAGAGTTCCCAAGTTGAATACCAATTGAGTTGAGTCCATAAGTTGGAAGTACCATTTCTTTGAATAAGTTCTTCATATAACATGGTTTGGTCTTCGAATATAGTCCCCAAATTATATTATAACAATCTTAGAGTTTGTTTACCCCTCGACTTGAGTTTTCAAATGAAATTATCATATTCTTAGAGTATTTTACCGCATAAAGTGGCTTACGTTTCTAATATAGTTTTACGTTTAAATGATTTCAATCGTAGAATATTTTTACCGTTTGAACAAAATTCCTAATTCGGAATTATCTCATTGTTAGATTATTTTTAAATAGCATATGGTTCATCCTTGCATTAGAGTTCCCAAGTTGAATACCAATTGAGTTGAGTCCATAAGTTGGAAGTACCATTTCTTTGAATAAGTTCTTCATATAACATGGTTTGGTCTTCGAATATAGTCCCCAAATTATATTATACAATCTTAGAGTTTGTTTACCCCTCGACTTGAGTTTTCAAATGAAATTATCATATTCTTAGAGTATTTTACCGCATAAAGTGGCTTACGTTTCTAATATAGTTTTACGTTTAAATGATTTCAATCGTAGAATATTTCTACCGTTTGAACAAAATTCCTAATTCGGAATTATCTCATTGTTAGATTATTTTCGAATAGCATGGATCATCCTTGCATTAGAGTTACCAAGTTGAATTATATTATTCTTATAGTTGTTTTGGCCTTCAAATGGAGTTCTCAATTAAGAATTACTCATTCTTAAATTAAGTTGAGATTAACCTTTGAATTGAATTTACAAGTTAAAATTATCTCATTGTTAAAGTGTGTCTACCCTTTGAATTGAGTTCCTGAGAAATTTATGTATTTCTTCCAATAATTTTTTCATATATTGTGGTTTACTATTCAAATAGAGTTCTCAAGTTGGATTTATCCTTTTTTTTTTTTTAGTTACTTTTAACTTCAAATTGAGTTTTCAAATTGCAATGATCCCATTCTTAGAATTTTGTTTGCTTCCACGTTGAACTCCCATGTAGGAACAATCTAATCCTAAAATTTGAGCTTACCGTTCGAACTAAGTTTTCAATTTTTTTTATCTCATTGTTATAGTTGATTTGTCATACGAATTGATTTTCCTAGTTAGAATTATCCCATTTTTTTAGTTGAGTTTACTTTCGAATTAAGTTCATGTGCTTGAATCATTCCTTCATTAAAGTATTTTCCCCATATAATGTGGTTTATTATCCGAATAAAGTTTTCAAGTTGTAATTATCTCATTCTTATAGTTTGTTTGACCTTGGAATTGAGTTTCCACGTTCGACTTATCTCATTCACAAAGTTGAATTTTACTTTTCGAGTTGAGTTCCCAAGTTTGGATTATCCCATTAATAAAGTTCGTTTACGCCTCGAATTGAGATCCTAAATTGAAATTATCTCTTACTTAGCCATATCAGATTTTTCAAAATCGACCCTGCTAAATGGTCTTTTGTTTAGATTAGTACTCGCTGTTCAAACAATTACAGATGATTCCAAATTTATAATGTAGTTTGAAACTAATTACAACAAACCCAAAAAGTCAAAGATTATCTAATTTTATTTAATTTTATAATGATTTTTTCTATTTTAATTTTTCTTTTAGTCTTCTCCTATAATTTCAAATATTCAACACTTTTTTCTATTTTATGCTATTCAAATATTCAACACTTTTTTTTCAATTTATATCTTATAATTGGTGTCTATGGATTCGTTTCATTGCGATGAATCCAAATACATGTTCAAAATATTTTTCGAAGTTTTGCGGATAAAGTTATATGAGATTTAATAAAAATTATATGTGTAGTGAACACACTAAAAATATAAAAAGTGGAAGTTATAAGGTGCATTGCATTGTCAAGAATAAAATGTTCCACGACTTATTTTCCAAATTTAGAATTTACACAACCAATAGATCTCATTTAACAATTTGATTTTTTATTTTAATATATAAATAATTTATTTAATTAATAATAATATATAAGATTGGTGTCTATGGATTCATCTTGTCGCGATGAATCCAAATATATGTTCAAAATATTTTTCGGAGTTTTGCAGATAAAGTTATATGTGATTTAATAAAAACTATGTATATAGTTAACATACCAAAAATATATAGTACACTTCTAAATTACTTTTTTTTTTTATTTAATTTTGTGAATAAAACTCCATGAAATTCAAAGAGGCATGCCACATATGACTTCATTGAGATAGGTCACCACTTTTATTATATACTTGTCATATGACTTCATTGAGATAGGTCACGGTATAGTTATTTTTAATAATAAATCGAAAGGGACGAAAAAATAAATTAATCGAGCAAATAAGACTTGCAAACAACGTTGACTGTTGTATCGGTGGTAGTCCTTCATTCAATTCTATATGACCTAGTCTATTTTTTGGTAAATATGAAAAGTGTAAAATATGACTCATCATAACATGTTTTCTTTGAAGGGCTAGGATCCAAACCGAATATGTTTAGGACTCGATGGGTTGATAACATATATTTTATATCGGATCCTCTACTTGTACCTGACCCATTAAATTAGTGTATAAAAAACGGGCCGGTCATCGAACCGGACAACCTAAAAATGATGGTTCAATTGGTTCAACCGGTCAAACCAGTGGTTAACCCGGTATGCAGTCACAAATATATACCTCCTCTCAATTTTATATAAGATGTTTGAATTTGTATATATTTAATATGAGAATATAATTTTAGGAGATTCTATATATTCATCCCCCTTTGCACAATTCTATATGCACACAACCACTTTAATTTAATTTTTTCTCATTTATTTTGTGTAGACACTACAAAAATACTGGTCCGTAGTAACGGATAGATCCGTCGCTACAGAGTAGCGATCCGTCACCCCAGCTCTGGCGACGGATAAGAATTCCGTCGCCCCACTGGACGAACGGCGACGGATAGATAATCCGTCGTCCAATTCGCGACGGATTATCATGCTTGACTTTTTTTTTTTATTTTTTTAAAAAATTGATTATTGGCGACGGATAAATTCTATCCGTCGCCCAATGTATTATTGGAATTAGTGATGGAATCTCAAATTCCGCCACAAAATATTTTTTTTTTAAATTTTGTTTTTTTTCATATTAATCCCTGTTTTTTGTATTTCACCTTTTTAATCAATATAATGCTCGATAATAAATCAATAATACGGAAAATGTTTCAATAAATGATAAATAAAACATGTAATATCCGAATAAGTCTAAATTATCCGAACAAGTCTAAATATAATAAATCTGAACGTACATAGTACATATACATAACTAGCTACCAGACGGGGGTGGGCGCTGGCTGAACCGGGACATGAAAGCCTCCATATGTAACCGAAGGTGCTCGTTCTCCTCCCTTCATTCTCTGTCGCGGGGCTCCATCTCCTCCCTTTGTTCTCGGTCGCGCCGCTCCATCTCCTCCCTTTGTTGCTCCATCTCTTGAGTTAGCCGTACCTGACTTCCGGACTGCATTGTACCATTTCCGAGACCTGGTCCTGTGTGAAAACCGGACGTCTAGACTGCTGGGATGATGATGAGGAGCACCCCGCACCCCGGACTAGCCAAGCTCAAACCGAGGCTCCCGAGTCCATATATTCGTCCTTTGCTGACCCGTTTGTTGACCTCTAAGATGATGTTGTCAACTTGTTCAGTTGACAGCACATCACCCGTCTCTTCCTCTTGCCTCGCTACCTGAGCATCAACATCAGCCTGAAATCGTAAATAGCAGATATCATGATCGCCATTCTTTTCAAAAATAACTTGTAATAGTGTACAAATATGAACTTTATGCAACATAAACATATCATGATAGACGAGGCCCGGAGTCGGTCCATACCGCGCCTTACACGGCCTTCTTGAAGATGTCATACTTGGATGTCACCTCCCCCCGTGTCATCTGAACAACATATATAGTCAACAATTTATCATCTCACAAGTAATAGAGCAGAGACACAATACATACACGTAATGCTATATTGAAAAAAAACATATATATACTTACCGATTGGTAATAATCAGTGAGAGTAGATCGCCTCCCAAGGTGGTGAACGACCCTTCCTGCCATCGATCGAGACGTCCGATTACTGCATTGATGTAGGCATTGTCCTGGACATCAGTTCGAGCCCAGTAGGCATCCCAAAGGGCCCACTCCGCTGCATCAACCTGTGGAGGCATTGGGCCATTCCTATCCCGAATGGCCTTCCAAGTACAGACCATATCCCTGTACAGTTTAGATCCCACAATCTCGTAAACACGCCAGATCTGTGGGATCAATCTGCTGGGAATGAAGTATTCCTTCTACATTCCCAATTTCATATAACATCCAAAGTCAATATATATAGCGTCACCATGTTACATCAATTTAATAAGATACAACAACATAACAGATATGGTGACTAACATATCACCCAAACAAAGTGGCTAACATACCACTCACATTGTCCTAAAATTTACTAACACAATGGTGACTAACATATCACCCAAATAAAGTGGCTAACATACCACTCACATACAGTGGCTAACATACCACTCACATTGTCCTAAAATTTACTAACACAATGGTGACTAACATATCACCCAAATAAAGTGGCTAACATACCACTCACATACAGTGACTAACATACCACTCATATTAAAACGATTATAATAACAAATAAAGGAATGTCATATTTTCACTTACCCTCAGCTCATCAAAGTACTCGGCCCTCATGTGGTCCGAGATGTGAGACAACACTCACCACCCTGCCCCAGTGGCTCTCTCCTGCTCCGAAAGATGTCACCTAGTTTGTCCTGTGGCAATGCAACAACATAAATTGCATTGAGTATAAAAAAAAATGGAAGGCAATACGGAGTACAATTTAATAACGCAAACATAACGCTACCTCCAAATTTTGTTAAACACCTACTTGTAAACCAAAATAGCGGTGAATTCAGTTCATGAGTTAAAATTATATTATTCTTAAAGTTGAGTTCCAATGTTGCAAATATAAAATTCTTTGAGTTAAAATTATAGTATTATTCTTAAAGTTAAGTTCCAAGGTTGCAAATATAAAAAAAAAAATGAGTTCCAAAATTGGAATCCTTTTTTTGAGGATGTTACCACAAAACGTGGTTTATTATTCAGATTAAAGTTTTGAAGTTGTAATTATCTCATTTTCAAAGTTGGTTTATACATCGAATTTAGTTGTCAAGTTCAAATTACGTACCCCATTCTTAGGGAATATTTTAATACATTGTGGTTTACCCTTTCAATAGAGTTCTAAAGTTGTAATTACCTCATTATTAGAGTTGGTCTGAGTTCCAAATGTGCAACTAACTATTCCAAATAATGAGCTTTACCTTTCAATATAGTCTCCAAGTTATAATTATCACATTTTTGTAGTTGGTTTGCTCGTCAATTTGAGTTTTCAAGTTATATTGACCACATTTTTATAGTTGAGTTTATACTACCAATTGAGTCGAGTCCATAAGTTGGAAGTACCCTTTCTTTGAATAAGTTCTTCATATAGCATTGTTTAGTCTTCGATTGTAGTCCCCAAATTGTAATTATAACAATCTTAGAGTTTGTTTGCCCCTAGACTTGAGTTCTCAAATGAAATTATCATGTTCTTAGAGTATTTTACCACATAAAGTGGCTTACGTTTCTAATATAGTTTTACGTTTAAATGTTTTCAATCGTAGAATATTTTTACCGTTTGAACAAAATTCCTATTTCGGAATTATTTCATTGTTAGATTATTTTCAAATAGCATGGTTCATCCTTTCATTTGAGTTCCCAAGTTGAATACCAATTGAGTTGAGTCCATAGGTTGGAAGTACCCTTTGTTTGAATAAGTTCTTCATATAGCATGGTTTAGTCTTCGAATGTAGTCCCCAATTTATAATTATAACAATCTTAGAGTTTGTTTACCCCTTGACTTGAGTTTTCAAATGAAATATCATATTGTCAGAGTATTTTACCACATAAAGTGGCTTACATTTCTAATATAGTTTTACATTTAAATGATTTCAATCGTAGAATATTTATACCGTTTGAACAAAATTCCTATTTCGGAATTATCTCATTGTTATATTATTTTCAAATAGCATGGATCATCCCTGCATTAGAGTTCCCAAGTTGAATTATATTATTCTTACAGTTGTTTTTGCCCTTCGAATGGAGTTCCCAATTAATAATTATTTCATTCTTAAAGTTGAGATTAACCTTTGAATTGAATTTCCAAGTTACAATTATCTCATTGTTAAAGTGTGTTTACCATTTGAATAGAGTTCCTGAGGAATTTATGTATTTCTTCCAATAATTTTTTTTCCATATAGTGTGGTTTATTATTCAAATAGAGTTATCGAGTTGAATTTATCCATTTTTTTGAGTTGCTTTTAACTTCAAATTGAGTTTTCAAATTGTAATGATCCCATTCTTAGAATTTTATTTGCTTTCAAGTTGAGCTCCCATGTAGGAACAATCTGATTCTAAAATTTGAGCTTACCGTTCGAACTAAGTTTTCAAGTTTTTTATCTCATTGTTATAGTTGATTTGTCATACGAATTGATTTCCCTAGTTAGAATTATCCCATTTTTTGAGTTGAGTTTACTTTCGAATTAAGTTCCTGTGCTTGAATCATTCCTTCATTAGAGTATTTTTCACATATAATGTGGTTTATTATCCGAATAGAGTTTTCAAGTTGTAATTATCTCATTCTTATAGTTTGTTTGACCTTGAAATTGAGTTCCCACGTTTGAATGATCTCATTCATAAAGTTGAATTTTACTTTTCGAGTTGAGTTTTCAAGTTTGGATTATCCCATTCATAAAGTTCGTTTACGCCTCGAATTGAGTTCCTAAATTGAAATTATCTCTAAATTAGCCATATCAGATTTTCAAAATCGACCCCTGCTAAATGGTCTTTTGTTTAGATTAGTATTCACAGTTCAAACAATTACAGATGATTCCAAATTTATAATGTAGTTTGAAACTAATTACAACAAACCCAAAGTCAAAGATTATCTAATTTTATTTAATTTTATAATGATTTTCTCTATTTTAACTTTTCTTTTAGTCTTCTTCTATAATTTCAAATATTCAACACTTTTTTCTATTTTATGCTATTCAAATATTCAACACTTTTTTTTTTCAATTTATATCTTATAATTGGTGTCTATAGATTCGTTTCGTCGCGATGAATCTAAATACATGTTCAAAATATTTTTCGAAGTTTTGCAGATAAAGTTATAAGGTGCATTGCATTGTCAAGAATAAAATGTTCCATGACTTATTTTCGAAATTTAGAATTTACACAGCCAATAGATCTCATTTAACAATCTGATTTTTTATTTTAATATAAAAATAATTTATTTATTTAATTAATAATAATATATAAGATTGGTGTATATGAATTCGTCTTGTCGAGGTGAATTCAAATATATGTTCAAAATATTTTTTGGAGTTTTGCAGATAAAGTTATATGTAATTTAATAAAAACTATGAATACAGTTAACATACCAAAAATATATAGTATACTTCTAAATTACTATTTTCTTTTTGATTTAATTTTGTGAATAAAACTCCATGAAATTCAAAGAGAAATGCCACATAGAATTTTGCACATGTGGCATGCCTTTTTATTGAGATAGATCACTACTTTTATTATATATTTTAGATTTAGATACACGACTAGTTGTGTAAAATTCCGAAAATATTGTTGGACCGTCTATTTGAATTTAATCCGGAGACGAGAAATTATTTTGGACTTAAGTTGCCATACGTGAATTTTATGAGTCATTTTTATGTATCAATAAATTGAGACAGACTAGGTAATTTTATCTGATTGAACTAGGACGTGAGTAGAAGCCCAAAACAGTGATTTAAAGAGTTATTGGATAATTAGGACTTTTAGGTATTAATCATTTTTTATCCACCGGTCGGTTGGCGTGAAATAATACAGAGAGATCGGACTTGTCCAAAGACAAGAGTCGCAGCCATGGACGGTCTAGCAGTAACAGGTAAGAATGAGTGGAGCAAAATTGGTATTGGGTTATTTTGTTGAGTTTATTGATTTTGAGCAAGAAGTAACAATTCTGATTGGTCTTTGTTTTGGTTAACTGTAGCATATAATGTTTGGAGTGATCGATTTCTGGAGTTGGAGTTGATAATGTTATTTAAGCCTTAATGACCAAAGGTTAGGGTCACATGACATTGGATATTGATATCTCTCAATTTTGCTGAACCATGGACGTAATGAGTTACTTGAGCCAACTTCTTGGACTAGAACCTGGCCGGTTCACTTGTGGACTGAGGTGAATATAATTGAAGCGTTTTTGGAGCTAGATACATCAATTGAATATCAGCTTAAAGTAAGGGGGTTGATTTTATTTTATTGTTACAGTATATATGTATCGTTTTATGATTTGACAAACGTTATTATATCAGGTTATGGGACTTGATATAATAGTCTATTTGAAAGGGATCAAGTATGTGTACCCATAAATGTTTTATCGTGATTGTGATTTGTGAAATGTATTTTGTTCAAGAGCATGGATTGAAATATATGTTTATGGTCATCGATATGCCTATGAATTGTTTGGGCCCTTTCGAGGGAATGTCGTGCTTTTGGAGATCTCCCATTGTTATGTTATCCCTTTGGTAGGGCATTGTTATTGTTATGTAAAAGCCGACAAGTGTGCCACCACGGTTCGTATGGCCGTAGTGTATTGTCTGATTGAGCTAAATATGAATTGACATTGTTTTGAAAAGTGTTCCATGCAAATTATTTTGGATATGTAAACGTATTGATATATACATATATATACACACATACACTATGAAATACTCTGCTTGATCCGGTAGAGGTGTCAATGAGGCTCAACCTTACCCATCCCTTTCAGATATTTAGTAAGTTATTGGACGGAGGTACTTTGAAGTTGTGGCAGATTGACTGATGCTGGACAAAGTGAAGACTGTGGAGTAATTATGGCGTACTCTGAGAATTGTATTGTATAGGATAACTTGTAAGTAGTGATATTGTTGAGACTGAGGATTTGTAATTGTTGTAATTACTTTATTGGATTTTAGACGCTCTGTTGTACCGCTCTGAAATATTTTTATGTATTTGAGGATTAAATGAAGGCTTCGTCTTGGCGTGAGCCCATCTCATGATAGATGGCCGGTCGCGCCAAATATTTTAGTTTTGGGGTGTGACAACTTGTAACACCAGCATTAAAATGGTATACCTCATAGTTTTTGAATACCTCCTTGCATACAGTATTAGGAGTCCTATCGATCGGAGGGATTTACTTCTTCATCCAATACCTGCACTTTAAGCCCTTTCTTGCTTGTTAATATTAAGAAATGCAACATACAAATGATTCTGATTGAAGAATATACTATAGGAATATAAAGACTAACATGTGCTAGAGACTGCCCTGATTGTTGTTAATAGTCATGGCATAGCATAGCATACCGAGGTAAGAAATATGTGTTGGAACCTAATTGAAAATTCAGTCTAATAATCAGAAGGTATAAGCACCATGCGATGGACAAATACCTTATTGGAGTATTTTCAAATGTGTTGTTGGGCATTGTCAATATCTTACGTGTCATAATCTGACCTCATGAGGTTGAGTATATACTGCCACACCGAACTGTGACAATTGTCTTCGTTGAGATGAGGACTCGAATTATTAAATTATAATCCCTCTCAAATTCATATGGTATACATTATGTGTGTTGTCCTTATATATTTCAACACGACTGTAAATCATCCATTTCAAGCTAAAATTATCAAAATACTCTGGAGAACCAAACCCCTATCAAAATATTATAAAAATTCATCCCGCTCAGTGCTTGTACGATTAACTCTTGTGGTTCAAAATCAGCCATTCTCGAAACGAAAGAATGGCACTCGAAAGTAGGGTTGTTCAAAATGCAGTTCTGATCGGAAAATGATCCGGAGCCGGACCGTTTTTCCGGTTCGATCGGGACCAGATGCTTACCGGATCGGTTTCCAATCTATATAAATAGCTATATTTTGGTTCCGGTGAAAAACCGAAAAATCCGGTTCCAGACCGGAAAGACCGCATAACAACTATACGCAAATTATATCACATACTCACGTACACTGCAGTTAACTAAACTCATTAATCATCAGTACATGTGGTGTACTTAATAACAATAAAAACTCCATGTAGAAATACTCTTATAAAGGAATAAATTCTTCATAGTAATAAAAATTGTGGTCCCAACTTGGGACGAGTTAAAAATAAGAATAAACTTCATACTGTAATATTCCATTACTTGTTCAGGTCTCGTCTCAAGTAATTGTACTCTCATATAGGAATAAATGACATAATACTCGATAAAATAATTATATATATGTACACGTGTGTGTGTGTGTGTGTGTGTTTTTCCACTGCATGAAGTTTACGATGCAAAATACTTATCTAAAGTCGTCTATGATATTGACTTAAATTCTCGAGTGATAAACACACATTTTAGCTTCCGTTTGATCGGTACTTGATCTATATGTGAACCTTATTGTTGCATTCAAAACATCTCTAACATGTCAAGTAGGTTTGAAGCTTCTTGACCTGAAACTCTTGCTACTTCTGTACTATTGTCGTATGGATTATATATTTCCCTCCGCTTCTTGTATAATTGATATAATATTCTGTACTCCCTCCGTCCCGCAAAACTTCATACATTTGCCCTTTTTAGCCGTCCCACGGAACTTCATACATTAGCAAAAAAGAAAGCTACCCCACACCCAACAAATAATAAACAATCTCAACTTCACACTTAAATTACACATTTTGCCACTAAAAGTACACTTTTTCCCACCTTTTATATATTCTACCACTACTTTAACTTTTCGCATAAAACTGCGCGCTAACCCTAATGTATGAAGTTCTCCGGGACGGAGGGAGTATGAATTTTCAAAATATATATGATAAAATTTTATCATACAAGTTAGTTAGTAAATTTATAGAATAAATATAACATGTAAGTTGATTTTTGTTTATAGAAGTATACTCTTAACACAAAACTCTAGTTAGGAATAAACTCGCTATAGGAATATTATTTTCATGTCCCGACAATATGGCTGTATAGAGTTTTTATTGTAGTTGCTAATTAGTTAGTTGGGAGAGTTGCAAAAGAAATGATACTAATTAATAGTTGGT
Organism: Plantago major; assembly: GCA_026545765.1. NCBI lineage: Eukaryota > Viridiplantae > Streptophyta > Magnoliopsida > Lamiales > Plantaginaceae > Plantago > Plantago major. The sequence goes on from CM048841.1 coordinate 78,896,948, forward strand.
AAATTATCAGTTAGTTACTAGTTACATTAAACGAGAAAAGTAGACTTTAATTATTAAAAAAAACACAAATACAGTTCATACGGTCCAAAATCGGAACCGAACTGGTCCGGTTCGGTCTAGACCGATTCTTACCGGATCCGTTTCCAGGTTGTATAATTCATAGATTCCGGTTTTTGGACCAATGAACAGCCCTACTCGAAAGCACTGCCGGCGAATTAGAAGACCTAGCGTAAAACACTTTAGTTCACCACCAGCACTCAAGAAAGCATTGCCGACGAATTAGAAGACCTAGCGTAAAACACTTTAGTTCACCACCAGCACTCAGAACCGCCTGAGCGCGAACAGTGCGTTAGTTGCCGCCTTGCCGCCATCCATAGTTTTAACTTTTAAACCTTTCATAAACCCTAACAACACTCTTTTGAGTTCTCTCGCCTTTCTCAGCTGCTGGCTTAACAGAGGCACCGTTTCACTCTCCTGCCGAACCAGAGAGACCCTTACGCCACCCAATCGAATTGGAATCAAGCGGAAGAAACTTCCACATTCTCTCATATAGAAATCAATCGGCTCGCAAGTTTGTCCTGAAATTCTGTAGTCACTTTTTCAAACCTAATTTCATTTCCTGTTATATGTTTGTGTAGTTGTTTACAGGACTATTGGAGTAGCTTCTAATGGCGGTGGACGAAAGTTTTCGACTCGACTTGGAGTTCAAGAGGTTCCTGGACCGCTGTCCGGAGCTCAAGTCAATTCCCAAACTCTCCAATTTGTTACAGGAGGTACTAGCTGAACCCGACTACATGATTTTTCAAACTGAGTGTTTGTTTTATGTGTCATTTTGTGTTGATTTGATTTGTTTTTCATGCTGGATTTTGTATTAGGGGGAAAAAGTTAAGGAAGTAGAGGTAGTGCGTGCGGTTGGTGAATTGGTGTTGCATCCCAATTACACTATCCCATTGCTGGGATGCCTGAGGCCGATAGCGAGCAAGGTTTTGGATAGGGCAGTGGAATTGCTTCTGATGGTGCCGAATTTGAGGCAGGATGATGACTCTTATATGGAAGAGTTTGACGAAGACAGATTTATTGGAGAAGACGATGATGGAAGTGTAGATTGTAAACAAGTTGCAGATATTATTAATGTTTATGTTCGGAAGGAGAAGGGCTTGCATCTTCACGAGCTTGCTTGCCTGGCTTTCTCTCGTGCCCTTGATTTGATGCCTTCCTCGTTGGGGTAAATCTAGCTGATTTCACTAGCACTTTGGACTTCTTTATCTGTATTTTTATTTAACAATGTTCTCTAGTTTGAGGAAGCAGCGCAAAAAGAACAATTGGGTTGTTCTGTGATGTACCTGGTATTAGAAATTCTCAGTATGTTTATCATGCTTTCCTCTGGAAGAGCACCTTCTATAATAACCAGGAAGAGACTGGACCGTTCTGTTATGGAATATTGGACATGGATATCAGAGAAAAGGACCTTAATAGTAGTTAACAAATGACAAAATGTATTAGACATCACAACCAATGGAAAAAACTTTAAGTTTATTATGTAATGTTGATATTAAGTATATGATTTAATTGTCTGTAATGTTGTCTGCTCAACCGCCCGTAGCAGCAGTGCATATAAGATTAAACTTTTTCCCTGGTGCAGGTCTATCTTAAATTATCTCAATGTTGCTCCTGCTCCATTTCACAGAATTTTGCGGCGTGACAGAGTTTCCAAAGCATTATCTATGGTATGTTCTTACTGGCTTCTTCATATTAAAACATTTTTGTGGGCCGATGAGAACTTCTCTATGCAGCAAAATCTACCCCCCTCCTCTCGCCAACTACCTAATTACAATATTTATTACTCCACATAATTTTAATGCACTGCACTCACATTTGTTCCCACTTAGATTAACTGCAAATTATTTGTACAAGACTGAAGGAAAAATAGGAACAATTCCAGTGTCATAGGATGCCACGTTTAGTGATTGGGTAGGCAAGTAATATTAACATAACTGTGCTGCTATTTTTCCTGCCTAGTATGGGAGGGCTGTATCAATGGTTGTGCAACTTTCCCCGTTTGCAGTTCTGGTTTTCTTGATGCAAACTTTACCGTTTTTCCAGGAAGCAAAACACTTGTTAAATGTCGTAAGAGCTTCATTTCTATTTCTCATAGTGGAGCCGGAGGTTTTCACTACCATGTGGGATTGGTCCTGTTTCCTGGACATTGGACAGCAATTGAAGGATCTACCTGCCTTAGACACTGCTGACACGAGAGAGATTATATCTGACATCAGATGGTGCAGTGTGCGGATATTGTCAGTTGTTCTGAAGTTAAGTTTTAAAGTATCTGCTGACCTTGATCTTGACCCTGATGATGCTCTTCAATGCTTCTTAAGGTGAGCTTCATTTCTTTGGAGGGGCTCTAAGAGATCTATATATGTATATGTAGAGTTAGTGCTAATAGCTTCAGATAAGCAATATAGAAAGCTGAGATTTTCAGTTTGTGCTGCATCAAACACGTGAAACATGAGATTCATAAGATCTCAAATGATCACTTTCTAGCATGCACTCTATCATGATCACTTGAAATATTATTGGTAGTGCCATCGCATTTCAGTAGTACCTAACAAGAGCAGTATATATTGTTCCCAACCATGTCTCCATAAGTGGTTGTTGAAACCTACAACAGATAAAAAGTCGGAAAAATAAACGTTTACACAGATATGATGGTCAGTGGTCCAATGGAATATAAGCTGTTCTGGATCTGTATGAACTCTCCCTCCATTTTTGAATTTTGCTTGTTTCTATTGCAGATGTGTCTTAAATTGATATTCCGTTCCTAGTTATTTATTTATTTTTCCTTTTTCCCAGATGGAAAGAATTCTCTATGGATGTATCTTTGGAGAAGGGGGGCTGGTATCTTGAGTCTTGTGCAGAAACCGAATTGGTAGTTGATGGTGGAGCTATTCTTGAAGAAGGTCCTTGTCTAAAGCGATTCAGGCTTAGTTCTTTGCCCATGTCCTCTACACTGGCCCAAGACATTATGCCATCTTACCAGACCGGCAAGCCAAGGAAATGGTAGGATTGCGGAAGTGACTAGAAGTTGATTCTCAACATCCCCTACTTCACAGATTTTTGTAGTTTTACATTCATGGATTCAAACTAGCGCTTTTAGTTATACTACGGGGTCATAATCTTGTTACTTGTTCTTCCACTTATGTCAGTGTCTCTAACTTGCTGATGTTTTTGGCAATTACTATCTCTCAGGAATTCTGGAGATCCTTTTGTACTGACATCTGCTGTTGCAAGGAGTTTTGAGATGGTCACTTTAGCTGTTAGTCAGAGATGGCCTGTGCTTCTTTATGGTCCTGCTGGTACCGGGAAAACTGCACTCATCAAGAAGCTGTCCCTTGTTCATGGTAGCAGAGGTGAGTGCATTTTTTTTTTTTGTGCCCCTGTATATCATTGTTTCGAGTATATTTGATCTTTTCCCTTGAAAATCCTTTCCGGAAGAACATTCTGCTCACCGAGGTTGCTGTCAATCACAATCAAAAGCCTTGGGTCGACTCTTTCTTGTGTCTACTTTTATACTATTCCGAGCACCTATTTCATTTTGTATAAATCCCACGACAATTGCTCAAAAAACGCATTAGACACCGTTGTACACAGACATCCATCCGTTGATAGCAGACAGCTTACGTGGGGTTAAAGATCCTTTTTTTTTAAATTTGTTTGGTTGGTTTTTTTTTTTTTTGGGGGGGGGGGGGGGGGCTAGGGTACACAACCTTTGTAATCCCTATTTTTTAAAGTTAACATATTTCAATTACCTTTTGTAGAAAAGAAAAATCACTCTTCCCTTTCATGGCTTCTGTGGAAGACGTGAATTCAATTTCCTTGTAGTTGCCTCTGGATCTTGTTACAGCTATCTATGGCTGCAAACCTGAGTTGCATTCTGATTCTTCAATCTGAGATTTTGCAGCTCATCAATCTGAGTGCTTGAGTAAATTACTTCTAGGCATGTCATCTAGTGCCGTATTGCGAATGTGTAAACTGGACAGATATAGTTTGATAATGGTTATTGAGTGCTTGAATATATAACTTTAAGCATGCCATCTACTGCGTATAAGAGTTTTTATGAGCGTGTAAAGTGGACAGATAGTTACATAATCGTCTCTGCTATTGTGAACTGTTTAAGAATTGTGGTGAAATATTAGTGCAATGGGCAAGCTGCAAATTCGAGTCAGTCCTGTATTGCCAAATGTTTTGAAGGAAATACTGTTGCATGTACTCTTATGACTCTTTCGTGATCTGTGTAATCATGATATCATCTGCTTTGAAATTACTCGATTTGTATGTACGAACATAATATGTACACCCCTGCATTGCTGAGTTGAGTTCTCACAAGCTCATCCTTCTGTTACATTTCTGAAATGGCTTCAATTATTTATTGATACTAAAATGCCCTCTAACCTCTGCATCTTGGCAAACAGTTTTGTGCATTCACTTGGACGAGCAGATTGATGGGAAGACACTTATTGGAAGTTATGTTTCTGCTGACAAGCCTGGTGAATTCAGATGGCAACCTGGTTCTCTTAGTCAGGTTTCTAAAATATTTATGTAGCTAATAGTCTAAAACAGCTACCTCGTGATTTCCTTGTTTAACTTTCGTCAAATTTTTATGGCAGGCTGTTCTTCATGGTTTTTGGGTTGTATTTGAGGATATTGATAAAGCCCCCCCTGATATCCTATCAATATTATTGCCTTTGTTAGACGGTGCATCTATATTCTCGACTGGGCATGGGGAGGTATAAAATATTATTCATTGTTGCTTGAGTGAATGCTGGTGGCTATGTAGTGCATTGTTCGAAGTAATACTAAGAACTATCATGTTATATATATATATGTATGTATGTATGTATGTATGTATGTATGTTTGTGTTTGTGTTTGTGTTTGTGTGTGTGTGTGTGTGTGTGTGTGTGTGTGTGTATATTTATATATATTTATATATATATTTATATATTTGTTGGCTATATCTGATTTCAGATTTTCAATAATGTAAAGTGTACAACCAACAGTAACCTGTGCAAATAGGGAATGAAAAACCCAGAGTGTGTATGTCTGAGATAATTTTCTGACCCACTAATTGAAATGTCTCAAGATTCTTGTACACAACTAAACCTAGAACTTGGGGAACTTAGATATGCTGTAGGTCTTATTATTATTTATATTCTTTCCATAGTTTACTTAATAGGTGTAAGAATCAAGAGTGGACAATAGCAGATATCAATATGCTTTATTGTTCTTTTCTTGAAATGTTAATACAATTTGAGTAATAAGAGTTTTATTATTTCATATTCTTCCATGGAGATGTAATATTTTTCTCAATAGGTGCAATAATCAAGAGTGGAGAATAGCAGATATTAATATGATTTATTGTTCTTTTCCTGAAATGTTAATACAATTTGAGTAATAAGTTTGAATGTTAGTTTTCACTTCCTACTTTTAATCCTCACCTGGAAGAAGGAGAAAACATAGATTGATGAGAAGCAAGTAAAAGCGATAACTGACAGCGGAGTAGTTTCATTGTTGACAGCACTTAGACTGGCATTTGATGATTATCCCACAAATAGGAGATTGTTTCATCGTTTACTGCCACCAACAGTAACATCTTACAGTTCTTACAGTTCTCACACATGGACAAAAAGCATGTACTCGCACTTCTACACATTTATTCAGTTTGGTGTTTGCTTCTATCTTTCTGACGTTTGGCCTTTCTGCTGTACTATCTAATATAGATACATTTAAGTCTCATCCCATGCTTGCAATTAAGCCCCTTAAAATAATTTGAATGAGCTTGGTGCTTTCTGCAGGCAATCAGGGTGAATGAGGGTTTTCGGCTTTTTTCCACTATGACTTGCTCCAATTCCGACATATCCCGTTTTACTGGAGGTTTGGAATAAATTCCATTTTTCTTAGCTGCTGTTACTTTTTATAGGATCTGTAGATTTACAAGTGAAAATGTTAGCCTGTTCTCTTTTCTTATAGACCACAGATCGGTGTACCTCCGCATACATGTTCTAATACCTGCTTTCACCCAAATTTTTGTATTTTACACTGTTTGCACGAGCCTCGTGAAAATTATACTACGCATGGCTTGTGTTTCTCTTTATCACTTCCTTTTTGCTCTTATTTTGCTTTATTTTATTTCTTTATTTTACTTGGGAGCCCTCTCACACACTGTCCTCTGCATATGATTTTTTGGTGAAATCTGGTGGCGACTTTGTGAAGTACTTCTGTGGCTTATAGCTTATTATGGTCTGGATGTTAGAATTTTGTGAGGCGTGCTAAAATTTATTGCATGGATTATTTTACCGAACAGCCCGTATTTATGCTCTGTAGACCTGCGTCAGCTTTGCACCTTAGTGGCTTGGCACTTGATAACAATGCCCTTTTCTGGAACAGGTAAGAGTTCACTTGGTTCACTTGGTGCTGTCTGGCGGAAAGTAATGATCGGGTCTCCTAGCAAAGAGGACTTGCTGAATATAGTGCTAGCATGGTATCCGGAATTGAAGACTTTTGCCAAGAAACTAATAGGTTTGCAGGAATTTTCTGATTCAAGATGTTGAATTATCCATAATAAGCACTTTCTAACAGTGCTATGTCATTTTTTGGCAGAAACCTTTGAAAGGGTTAACCAGCTTACAAGTTTTCAGTTTGGATCGACAATTCCATCATGTTACAATGACAGATTTACGTCAAGGTAGATAATCATGTTAATTTCATAATTTGTATATCTCCTTGCATATTTTTCTACTGCAAGTAGTTAATCTGTTCATTTTCCTGCAATGAAAGGGATCTTCTGAAGTTATGCAAGAGAGTGGCAAGTTTTGGCTTTTCTTCTAATCAGTGTGGCGCTTCCCATGCATGCGGTAGCATCTATAAAGAGGTTTAATATGCTGCCTTTATTAATCTCTCATATGCTATTATAAATGAGGCTTTAAAAAATTATCTTTTGAGCTTGTTTTCTTCTCTCCTCAGGCAATAGATGTTTTCGCATCATTCTCTACTTCAGCTGATAATCGTTTGGCAATCATGAAAGAGATTGCAAAAATCTGGTCTGTTCCAGCTGTGGATACTTTATATCCTGCCAGCAAGCCCATTATTCAGGTTTGACTAGTTCGAATGACGTGTGTTCCAACTATACACATTTCTTTTGTCATTTTTTTGAACTAGTAGATTTTCATGCATCAAAAGTATGTGCAGGAATCGCACTCTAGCTTTCAAGTTGGAAGGGTTAGCCTTGAATGTGCTGGAATTACGGTTAGTAAAAAGCTTCATACTCTCCTGTTCCCCTATGCTGTATCTGAAATCTATATCTGACAATTTCTTCAATTTTTTTTTTCTGAAACATTTTAAATGTCACAGTTCAATCCAGGTCATAAGCCCAAGCCGTTTGTCCAGCTCCGGAGTTCAGTTTGTGCCCTTGAGAGGATTGCTAACTCATATAAATTTAATGAGCCTGTGCTACTGGTTGGTGAAACGGGTACTGGGAAGACTACTCTTGTCCAGACACTTGCTACAAGGCTTGGTAAAAAACTCACAGTCTTGGTATGTAAATTATCGAATTCCATTGTCTATGTTACAATAGGATTGTCGCTTGCTAAGAATTGACAATTTGTATTTGGTCATGTTTCTAGAACTTGAGTCAGCAAAGTGATGCAGCAGACTTAGTAGGGGGCTTCAAACCCTTAGATGCAGGGTTTGTTTGTATTTCGCTTTATCTGGAGTTTGAAAATCTATTTAACGATACATTTTCATCAAAGGTATTATTGCAAACCATCATTTCTTTATCCATTCTTGTTTTGCTAGCTCTTTCTACTTTAAGTTTGGGTTGGTTTTTCCAGGACAATGGAATGTTTCTTGCTCATTTGAAGAAATTTGTATGTGAGAAGAACTGGAAAATGTTATTGAGTGGATTCCAGAAAGGTGTGAGGAAGATAGTCGATATAGGAAAACCGAGTCCCAGTAAGAAACGAAAAAGACCTTTAAATGAACAGCTTCTAAAATCTTGGGAAAACTTTTCAATGAAACTTGGAAAGGCTCATGCACAAATTAGTGCTTCCAATGGAATGGTATTTTCGTTTGTGGAAGGAACTTTTGTCACAGCCCTGCGAAGTGGCGAATGGATATTACTGGATGAAGTAAATTTGGCGCCTCCAGAGATTCTGCAGCGAGTTATTGGAGTCCTCGAAGATGAGAAGGGTTCATTGTGCTTATCTGAAAGGGGTGACATAGATTACGTACGTCGACATCCCGACTTTCGTTTGTTTGCTTGTATGAATCCTGCGACTGATGCTGGTAAAAGAGACTTACAATTCTCGCTGAGGAGCAGATTTACAGAATATTTTGTTGATGATGTGCTGGATGATGAAGACCTGATTTTGTTTATTAAACAATTCATCAGTGATGCTGCTTCTAGTGGATTGGTAAATAAGATTGTGCAATTCTACAAGGCAGCTAAGGAATCTGAAGAAAGGCTGCAGGATGGGGCTAACCAGAAGCCTCATTACAGTTTGCGTTCTCTATACCGGGCACTGGAATATTTGACGTTGACAAAAAGGACGTCAAATTTTGAAAATGATCTCTACGATGGATTTTGTATGTTCTTCCAGAGTCTACTAGATGACTCTAGTGCAAAGTTAATGAACAAGTTAATTTGCAAATATTTATTGGAAGGGAAAGCACCTCCACGGCTCCTTGTGGATCCTAGCTTGAAATCTAAAGCTGATAATATCTCAGGGAATTATGTTATTACGGAGAGCGTCAAGAAGCATCTTCAGAACCTTAAAAGAGCAATTTCTGTTGGAAGATATCCAGTGTTGCTGCAAGGACCCACTTCTAGTGGAAAGACTAGCCTTGTTCGGTTTCTTGCTGCAGATAGTCAACGTGAATTTGTTAGGATCAATAACCATGAACATACTGATCTCCAGGAGTATCTCGGTTCTTACATCACTGATGTGACTGGAAAGCTTGTGTTCCAGGAAGGTGCACTTGTGAAAGCTGTCCGGGAAGGTCACTGGATTGTTCTTGATGAACTTAATTTAGCTCCTTCTGATGTTCTTGAAGCACTAAATCGTCTGCTTGACGATAACAGGGAACTTTTTGTCCCTGAATTACGTGAAACCATTCGTGCTCATTCAAATTTCATGCTGTTTGCAACACAAAATCCGCCTGTGGTTTATGGAGGCCGCAAAATTCTTTCCAGAGCATTTCGAAACCGGTTCGTGGAGATTCATGTGGAGGAAATTCCGCAAGTGGAGCTAAGCACAATATTGAAAAATAAGTGCAAAATTCCTGAAAGCTATGCTAAGAAGATGGTTGATGTTATGAAGGAGTTGCAACTGCACAGGCAGAGCAGTAAAATATTTGCTGGAAAACATGGCTTTATCACTCCACGTGATTTGTTCCGCTGGGCTGATCGTTTCAGGGAATTCGAAGGAAAGTATGAAGATCTAGCTCGTGATGGTTATTATCTAATAGCTGAGAGGTTGCGTGACGATGCTGAGAAAACAACTGTGAAAGAAGTTCTGGAGAGTAAGCTCAGGGTCAAACTTTTTGAGGATGGCATATACAAACCGGTATAATTTGCTTACTGATGAAATTACCCCGTGCCTTCATTCAATTTTTGTTGGCAATTTATTTTGATAGCCTCCCCCATACAGATCGCTTTAGCCTTTCAGCCTTAGTTTATTGTTCTCTCTCAATCCTTAAAGAAGCAAATAATGTTTCTAATTCTCTTATTTGTATAAAATTCAATATTCTTCCCATACTTGAGTTATTGTGCACCTCCGTAGTTGAGGATTGTAAGCTTATGGGTCATTTGATCAAGATAATTCTAGCATAGGCTGAGTTGTAGAGATTTGAATAGGTCGTAGTACATGAAATTCCACACTACCTTAATCACATATGACATATCCTGGCTTTGGGTTCTAATAGCTCTCACAGACCTGGACACCTGGTGTAGGTTAGGCATGCATCATCCCTTAATTGGTATTATGCAGGTGTCTTTTTTTGTGTTTTGAAAGATAATATGACGTTTTATTAATAGAAAGAAAACTATACACGAGAAGTGTAAAACAGACAAACAGGAGTCTAGAATAGGCTTATCAGGCAGAGGGCTCATGGCTGCATCATACAGGTGTCTTATTATGCAATTTTTTTTCCTGGTAGATTAACCACTTTTGGGGCATTTTGTTTACTCGTTTTTTTTCTGTCCAAGTCAGTCACGAGAGAGATTATTTTGTCTGATGTTCGCCTTGTAAGATCATGTATTTTGCAAGATTTAAGATCATGATAAAGCTTCAATGCTTCAATTTTAAATAATTGAATTGATCTTTGGTTGGAGTCCAGTCCACTTTGCTTTCTGTAATTCTTGTTAGTTTAAGTTATATGGTTCCTTTAGATTTTGTGACAGTGAGCTATATATTATCAACAATTAACAGATTTAACATGGATTTTAGTGGTCCATTCTGACGAGATGATTATCTAATTATGGATGATCGTATGAAGATATCTATTTACTGTACTATAGAAACTGGTTGTTGATGTGGGTTTTATCGAGCAATTGTACCTTTCATGTGAACCAATTAACCAATTGTACCTTTCTCATTGACACATTTAGCGCCCTTCAGTCAGTAAGGCTCCTTATAGCGGTGATTAAATATATAAAGTTCCTGAGAAGTTTCAGAATTTACTGAAAATTTTGATTTAACAATGAGTCCTGGTTAACCAATAAGCGTAATCACAAAGCATATGAATTATAAAAACATATAAACCTTTGTATTTGATCGTATTCATACCACTTATGCGTATTTGATGTCTTGGGTTATATTCTAAAACCTAATGAACTGATGTTTTTGTTAATCTGAATAGTATATCCAAGGTTAGTTTGAGAAACACACTACTTTGTCACTTTCATGCATTACTAAAAAAGATGTGCCAAGGAATTTCTAAGCGTTGCATTTGTCAATATCTATGCAGGAAGAAAATGGAGAAAATTGTGGTTGGATGAATAAAACACACTTGGTGGATGACGAAAGGATTGGGAAGTATGTACTCAACTGCTAGTACATGGGCTGTCATCACCATATTACCTGAGATCTTAACTTCTTCTGTTTGCTCTTTCTCAGAATTATTTGGACGGATAGCATGTGGCGGATGTTCTTTCTGGTTTATCGGTGTTATAAGATGCGGGAGCCTGTTCTCCTTGTCGGTGAGACCGGTGGAGGGAAAACAACCATTTGTCAATTACTCAGTATAATGTTGGGTTCCAAACTGCATGTATTGAACTGCCATCAGTATACAGAAACATCTGATTTTGTTGGGGTGCGTTTTTACTTTGTAGTCTGGTCCTTTCGTCCATACTGCTGCTTTCTCATTTTTTCCTGCTATCTTGACATTTGTTGGTGTTTATACTGAAATCACTTTTGTTTATAATTATTTCTATTGGCTGATCATTAAGCAGGGATTTTATCCTGTCCGTGATCGATTGAATATAGCCAAGGACTTCCAAAATCTCTGTAATGTGGTCAATAACTCGAAGGCTTTTAAGTACTTCCCCGGAGATAAAGTAAGTGTGTTCACCCCCTCCCTTCCTAATCTATTGTAATATGGTTTAATTCAGTGTTTATATCTTCCTTAACGGTGACGGGTTTCTTTTCTACAGAACATTATCCTGGACATTAGTCAAGCCTCACAGACTCTTCATGTGATTTCTGTAATTATCAAGAGTTACAAAGATCAGTTGGTCGCAAATCCTGAAATCACTTCAAATGATATAAATGATATGGAAAAACTGTACCTGGATATGTCTCAGCTGCAGCAGAAGTGGCAGACCATTTTTATGTGGCAAGATGGACCTCTTATTGAAGCAATGAAGAATGGTGACTTCCTTCTTGTTGACGAGATATCTTTAGCTGATGACAGTGTACTTGAAAGATTGAACAGTGTCTTAGAACCAGAAAGGAAACTGGTGAGTTACCTGCAACTCGTAATTCAAACATATGCAGTCGTTGGCTAGTTCTGACTAGTTAATTTTCTTGTTGAGGCGCATTAATTTTTTTGCTAAACCATCTGGTTCCATTCTTGGACATGTCCCATCCTTTCTTTTTTCTGGCTGTTTCGTTCCTTGTTTTAAGCGTTCTGGTATTTCGTCTGGTCTTATGCAGTCGTTGGCTGAGAAAGGAGGTTCGGACCTTGAGGTTGTGAAGGCGAATGAGAAGTTTTTCCTTCTTGCCACTATGAATCCTGGTGGGGACTATGGTAAAAAGGAATTGTCTCCTGCTCTGCGTAATAGATTTACTGAAATATGGGTTCCATCTGCCAATAACATAGATGATCTTAGAAGTATTGCTCTCGGGAGGTAAGCTTATACACATAATTATTTATCAGTGTAAATGATAAAAGCGAATCATCTTTATCCTTTTCTTTTTTGGATGCAGAATTTTAAATCCTGAACTTACTGAGATTGTGAAAGTTATGCTGGAGTTTTGGGAGGTATACCAACTTAATAGTTTTCTTTATTCCCGTTTTCTCTTGGTCACTAGGATTTTTCTTGGGAGAACTGGGTTAAAGTGATTCATGTCTAGGGGTTCCTTTGGTTATTGCGTGATGAAATTCCCTTTTCCCCTAAAACTAGTTCATTATGTTGAGCAAAAATTTATATGCCCTTTAATTCGTTGGTGTCTTACCTCTTAGTGAACATTCTTCACATAACAATAGGATACTATACGTTGTGAAAGGTAAACTTAATTTCTTAATCACAATTTGCTACTTCATGATGTGTAGTCTCAGCTGTTAAAAGGGCTAGGTGTTTGCACCTGAGAGACTATATATTAGAGTTATGGTCATTTATAAATTTATTTTTAGTGCTTGTCCCCCCCTTTTGGTATAACCCCAGCCATGCATGATTTATTCACAACCCAATATCTTGCTGGTCTTGTGGCTGGAATTGTATATACACCACACCTGAACACGACAATGCATGGCTGATACTAACATGTGTGTGTGAGAGAGAGATATTTTTTTAAAAGTTCTTTGTCACTCATTGTCACTAAATGTTTTGGTGATGTGCTTTCCAGTGGTTCAACAATTTGGAGACAGGCAGATCACTTACTGTGAGGGATCTCTTGTCTTGGGTATCTTTTGTCAATGTGCTGGAGAGGAGCTTATCTGCTGTGTCTGCATTTATACATGGAGCATTCCTGGTTTTATTGGATGGACTTAGTTTAGGTACTCATTATGTGATTTGGATTTGATTTGCGCATTCATATAATGTTCACATTTGAATTTTATTGCATTGGACATTTAGCATTAACTTTCTTTACCGGAAAACACCTTGCATCACTGTTCCACACTCGCACAATTATCTCTTTACCATAGTTTTCCTTTTCTTGCATTGTGCATACACGCCTTTAAATTGCTTCACGTTGACTTGAAAAATTCTCTCTGTTTCCTTGAAGTTCAACTTAGTAGGAAAAATATATGGTGGATGATATGCTATTTTCTGCTTAATTAAGTTATTAACTTGTTAATATTGGAATTTTTTTATCTTTGAAATTGTAATTGGGGTAAATGTTGGGTGGTGAAGAGATTGCCCTGGCACTTTCACATGCTTATGTTGTCGACTGCTGTACTTCAGAGAGAGATAGTAATTGGCAGGAGTTTTTCTTCCGTTTATGTGTAACTCCACTGAGTAGAATTTCACCCGACCCTTCAGTATAATGTGGTCCAGTTGCTAGTGATATGTTCCTTTTATTTTGGTATTTCTGAAAAATCATTTGTTATGTAATTTGTAACAGTTCAAGTTTTCTTATTGTGCGGTCCGTCCATTTTTCATTGCTTTCACCTCCCTGTGCCTCTCAGGTACAAGCATATCAAAAGCTGATGCTGCAGAGCTGAGGGTGAAATGCCTCTCCTTCCTCTTGGAGAAACTCAAGGTGAACTTTAAATAATTTAGGAACTCCTGGCGTTAGGGAAGATAATCATTGCGAAGAAATTAAAGTTGATATTACATGGCATGTGGTATTTGAATGTTATTCCCGTCCGATGTCCGGGTTATAGGCCCCTGCAGTATGCATTGCTTGTGTTGTTCCATCTAATAATATCTTATTCAGCTTACATCACTTGGGGACTAGCCCTTTTCATTTGGAAGTTATCATCTAGTATCTACTATGTTTTTTTTAATTATCATTTTATGGTTGATATTGATAATCTGAATTATAAAGGTTAGGTGTTAAAGCAAGTATCACCCTGCATTTCCATGGAGCATGTTTAATCCTGCATCATGAAACAATGTTCCTTATACTGAAATGATAGAATTTTTCATATGCCAGGAGGGTAAGCAAACTTATGATCTGTCTAGTGCAAATGGATTAGAGTCATATGGTTGGGAAGATCCTGGGAGTTTTTCAGTACTTAGTGACGCTGATCACATGGAGTGCGACAATCTCTTCGGAATTTATCCATTCTACATTGAGAAGGGTACACTACTTGGACTTTTTCCAGATGGTCAAATGAAATATAATTTTTCGATGCTGCACTTTTTGGTCCACTGTACTTGTTTACACGTCTATTTCTCGCTCTTGTTCACTTGAGGTTCTTTTTCAAGAAATAGATGTAGTTTTGTGACATGTAGTGTCGTATTTCTTATATATTTGAGATTTTTGCTAGTATACCCTGCTTTTGGGAATACAAATTGGTCACATATGGGTAAGATGCAGGATTAAGTTGATTTTTTTTACTTGGTTTCCAGCTGGTTTATATCCTAGGAAATAAATTGTTACTGGTTTTTGAGTCTTTGACCTGTTGTAATGTAGGCATCAGTCATGGCGGAACCTTATTTGTCATATGCGATCTTGTGATTCTTGTCATATTGTCCTATGGCTGCTAATATTGTTGAAAACAAACATCATTAGAGGTGTTTGTTTTAGGGTGGGGTGCAAGCTTATTCCTGAGAAATGCCTAATTGCCTATTATCATGTGGTACTCGCTAGTTTCTATGTTATCCCGTATGTTGCTCAAATTGCTTGGTAAATATTAAGAATGACGTTACTTGACCGCTGACTCACCCTCATCATTTTCGCGTTTAGGTGCCGACCAAATTTATGCTGAGGGGTTTGAATTCCGTGCTCCTACCACTCGTAGGAATGCCATGAGGGTTCTACGTGCTATGCAGCTTAATAAGCCAGGTACTTCCTTTTATAAAGTAATTTATATCAATTTTAAAATCATATTTTTATCTGTAAGCCATGTGTCTTACAAATTGCAATGTCATCCTTGCCAGTTTTGTTGGAAGGAAGTCCTGGAGTAGGAAAGACAAGTTTAGTTGAAAACCTAGGGAAATATTCTGGACATGCAGTTGTACGAATTAACTTATCTGAACAGGTTAGTGAACTTTGCTGGTTGCAAGAATGCATTGGATATACATGTACTGTCCTTTTTGCCAATCCCCCCCAGGCATCCCTGTAGGGTTTGGTATTAATTGTTTTGATGGGTTTCTCTGTGCAGACGGACATAATGGATTTGTTAGGTTCTGATTTGCCAGTTGAAAGCGATGAAGGAATACAGTTTGCTTGGTCTGATGGAATCCTACTACAGGTTGGGAATTTTACTTGTATCTTACTCTTAATCCCTTCAGGTAATAAATGTGGCTTACTTTAGTTTGGCCCATTTCAGGCCCTGAAGAACGGTTCGTGGGTTCTTCTTGATGAACTGAATCTCGCACCACAATCTGTGTTAGAGGTACTAAAATTAATAGTCTCCCAGTGCGATCTTTCCCCGTCACCAGGAAAAGTGTCCCTACTTAGCAAATCTATACTCTCTAATTCCAAGATGCTTTCACTTGCATTGCTTCAATGAATAACGATAAATTCAATTTCTTGTTGTAAATGAGCAAACATTTGTCAGTGAATATGTGGCCGACCAAGTGACTTATTTGCAAGAGTCTATTTCTCACCTGAATGTTTCTGTATGTACTAATTCTAATATAACTATATTTTATTGGTATTAGGGATTGAATGCTATTTTAGACCATCGAGCTGAAGTTTTCATTCCAGAATTGGGCCGTTCTTTCAAGTGCCCGACATCTTTTAGAGTGTTTGCCTGTCAAAATCCTTCTCACCAAGGAGGAGGTAGAAAGGGGCTTCCTAAGTCTTTTCTTAACAGGTTCACCAAGGTATGGTCTCCTGCTTGACTTTGCAAAATATGTGAACATGTTTATTTAGTCCCTGAATATATTATAACTTAGTTTGTATTCATGTAGATAATTTTTCCGCTACATTATTTTTATTTATTTTTTCTTATTTAAATTTCTTTTTGGGATCAGGTATATGTTGATGAGCTAGTTGATGAAGATTATCTATGCATCTGTATCTCAAAGTTCCCATCAATTGAAAGATCTCTTTTAGAAAAATTGATCCTATTTAACAAAAGACTGCATCAAGAAATAATGGTATATCACAAATTTGGTCAAAATGGTTCTCCATGGGAGTTTAACCTGCGAGATGTGTACCGCTCATGTGAAATTATCCAAGGTACTCTCTGCTCATATATTATTACCGTGTTTGATTATAACTTGATTTAAGCTGGATGTCTATTAAATCTTGGCAGGTGTTCCCGGGAAGTCAAAATCAGGCCGCTTCTTGAACACTGTTTACATACAAAGAATGCGCACGGGAGCTGATCGGGTTCAAGTGATGAAGTTGTATGAACAAGTTTTTGGAGAGAAACCATTCGTAAATCCATATCCTGGTTTACAATTGTATCCACATTCCCTTGTTGTTAATGATGTCTCTGTAGAGAGGTACAGGTATCAGTCATGTGGAAAATCCAGTAATAACCTCAAAATTCTACCTGGAATGCACCTTTGCCTGGAAGCTGTGGCACAATGTGTAGAGAATCAGTGGTTATGTATATTAGTTGGTCCTCCATCTTCCGGTAAGAGTTCGCTTATAAGGTTACTTGCAGAGATGACTGGAAACGTGTTGAATGAACTGAATCTTTCTTCCACAACTGATATATCTGAGCTACTTGGATCGTTTGAGCAATACAATGCGTCACGTCACTATCACAGGGCTGTTAATCAAGTTGAAAGATACATGAACGAGTACTGTGACTTGCAGTTTGTGTCATTCCCCACGGCATCCAGCCGAAAGACGGATCTCATTGCTCTATGGCTTGCTTTTAAGTCAAACACCAGTAATGGTCTGCCTGCAGCTTCTGCTGTAACATGCCTTGATGAAAGCTCTGGTTTTAGAAATTCTATCCCTAAGCTAGTCCATATTATTGAGTGCCTAAGGATGGCCAATCATGAACATGCATTGTCTATTTCTTGGTCTGACAAGGATTTGGATAGCATTTTGTGCACACTGAGGAAGCTGGAAGATCTTCGGTTAAAGCAACACTCCGTGAAGTTTGAATGGGTAATTGGAGTTTTGGCCAAGGCCATAGAAAATGGCGAATGGATTGTTCTAGAAAATGCAAATCTCTGCAATCCAACGGTTTGTATACTGTTAATTTTCTCTGCTTTTGTACAAATTACAATTAATCTTGCTTTTGGATGTTTGGGTCAATCCACATTGTTTTCTAAAGCATTTCTCCATGTGTTATTGTAGGTTCTTGATAGGATTAATTCGTTGGTTGAGCAATCTGGATCAATTACCATTAATGAGTGTGGAACTGTTGATGGTAAACCAATGGTTCTTCATCCCCATTCTAAATTTCGGGTGTTCCTCACAGTCAATCCTACCTTTGGTGAAGTGTCACGAGCAATGCGAAACAGAGGGGTCGAAATCTATATGATGCAGCCTAACTGGTTGCTTGAAGAGGGCAAGAATAGCGATGACATTGAGTTCTGCGAAGTGAAGAGGTTCATTACCCTATCTGGAATTCCTGTGAGTAAGTTGGTTGATATAATGGCCAGAGCTCACATCTTTGCTAGACAGGAAGGTTCCTGTGTTGATGTGAGAATCACGTATCTTGAACTTTCACGCTGGGTGCAGTTATTTCAGCAGCTAATTACTAATGGAAATCGACCTTCTTGGAGCATCCAGATTAGTTTTGAGCATACGTATCTTTCATCTTTTGGTGAGGAGAAAGGACAAAAAATTGTTTCTCAAGCTGCTCTATTATATTTGACGTCAGAAATGTATAGGTTTGCTTCACCAGAAGACCGCTTGTTGTGTTTACCAGGAGGGTGGCCTAGCCCCTTGAACTTGAGAGAGTATGTTTGTTATTCAAAAGAGTCCTGCATCAGGAAAAATTGCATGTACTTGGAATCATTGGGATCTCTGATTGCATCCCAGGAGAAAAGAGCCCCAAAAGGACAAACCTCTAGGGCTGGTTATTTGAAGACAATTCATCTAATGGATGGCATATCGTTACAGAAGCTAATGCTTCCTACGGCTTCATTTGATACTCTTGCAGATAAAGATGAGAATGAAATGGACTTGGCCCAGAAGAAGCTAACATTTGCTGCTGAGTGGGTAATACAAGAAGCCAGTGACAGTGATTATTGGCTATACATTCGATGGTTTGAGTGGTTTGGCACTCGATTACAACCATCTGTTTCATTCCTCAATTGGTTTGCAGAGTTGCTGAAATTGTGTCTGACTTCAAATGATAATTTTCCAGAGGAGTTGATTGACACAAGTCCATCGGCTGGTGTGCTAATTTCATGTCGCTCCCTTCTGCTGAACTCAACTCAATTTGTTGGGCTCCTGAGACAGAGCTTTCAGCAATGGAGCAATGAGACTCGGTACGGTGATAATGTTGAAATTCAATCTTTAAAACCTATTTTGACCTCCTTGAGGAGGTTAGAGGAAAGAGTTGTCAATTTGCTAGTTGAGTCGCATTCTGTTAAAGATCTTTTTAGGACATATAATGGACTCCTTGAACATCATATGCTCTTTTGGAGAAGTATTACTTCTGATCAAAACAAGCGCAATGATTATCTTAAACTACCGCGGTCATTAATCCCTGGAGCTGAACCTAAGGTATTTTGGCAGCTTCTGACAAAAGACGTCATGAAGTTAGAGGCAATTTGTCCCGAAGAAGTCAAAATGTTTAAGGTGAGTCTTATGGCAGGGTACCTTTTCATTTTCACCTCACCTTTTTTTCGTTTTAATTGTTTTTCAAATTAGCAATTATGATCCTGAAATCAATCAATATAACCACTTCCGAAATTTTTGTTTGTAGCTTGTGGTGACCAAATTGGATGATGTGTCATCTGTCTGTTTGAATTCAAGCAAATCTTTGTTGTGGAAACATGGGGGACATCCATTTCCACCTTCATCATCTGGTTTATACGAGAAACAGAGGCAAATTTTAAACCTTTGTGATATGGTTTGGCCAAGAACAAACAAGTTATGGAAACTAGGTAGGTTTCTGGAGCATGCTGCATAATGGAAATGATCAGTATTAGATAGACGTGGCATCAGTGTTCAAGTGTTTAATTTGGTGTCCCTATCTCTCTTTATTGATTTTCTGGTGCCGCAGTCAGGATTTTTGGACCATGGGTTCATGTAGCATATATTTTATAGCTGAGTTCCCTTTCTGTTTGATTTTTAATTATGGATGAAATTGTTTTTGTAGATGAGAACAAATCTGTGGATGCAGCTTTATCATGTCATGTGGAACTTCGCTACCTCGCTATGCAAGGTAGGTCTGCTGTTATCTAAGAACCATAGTTTATCATCGGTTCTTCCTTCGTTAGTAGGAACAATCTAGAGCATGAATTATAGGCCAAACTTTATTTGTTTAATTATGTCAAAAGTCTTCTTATGGCTCATGTAATTATGACATACCTGCTTAATTTGGTTGGTTTGATCATTTGTCGCTGAAATAGCTTCTTTTGATGACAATAAATTTTGTGGCTCTCCAGTGATGCGGATTTGCTTCCTTCATGTGAAGTGCAACATAAGCTATTGAGCTACTGACATACATTTTTTTCCTATCTATTTAATTTATTACCTTATTTTATTTAAAGCTGGTTAAAGCTTCACATAATATTTTCAAGAGGCAGATGTTGAGGTAATGGCATGTTCGGTGCACTTGGATTCTGCTCCTGCTTTAACTTTAAAAAAATCTGGATAGGGGACTAAGGGGTCATTGTTTGCTATTGGATATTGGTGGTAGAGTTTCATTCAGTAGCTGGGCTGTGTTTGCCTTAATGGCTGTTTCTTACGATCCTCTTTCAAGTCCTTTTATTTTCAACTCTCGAGAGTATTGCGTTATGCATAAAAATAACGCTTGAATTATTTAAGTGACAACTGTCATGATTA
Source organism: Plantago major (assembly GCA_026545765.1). Taxonomy (NCBI): domain Eukaryota; kingdom Viridiplantae; phylum Streptophyta; class Magnoliopsida; order Lamiales; family Plantaginaceae; genus Plantago; species Plantago major. Next base: position 78,917,270 of record CM048841.1, read on the forward strand.
TCCATTCATATAATTTTTAACTGGTCGTTATTCTTTGAAGGAGCCTGCATGTCGTCATATATTATTGGAGAAATTAACGATACTGATCACAATAGCATTCAGCAGTTGGAAGATATGTATCAGGTAAGCCTCTTTGATGCTTCTTACTTTAGTCAGAGGTAAAGTAAATTTTTTCTGACATTCTTGTGGTTAATATACCCAGAGTCTTGTTAGAAGGTTGGATATTGAAAAGTGTAAATTGGAGGATGGGAAACATGCATCTCGGTCAGAACTCCATTCCATGTGCTGCGTCTTCACTCCCAGTATATTGTCTGTTGAGCCTGGTTACAAGTTTTGGTTAAAGACACAACCCATAAATGATGAGACTAGTGTTTTCCTGGACTTGGAGTTACTGCAGAAACTGACAAGGATATTTATGATTGAGACAGAACATCACGTATTACCTTCCCCCTTTCTGCCTTCTCATTTTTTTCTGTTCTAGTCATGGTTTGATACTTCAGTTTGTGGATAATCTGCGTAGTCCTAATCTGGGTGTTATTTTGATATGTTTATTTGTTTATACCTGACAGACTTTACATAGCCAGTCTTGCCTTTTGCAATCATCTATAAACTTCTCAATGAATTGTTCATCAAGGCCTCCAACCAACTTTCAACCTCACCAAAAACTTTTGTGGTCGATAGATGCTTGGTCATCAGTCAACGGAGGTCCATATCTCACTTCTTAGGTGGTTGTTATGGCATTACTAATATTTTGACAATTGATTCGTCCATTTCTCCTGCAGCACAAGAAAAAATCTCGAGTTTTATCATGGAGATGTGGTTCAGATGGCATGAAACTCTGTGGGACACCTGCCCTACGCTTACAGAGGTATGTGTAAAAATTTTGTGATCTGTGAAATACACCAGAATTGTTTAATTGACTTGAAACTTGTCTGCACTTATCATGCAGACCTTCCTAGAGGATGATGCTACTGGTATACTGTCATTTCCCAAGCTGTTTCAGCCCCTGAAGTTGATAGTGGTCGACGATATTCTGTAAGTTGTTATCTTTAATACAGAACCTGTTGGTCGTGTTCTCAGAGGGAAAGGATATTTCAATGGAGCATAATGTAGAATTTAATCAGTTAAAACACCTGTACTGTGATAAAATGCTATATTTTATGTGTTCTATGTAGCTCTGAAAAGTAAAAATCCTAACCAGGGAAAGTCCATGATTTTTTTTTTTTTGAGAATAGGGAAGTCCATGTTTGTGCAACGTGTTTGTCTAATTCTTTTCAACTCAAATTCCACACCATGTTGTCCTGGATTGATATTTGCTAATTTTCATAATGTAATACACTGACATGGATTTTATAGATTTGTGTTTGCTTGTCTGAAAATAAGCTTGACAAACTGCTGAAAGCTGGTACATCAGAGTGGATTCTTTTGTTGCTTATAGAAGCTTATGTGTAGGAAGCAATAGCATATTAGATCGGACCACCTTACTAAAATGTTTAACTCCCCTTTTAATTTAAAGGGCAAATATGGTGTCTTATTGTTTGCAATAAGTGGTTTTTTTTTTATGTAAACCAAACACTGGAAAAACATTTTCTACTACTTTAATTTGCTTCTAGCACTTACACTAAGAACCACCTGCATTTGCTTAAAATCAACAGATTAAACTTCAAGCAAAATCAATCTGAAAGTGTTTTAAAGAAGCATTTGCAAAAACACCTTTAATTTTCCCAATATAACGGATTATTCATGACTCCTACATGGACAACTGATACATCATTTTTTGTCAAACTCAGGCAAGGTTCAAATTCCATCAATGACCACGTCTTACATAGCTTCAAGCTTAGGGCTGCATCATATAATATCTGGCGGAGTTCAGGGCATATGATGGATTTACATGATAAGCTTCTATCTGTTGCTCGATCTCTCTTTCAGCAGGTATTCAATGTTGCGTTACAAACTGTTTAGCTTTTCATCATAGTTGACTTATCCTGGAGTACATGCAATTAACTTATACCTCTGTTCTCGCGGCTTATAGATTGTTTTTGCACATAAAAAATCATTTCAAGATTCCGAGTATGCTGAAATCAGACGGGTGTTTACTCCTCTCCAAGAATCAATGAATCCGGTACATCCCTTCTCTATGAATTCACTTATGGTGTATATGGTGAAACACTTAGTTTCATTTAGCTTGCAGAACTTTTTTGGGGATCAGTACGTGCCAGTTTGAGTTTCCTGACTCTATGTTCTTCATTCCACTTTGTTTGATATGTCACAGATGGAACACATGAAGATTCTTATTGCACGTTTAGCGTCATCGGACCACCAAATATTTAAATCACTGATTTATTCTTATATTGAGCCGCTACTCTCTGATCTTTATCCTATGAAATCGTCTGATGGTCAGTACATGCTGGATTTTGTCTTCGTAATGCTCATTTTCGGACTCTTTAGTGCATATTTTCACTCCTTTTCTTTTGAATTCTTCAGAAAGTTGGCAAAATATTGGAAGTTCATTTCTCCGGATTGGGTGCCTGCGTTATAATCTCTTGATCCGTTGTGATAGTCTGGATCCCAGTGAAAAATATGCGATCATGTATTCAGCATTGACCGAGAAGATTGCTTCCCTTAAGATTGAAATTGAGGTGCTTCTTTTATTCTCTTTTAATTTCTTGTTATCTCATATTCATGTTTACTCATATCTGTCTTTATCCATCTTCTGAGCATTTGATTGTTCAGATATATTTCTTGCATTCTTCATCTGGTAGCTTGGCAATATATGGCTGCAGAAGACAGTTTCATTCTGTGACTGGACATATCATTTCTATATGTATTTATAAATATAGTTTCTACTTCATAAATATCTCAATATGATGCTACTCGGAGCATTCAGTTTGCTGGATACAGAGTTCACTAAACATCAACCTTTGCCTTCTATGTTCTTTCTTCTAGGTAATATTCATAGAACCTGGTGTAGTTGTAATGGGGGGAGAGGTGATCACAAATTTATTAGTCACATCGGAATACCTGTTGTTTTTTAATCTCTATGAGAAAACATAAATTTCCCTTAGATGCTCAAACATTGGCTGCATAGTTCACTCTAGCCTTATCTAGGAAATGCCCGAGTCTAGCATACAATGGGGCTAAAAACTAAACGCCAATTGAGTACTAGCCACTAGGGAGATGGAGGAAAGTTAACTTTCTTCTAAAGTCAGCCACCTGACCTCCTTTTGTCTGATCTCATTACTTTTTCCACATAGGTTCCTGGCTATTTCTGAATGCTTTGTAATCAGAACCCAAATAATTGCTTCAGGCTGCCATGTACTTCTGGTGGGCCCATGAATAGAGTGCAAGGCGTCGGAATATCTGATAACTTTCTTGATGCCCCTGTTATCTATTTGTTTTGTATATATGGACAAACTATTAGCATGGATTCTGCAATACTATGAATTTATTATAGAATCATGTATTCATGCTATATACTGATTATGAATTTTTGTGAAGAGATTTATTACTTATTTCATCTTCTGAACAAGTGGGAACTAGTTTTGTATCAATTTGTTTATTGCATAAGACTATAAGAGAAGCTGTGTATTTTTTTTTTTTAAAATTGTTTGAGCTTAAACTAAGTTTCTTCCAATTTTTGCTCGAAGTTTGTTTGTTTCATAGACCTTGTGCCATCAGCTAACTAGTTCTCATTGGACGCCGAACCCTTAAATTTATTATGCACTGATCTTGAGCTGGTATCTTACTTCAGGTTCATGAAGAATGTGCCTATTTAGCTGGAAGTACCCATTTGAAAGGAATTGGTGAAAATAAGTTGATGCTGGAAAAACTTGAGGCTGAAAAGAAGAAGCTGCAGAATAAGGTGTTGAAAGTGTCTTAATTTTTTCTTACTAAAGATTTTCCCCATCATACTTCATGGAGAAACACTTGCATACATAAACTTTACTTTGCATGGTCACGGGCCCAACACACATTTTGCATGAATGGGGTTGAATTTCATCTGCACTTTTGTATTTCATACTAACGTAAAATGAGATGAGTGTATGTATGTTAGTTTCAAGTAAAAGTGAACATTTATCATATTTCTAATAATTATTGCCTAGGAAAACAAGGGTCTTCATATAAGTTTTTAAAGATGTTGCTTGATTTTTCTGTTTCTAAACTTGTTCACTTGAAACATTTATCTCCCTGCTTATGTGAAATGAGAAGGCTAATTTCTTTAGTTTACCAGGATCAGTAACGGCTAGAGGGCTAGGTTGTTTGTACTTGCGATTCGAAATTTTCAACCTCATCTAGACAATGTATTTTCAACCTCATCTAGACAATGTATGTTGCTGTGTCAGATGGTATATCGTTCCAATCCCGGGAAAGTCAAGGACTTGAAGCATGTTTGTGATGGGTTTCTCGAGTCCATTGTGGCTGTTGGTGAATGGATCAATGATGTTAAAAGAATGCAAAAGGAAGAGGTCACTAACAAAGTGCATAATTGGCAGGTTTTTGTTTTTCTCTATTCTCCTTTTAAGCATGTCATACTGGACTCAGCTCTGGGCTGTTCTTTCTTCTATGAAATTATGTACTTTCACCTGGTATAATTTATTTGGATTTATTCGATCTGACCTTGTCATACTCTCTCATTTTCAGAAAACAACATCAGCTTTCATTCATCGATTATCTAATGAATATTCAGAATACACGGATATAATTGAACCTGTCCAGATAGCAATCTATGAAATAAAACTGGGTTTGGCCCTGGTTGAGTCCAGTGTACTTAGTAAAAATCAAATGGGGGATGAAGAGGTCAACATGGAATTGTTTCTGGTAAGCAGATGATTTCTGTCTTGCTCATCTTGCATATTGATCGCAGTTTGATTCTTGATGTTTCTTTTACAGGGTAGTGCATATGAGCTCATCAGGTTCCCTAGAGGCTTTGGATCCAGAACAGTGTCATTCAAATTTGAGAATCAGCCAAGATTATCAACCTGTGATATTGACTTACCTACAAGTATCGAGTATCTTGATAGGGATTTGGTGCAAAAGATAATCGGGTTGAAAGCAGAGGACATGTCTGATACTAAGGTTTGTGACGTAACATAATTTTTAAATCAAAATTTATGGTTTTCTTCATCCCTCTATATGTGGTCAATATGTATAGTAAAATATAACAGGTCTTACTTTGGAACTCTGAGTTTTGAAGTTGACAGTGTCTCTTTTCTGTTTGTGTTTGGTGCTCCTACAGGCATCACCCTTGCCAGTTAAGATTTCTATATACAACAATGTTTTGGCCCGTGCCAGAGATACTTTTGCTGATGCACGCTTTCTTGGAAACTCTTCCTTTAAGGTTCGGTTTCTTCTGTTATAATATGATTAAGTTCTTTATGAACTTTTGATGTTTTGATGGGATATATTCCCTTGGCTGGTCATTTTTCTTTTCATGATTTCTCGTTGTGCCTTGCCTATTTCAGCATTTGCATGAGATCTTCGGTGATGTTGCCAACCTTTGGATGAAACACCGAGTGAAGACCGTGGAGGAGACTAAATTCAAGTTCAGAGCACGTGCATTCCACATTGAGAGCATCATACACGTTGATGTATCAGATCCTGACTCTAAGTGGCCTGAAATGCTAGCAGATGAGTTAGATGAGAATGTAAATAGTAACAAATTGTCTTCCTCCCCTGTTTCTCCATGTGCGAGTGCATATATATTGCTTTAAATTTTATTTAATGGTCATAAACCTGTACTTGCAGAGTAATCATGAGCATGAGATGGATGAAGCTGATAAAGCTCTGGAGCTAGTTTGGAAATCCCAGGAATCCAATTTGGACGACATTATCAATATTCACAATCAGTTTTTTGGTTCAGTGGACCTTGTTCAACAAGTAAGCAAAGAGATGCTCTTATCGTTCCCCATTATCATCAACTGTGGCACAAAATCTTCAAAGTTTTGCTTATGCATATTTTGACCTACATTGAGTTCGAAGCCATGTTATTTTTGTACAACACTGTAGTATGAATGTGCATTTTTTCTTGAAGTCCTTGAGATGCGGTTCCCTTATTTCTTTTTTATACAAGCTACAATACTGCCATTGTTCGATTATACATGAAGTCCTAGGCAGCAATAAACAATCTGGATCAAATTTCTCTCCTGGTTCTTGAGTAGTGTTATTAAGTTTCGCCAGCTTGAACATATGCATGTCCTGTTTAGGGTAGTGCCTGTCTTGTCCTATATGAATGTCATATTTGAATATTCCTAAATTTACCCTTGATTCTTTTGTGGATTTTGTAATCTTCCATTTGTTCATACCTAACATGCTTCTGCAACAATCTGATCAGCCTGGCTGTTTTCAAGTGTCGGATAAAGATAGACTATCGTCCTTTCTGGGCTCTTACATGCTAGGAGCACAACTGATTAGAGGTAATTCAACTTCTAGATAATTTATATTTAGATATTTGCTACTTGTAGTGACCAGTTTTCACACCTCTTATTTTTTCCAGATTTGAGAGGTCCATTATCCTCCAGTTTTGATGCCAAGATTGCACCAGAGCACTTGCTCCGCCTCTGTTTGGAGCATGATCACAAATTCATCCTTTCTCAGAGATCAAATAGTGCATACAACTTTTACAAGGTATACTTTTCTGCCTGTTTCGTAGCTCAATCTGCTTCCATCAGTGTATCTTAAACCTGATAATTTCTTATTTTCCTCTTCGAATCGTATTAGGATTCAAATTCACCTGTGATGGCTGAATTGGTGGACCCGCTTAGAGCTCTTAAAGAGAAAATTCTGTCCCTATTGAATGAATGGGATGACCATCCTGCTCTTCAGGAAATCAGAGAAGTTATTGACAGGGTCTTGGCATTACCTCTGGACTCTCCTCTTGCTAAGGTACAATTTTTTGCTTGGAAATGTTATATAATTGGTAATTAATGCAATAATAATAATTAATAATAATTTTTTATTATAGTTGTTCTAATAATAATAATAATACAGTAATTTTTATTTTTAATGTTAATGTTGCTGAATGCTGACTATTCAGTTGGAGAAAAGAATCCCTCGTATATTTTGGGGGTGTCTTAAAACCCCAATATTGTTGTGGTCATCGGTCTTCTTCCCACTTTAGTTCTTTCTGTTCTAATGATTTTTTTTTTTTTTTTTTACTTTCTTTTCGAAGGCTCTTTCAAGGTTGGAATCCTTGCTTGACAGGGTTCGAATTCTACAAGATACTGTGGCTAAATTTCCTCTCTCCAGTAAGCATCAAAACTTCAATTCTTATCTGTGTCTTTGTGACGTGATTCTCATTCCTCACTTATGGTTATAAATGCATTTCCAGATGAATTGAATCCTATATTCGGCCTGGTCTCATCATGGCACAAGTTGGAGTTTGAATCTTGGCCGGCACTGCTTGACGAAGTTCAATCTCAATTTGAGAGAAATGCTGGGAAAGTAAGACCCCCCACCCCCCACTTGAATGTTCAGAAATGGGATTATGCTGTCTTTCTTCATTGCTAACATGGTTTATATATAAAGCGAGTCCAATTGCATGTTTGGCCAAGAGGAAGATGGAGACTATTGATATCTTTTGCTGATTATGCTTTTCTAAGACAACTTAAAACCCTCATCTAATGTTTGACTAAACTTAAGCCAATCACATTCGTGTCAAAATTCTTTCCTACAATGTCCTTCAGTTTTTTCCACTCGGATATTGGAAATTTCTATATTCCTCCTCTGTGATCCTTGAGATCTTGCTTGTGCATTCCATTGGATCTTTTTTGTTTATATTGTTTCAGTCTTTTCACTAGTAATAGATTTAATGTGCTACCTTGGGTGTCTTTTACAGCTATGGTTTCCCTTGTATACTGTATTCCAACGAAGCCACACTCCTGACGTCGAAGAATACAATAGATCTACTATTGAAAGGCATGTGCCCGCGTATTCATAAAATGCAATTATATGTACTCTGTATGCATTCTTGTCTTATTTATGTAGAAATGCAGTCTCGAAGACTTTTTCAAGACATCCAGCATCGGTGAATTCCGAAAGCAACTTCAGTTACTCCTCTCCTTCCATGGACATATTAGTAATCTGAACAGAAGATCTGAGAGAAGGTAGAGGAAATTAGTTACCCCATTGGTTGATAATTGTTTTTAGTTCCAAAATTTTGGCTCAATATTGATGTTGGTTATTAAAGAGCAGAACTCAGGAATTTTCGTAAAGGGCAGCATGACTTTTTGAAGCAAAATGATCTAAAATTTAATAAAGAAAATTTAGTTATAAAAGTAAATTAGAAATAAGTATCAATAATTAGAAAAAGAGCAACTTTTGCGAGATATTGTCTCTCGTAGAGACCAGATCAAACATCACATTTTTTATTACAAACATCACATGTTTAATGTACAAACATCATATGTTTAGAAATACAGGTATTGCAATTATAATGCGGGTTTATTGTCAAGCATATGATGTTTATAGTTAAATATGTAATGTTGATTTGGTCTCTCCGAGAGACGGTAACATAGGTATAGGTGAAGTGTTACATCTGATGTATCAATATGCCTATTAATGTGTGTGTTAAGGTTGTATTGTAGAAATTATTTGAATAAGTATTTAAAGCACTTTCTCTATCTGTAAAATATATAATATATAAAAAATAAATATTTTTTAAGATAAAATATCAATTCAAAAGATAGTATATAAATGAAATCATTTAAACCCATCAATTATTCAATATGGTAATGATGATGGAAACAAAATCATTTAAATAGAGGAGAGAGATAATGTGTATAAGTACAAAAGTTTTTATGTAAAAAGTTAGAAATGCCTTTGCTTCAATAAGAAGGTTCGCTAGATCAACTACCAAGCACACACAAGTTAAGAGTTGTGACTGCAACTCAAAAGTTTAAGTAATCTCGTATTTTGCATGTTAATTTTCATCTCATGAAACACAAATATATATAATAATTATTTTATGGGATATTATGTCATTTTATTACTATATAGTAGTATAATTACTTAAGACGGGACATGGAAAAGTCATGAGATATTACAATGTGGAGTTTATTCTTATTTATAATTGATCCCGAGTTGGGACCGTAATTTTTATTTCTGTAATGAGTTTATTCCTTTGTAGAGTATCCCTATAAGGGGTTTCTACTGTAGTAATTATGTAATTATTGACAATGGTTTTTGTTTTTGTTTTTTTGAAAAACTCATTGGAGTTCTGAAGATAGATATGCTAATTCATAATGATTTTTGCAGTCCTTGCGAATGGGACAACGTGAATATTCTTTACAACACTTGTGGCTTCTATGTACAACTGTTGCCTCAGTAAGATCTTTTTTTTTTTTTTTTTTTGATTTCGTCAACTCTGATATGCCTGTGTATCTGACCACTCATTCTGCATTGTTGAGGTAATGTCAATTTAATTTGCTTGATAGAATTATGGAACATATTGGAGCAAGCAGAAGGAGCACGGAGAAGAAGTTGCACGAGCTCTTAAAGCTGTGCCGTTGGGATAAAATTGAGAATCAGATTGCCATTGAGAATTTCAAAACAAGAAGGATTAAACTGAAAAAGATAATTAAACAGTATACGGTAAGACTATGGCTCTCATTTTGGCTTCATCTTCAGTTATAGCTTCTAGGTTGGCACAGATATTTCATTTTGTCACTTCTGCTATTAAATAGTAGGGAAATCTTGATCACACTTTTCCTTTGGTTCCGTTGCCTGGATCTAATTAGAAATACTAGTAAACATCACATTGAACTGCACTACCTTTTGCCATCATAATATGTCATCTTCTGATGGTTGAAGAACTCTGTGTAATCATTGGTGTAAAATTAATTGTGGCTGTCTAAATGCCTCCCAAATTTGATTTGTCCTGTACCATGACTCCTATATTTTATGTCTTACCTCAGTCCATGATTCTATTTCATTTAGTTGGCCCAGTATCCATTTCCCAAATTAACTCCAATTTTACAGTACCCATTTTCCTCGATTAACTGCAAGTTTACAGTACCCATTTTCCCCGATTAACTCCAAGTTTACTTCTATGGGGTCACCAGGATGTGCTTCAGCAACCTCTCATGCAGTTTCTTGGTCAAGAAGCCTCACGAAGTGGAACCGGTTTCCAACCTGTTGATAATTCCACTTTGATGGCTGATTCATTTAAGGCTACCAAGGCTATTCTTGATATCATCTGCATTCAGGCTTATAAAGAGGACAGGTTGGTTTTACATTAGTTGACTGCAGTTTTGTTTAGTTTGCTGTGTTGTGATGTTTGTTTCCTTTATATATCTTGTTTTCATTACTGCAGCTTTAAATGGTTGGCAGATTGGTGGAATAGCTTAGAGACTCAAGGAGGTAGGTCCTGGAGTCTTTGACTTGACTTGGTACATTAGCTTTATCGTGTGGTAATTATTAAGAGAATAAAATCATGCAGATGCTCTAGATGGCGTAAAGGATAGTTCTCCTGCACAATCTCCATGCCTTTCGTATTTGGAAGAAAGAAAGCAGCTGTGCTATACAATTAATGATCTATGTGTGAAGCTCATTCACTGTGGGGAACTTTGGGAGGATAAAAGTAAGAAATCTGTCAAACAGAGGGTTTTGTCTGATCTTCTGAAGTTCCTTGAAAATTTGGGACTGTCCAAACACAGAACATCAGTTGAGGTATTGTATGCTTAACATTTCGGCTGCCAAGTTCACATTTGGCTATCTTACATTCAACTTCAGTATCATAATTGTAATGGGCAATCTTAGTTTCTACGTATTATTTAACATTATTTATTAAAGAGTAATTATCTTACAGGACCAGTTCGACAAATCAGCATCCTGGCTTCTCCAGCCCTCCTACAAAGTGCAGCATTTGTTGCAAACCCCGGATGATTGTTCTTCTGGGAATGTAAATGTTGGTTTCAGCGATGTAATGAGCTCATCACCTGAGATTGCATGGAAAACAGCAAATACATACTACTTCAAGAGCATTGCTTCTGTTAAATATCTGGAGAAAATATGTCTAAATTTTCATAAAGACATTCTTCTCGAACAGGTACCCAGCTATTTTCCATATTCAACCATATAATCTTGGAGATTCAGTCCAAACAAATTGCTTGGCTTGAGAAAATATGTCTAATTAAGTTGATTTTTTCATCGTGGATTTTACTGGTTTATCTCAGAGTGATGTTAACGCCAGTTTTAATTGGTCGATTTTTGCCTTTGGCAGCGTTTGTAATAATTCTGCAAATCTGTTGTTGGGTTTTAACCTAAAGTTTGGTCTCTTTTTTGACAGAATCTGAAATTCCTAATGGATAATTTTAATTGTGAAAGGAGTATGCAGCAATATTAATGGATGCATATTATTAATGCTAGAGTTTTGTCTTGTGTAGGTCAAGAGGTCAGGCTCTTATGTTGATCATCTGATTGAGATACAACAAGAACAAAGAGCTTTTGCCTATAGCTTAGCAGAGCAACTTGAATGCTTGAAACAATGCATGTGGCCTCTCTCAAATTTGCTTTCTTGCAAGGAAAATGAGGTTGAAGAGCATTCATCAGCTGTTCAATGTTCTTTTATGAACAATCAGGATGCTATTTTCAAATGCATGTGGGAACAAAAGGTACCTTCTCCCCAGTATAGCTTCAGCACATTGTACCTTCCATGATGTGTACTAACTCCAAACTCTTACATCTCATGATGAAATAATTGCAGCAACTCTTTGATGCTTTCAATGCTATGCTCTACGAAGAAACGCTGTTGCTACAAATAGTCGAGAACAATCACCTGAATGCTTGTGAAAATGTCAAACACGGAGCTGAAAAGATTCGTCTATTTCTTCAGAAATTCCTTCCAGATTTCAAGAATGCCAAGGTAAATGAAAGTGATCACTGAAATAGTTGATATTTGCATTTCCCCTTATTGACGTATAGGCACCTCCTCAGCTTACATTTGTATCGAAATGTATGCACAGAATAATTTGGATCACCATCTTCTTGGAAGAAATGAAATCATTAGTTCGGTTGGAATGGTGTTGCATCCCTATGGTGTCACAAAGAAGATGGAAGAGTTGGTCAGTAAGAACTTTGAGTTGATTAAAAACTTTGAGATTAATCTCCTTACTTTCCACGGGCAAGATAATGTGGAAGTTGGGATTGAACGTATTCTGCTCGGACATTTTGGTGATCTATTAGCGAAGGTAACTGCAGATTTGTATGCTAAAAAACAGCAAATTTGATGATTGCCTTAAAGTATCCGAGAGAAGCAATCGTTTATTTATTCATAATTTTTTGCAGGCTAAAATTGCTGAAAATCCTACTAATTTACAAACAAATTCGGATTGTATGAATGGGAATTCTGCTGATGCTAAAGAAGACAATATGAATTTACTTAAATCTGGGTTTGATGTTGCACTGGAAGAAACACGGGGGCTTATTTTAGCTTCACTTCAGAGAGTTGGGTCTCTGAAGGATGATTCTGCTTTCCCTGAAGATTCCCTAAAGAACATTAAAGACTGGAAGATCTTATTTGAAAGGGACAGGGAAAACCTGCAGTTAGACCGGGTGTGCAACGGTGTAATGAAAACAGTTCAATCTGCAGTAAGTTTGTTTTTTCTCTCAGCGTCTTGCTAGATTTGCAGTTTATAATATTTGAGCTAACATGCTCACTCTCACCCTGTCTTTTTTTTTTTCCTTGAAGGGGGAACTATTCAAATATTGTGGAAGCAAAAGTTCTGGCATATATGTATTTGTTTACCCCCCGATGAGAAATTTATACGTCCTGTTGGAGAAACTGCTTGTTTTTGGAGATAATTTTCTGTGTGATTTCCTAGTCACCCACAGAATGGTAAGTTCCTAATAAATATGTTTATAAGTTTTCACCCTCTTTATATATTTTGTACGTATTGAAAAGTAAAGATGGCTCTTGACGACTCTTCTCCTAGGGCTAAAATTGAAAGCTCTCTTTTTCAAACAATAATCCTAAGACAGCTTTGGCATTTTTCATGGTGAACTCTTCTTGATCTGTATGTCTGACGCAAATTATATCTACTGTATGCAGGTATCGATAGTAACTCATTCTCTTGCAAACGTTTTCGCTTCTTTATTTGCCAAGGGATTTGGAACCATTGAAGATGAAGAAGACGACTGTGGTTCGAAAGAGTTAACTCAAGATGCAAATGGAACTGGTATGGGTGAGGGACATGGATTAAATGATGTCAGTGATCAAATAGAGGATGAAGACCAGCTCCTTGGCTCTTCTGATAAGGTATGCAATTTTATTCATGTTCTCTGCCGTTATGTTTTCACTTAAAATTAGTTTAACAAATAACTTTTGACCTCTGTAGCCGAACGAAGAACAGGACACTAAATCTGACCAGCGAGGTAAAACTGAGAAGGGCATTGAGATGGAGCAGGACTTTGATGCTGAGGCTCTTAGTGTTAGTGAAGATTCTGAAGATGAGGAAAATGAACCTGATCAGGAAGAGCAACTGGACTCTGAGTTGGGGGAAGTTGGTAAAGAAGGTGAGATAGCTGATGAGAAACTTAATGGCAAAAATGATGATGACGATGATGAGAATTGTTGTGAAAATGAAAAGTACGAACATGGGCCGTCGGTGAAAGAAAAATCTTCACATGATGAAGAGCTTCGCCCCAAGGAAGATTCTGCTGCTGAAGCTGAAGCAGCAGACTCGGGTGATCGAGGTGAAAAGGAATCTGCTGAAAATAATGATGAGAATGGAGATGAAGATGCTTCTGATGATGTTGAGGATATGAACATTGACAAAGCAGATGCATCAGTAGAATTTTCAGGGATAAATCCTGAGGAGCAAAATCAGATTCCCGATGAAGGGACTGATATGAATGAAATGGCAGATGAACCAATAGAAAATGGTGAATCAGAAGATCTTGATGGTTCCGAATTGAAAAATGACGAGGATACAAAGGCAATGGAAGAGGGAGAAACTGAGGACATGGATACTACCAATGGTGAGGTGAGCTTACCTGAAAATGATGCAGAAACAGATGCGAATACAGATGAAAAGGTGCCGAAGGAAGATTCTTTGCGATCGACTACTGATTCAACATATCAAAATTATCCTACTTCTCCATCTGGACAACATAATGATATTTCTGACGCAGTAGCTCACCAGGGATTGCCTGCACAAGAAAACTGTTCCGATTTTAGTGAACAAGATGGCCTTGCTCCGTCAAGTAGTGTCCCTAATGCCCCTGAGCTTGAAGTCAAGGTTTCAGGCTCTAGAAGTGGTCAGGTTTCGAGCCATGAGCAATCAAAGAATTCATTACCTCCTTCTGAGTCTCTTATTAGGAAACCTCAGCTGAACCCTTGTCGTAGCATTGGTGATGCTCTTGAAGGATGGAAAGAGAGAGTCAATGTCACTGCGGATATTGAGAACCAAGAGAGCAGCAATTTGGATGATATGATGGATGAGAATGCAGATGAGTATGGTTACACAGCCGAATTTAAAAGTGGTACAGATCAGGCTCTCGGACCAGCTACAGCTGATCAAACTAAGGAAAACATGTGTCAAAATGATATTGAAAGAGATGTAATAGACTCGGACAAAAAAGATACCTCAATTGAAGCTGATACTGCGGAACATAGTTCTGAAAATGTTTCTCTGAGAAATTCTGCTTTGACTCATGTAAATGATATTATAAAGCTGCCGGAACTTTCTGAAATTGAGAACCAGCCTGAAGAATCCATGGAAGTTGATGCCTGTAATATACAAGATTGGTCATCCGAGAGTTTAGTTTCTGTTAATAGATCATTCATGAATGAGGATTTACATCGAGTCAAAGAGTTAGCTTTCAGTGATGATGAATTGGCCAAACATGCGGGTGGTTTTCATCTTTCCACAGACAAAAGAGATGATGCCGCTGCTCTTTGGAGAAGCTATGAATCAAGCACAACAAGGTTATCCCAAGAGTTGGCAGAAAAGTTGCGGTTAATTCTGGAGCCCACTTCTGCAAGCAAGCTCCAAGGGGATTACAAGACTGGTAAAAGGATTAATATGAAAAAGGTATTGCAATTTGGTCCTTATTCAGCTATGGACATGTTTTCTACTAATATTTTTCGGAAAACTTGTAATATTGATTTTTTTTTGAATTGTTTGCCCATTGTTTTACAGCGAAGTTTTTCATTACATGTTCCAATTATTGTGAAACATTTTTTAAAGACTCGGAATGACTTCAATTGCTGTTTTTGGTACATTCAAAATTTTCTGAAAATTTCCTTCCTTTTCTTATTCAGGTGATTCCCTATGTTGCCAGTCAATTCCGTAAGGACAAGATCTGGATGAGAAGAACCAGGCCAAGTAAACGTGATTACCGTGTAATCATTGCTGTTGATGATTCCCGTAGCATGTCCGAAGGTCTATGTGGTAATTTTGCCATCGAAGCATTGGTGACTGTATGTAGGGCAATGTCGCAGCTTGAAGTGGGAAACTTTGCTGTTGTGAGTTTTGGAAAGCAAGGAAACATTAGATTACTTCACGACTTTGACCAACATATTACTCCCGAGGCTGGAATACAGGTTAGCTTATAGATAATCTATTTTAGTCGAACGATAGCTTTACACACGTTTGTTTCTGTGAGAATGTTGATCTCCTCAGTGCGTGCTGTTTTATTTAATTAGTAAAAACACAGATTATTGCTCATACCCGTTGATTTAATTTGATACAAAAACCACATGTGAAATTATGAAGTTACTAACATCCCGATTCCCGATAAAGCATTTGTGAAGTTTGCTGTTACAATTGGAAACCTTCCGAGTATTTTTTGATATCTCAGATGTAATTGGAAAAATTCTGCGCGTCATTTGTGAATCACGTGAAACCTCTGCTTGTGTGACTCCATTAAATTGTATCGTAACACATGGATGTTGCATGAATGTTGCGTTCTTTTGCTTTTCATCCTTACACGTGTTAAAATGCTTTGGCTCTTGTGTATGTAGATGATCTCGAGTTTGACCTTTAAGCAAGAGACTACGATCATGGAAGAGCCCATGCTTGAGTTACTGAAATATCTGGATAACATGCTGGACAATTCAGTTGCCCGTGCACGACTACCGTCAGGGGATAACCCTCTCCAGCAGCTTGTACTTATCCTAGCTGATGGTCGTTTCAGTGAGAAGGTACATTTTTTGACAAAAAATTTGTTATATATTTTCACGTTCATTGCTCTTCCAGTATGATATTCCGTGAGTTATTCTTTTGTTTTCTTGTAACTATTAATGATAATTTTACAGGAAAAATTGAAACGAAGTGTTAGAGATCTCTTGAATAAAAACTGCATGGTTGCGTTCCTGCTCCTGGATAGCGCAAAGGAGTCTATTGTTGGTTTTCAGGTGACTTGCACTTTATCCTCTATGATGACGTCTAAGCCCTAACTCTAATTTGCATGAACCTTGAAAGACCATTTTTATTGAGATACTTATCTGGTCATGCTCTTCAGGAAGCAACACTTCAAGGTACAGACGTCAAGTTTACCAAGTACCTCGACTCATTCCCATTCCCATACTATGCAATTTTAAGGAACATTGAGGCACTTCCCACAACCCTCGGGGATCTTCTGAGACAAGTAAGTTTTGGTTTCAATCAGTCTGACTGTTGATTTATGGCATGTTCATACATAACTTCTACAATTACTTTTCTTAAAATAAGTGAACTAAGAATGAATTTGGGAACTTTAGCAGAGTCTCAACTCTTATTAGTTATTCGAAAATTTCTTGTTTCCTACGGATTGGGTTGTATCGGGCTAGGTCTATCATAAGTTACATGCGCTGTTCCAAAACACTAGTATAAGAATCGACTGACACTCTTGTTTGTTGGTTTGTTGCTACATCCAGTGGTTCGAGCTTATGCTGAGTGGAAAGTAGTGATGCAAAGGATACTCATGTTCATAATGAAGATTGCTCTGCGTGCTCAAGAGCAAATTCAAATTGATCTGTGCTGGAGTTTCTCACTGGACGATAGGGGTCAACAATTTTGTAGTTTAGCTAGGAAGTACATACGAATCATAATACAAAGAGATAGCTTATGATCACACATGCTAAGTCACAAGAACTATATTGTACATAACGATAACCTTGTCTTTTTTTGTTCGTATGAAATTGGCCCATCATATCATATGGTGAGGTGAGCACTGAGCTATTTACTACATCCCCACATAGATTCATACATTTATCATGCATAACAAAATGAATCTATCTAAAATCCAATAATTTTTTTATATATTAATTATGCACAATTTGACACTAAAATTGGCATTTTTCATTTTTCACTTTTTGCATGTGTTATAATTATTTTAATAGGTAAAAGTATTTTTTTCTTGTAAGTGTTAATTTAAAATATATGATAAAATATAATAAGGCGTTAAAAGGTGTAATTTTACAATGTACTCCATTTGTCCTGTAGAACTTCATACATTTGTCATTTTTAGCCGTCCCACAGAACTTCATACATTATTAAAAAAGGAAGCTACACCACACTCAACAAATAATAAACAATCTCAACTTTACACTCAAATTACACAATTTGCCATTAAAAGTACACCTTTTCCCATTTTCCTTCCCTTCTTGATCTCAACGTGAGTCAATTATTTTCTCCTTTCCCTCATCACATATTTCATGGTGAAGTATCTCCAAAGAGAAGAGAACTAACTCTTTGTGCTTGGCTACCAAGTAACATGCCCCTACCCTTATGCATATAATTAAGCCAACAGGTTCCTTCCGTTCTCTCATTATCACCAATAACCTTTCTTTACACCTGTGCGCACGCCGGTCTATCCAAAAGCCGACCCCGGAAGTAACCAACAACAAGGACCGTGTCAGGGGCTTCACGGAGAACGGTTCAGCAACTTATCTGTCCTCTAGAAACCACTGTTTGGATTTCTTTTTCCATGTTGTTCCCAATACGCCTGCTAAGCGCTTAACCGAATGTTTGCGCCTTGCGTGAGATCATGATCCCCTAAGAGCCTTGAAGCTTGTGTGTAACTTGAGGGGTGTGAGAGGAACTGGCAAGTCTGATAAAGAAGGCTACTATACTGCTGTTATTTGGCTGCATAATCATCATCCGAAAACTCTGGCGGCTAATTTGCGGTCCATGGCTGATTTCGGTTACTTCAAGGACTTGCCGGAGATTCTTTTCCGCCTTCTTGAAGGGAATGATGTGCGTCAGGTGGCTAAGGAGAAGAGGGAGGAGGGGAGTAGTTATGATGAACAGCCGAAGAAGTTGAGTACGGAGGAGAAGAAGATGGAGAGGGGGAAGAAGGTAGTTGAGAGGTTTGGTTGCGATTCCAATTTTAAGTTCCTCCATGATCGTGTTTCTGATGTGTTTGCGGAGTGTTTGAGGTCGGATTTGAAGAAGTTGAATGCAGGGGAGTTGTTTGAGATTAGCCTAGCAGCGAAATGGTGTCCTTCATTGGACTCGTCGTATGATCAGTTTACGAAGTTGTGTGAGGCGATTGGGAAGAAGGTGTTTCCGAGGGAGGAGTATGAAGAGTATGTGGGAGTTGAGGAGGCACATTATGTGTATCGTGTGAGGGATCGGTTGAAGAAGGAGGTGCTTGTTCCTTTGCGTAAGGCGCTTGAGCTGCCAGAGGTTTACATGGGGGCTAATAATTGGGGGTCTCTTCCTTATTATAGGGTGGCTTCTGTGGCTATGAATTTATACAAAGAGAAGTTTAAAAAACATGATAAGGATAGGTTTAAGGAGTATCTTGAGAAGGTAAAGGCAGGGAAAGAGAAGATTGCTGCTGGTGCGTTGCTACCGCATCAGATAATAAACGGATTGAATGATAAAGATGGTGGTGAAGTGGCTGAACTCCATTGGAACCGGATGGTGGATGATGTGGCGAAGAAGGGGAAGTTGAGTAACTGTCTTGCGATTTGTGATGTTTCGGGTAGTATGAGTGGGGTACCAATGGAGGTCAGTGTGGCACTCGGTGTTTTAGTTTCAGAGTTGAGCGAAGAGCCGTGGAAAGGGAAGCTTATTACATTCAGTGAGAGTCCTCAGCTTCAATTAGTTAAAGGGGATACTCTGAAACAGAAAACTAAATTCGTTATGATCATGATAAAGCTTCAATTTTCATTATTGAAATATTTATTCACTGTATGTCTGTATTATAGAAACTGGTTTTGTTGGTGTGGGTTTCATAGAGCAATTGTCCGTTGCTTACACGTATTTAGCGTCCTTATGCCATCTTCTTTGATGGAATTGATTCTCATCTTCAGTCTTACTTCAACAATAACTGTTCATATATTTAAGTCTACGGAATAACAAAATTATAAATAGAGCCTTGTAAAGTAAAAATCACACCGCGAATGGACATAACTAAGTTTTGTTCATCTAAAGAAAAGAGACAAGCCAATTTAGGGCAACAATCCTAATTGTGGACCGGATTGCAAGCAAAACCGGTCTTAAACACCTTGTTAAACCTTTTTTTTTTAGTACTCCACTTCCATATTTTGATTGCACTTCTCTAAAGCCGTTCAACAGATTAATACAACAAAGCCGGTCTTAATCGCCTTCTTATAAGTACATGAAGTTCGGAAGTAAAAAGGATAAGAACATAGTAGACTGGAAGTGAAAAAGATAAGACAATATATAGTAGTCTGATCATATTGTGGAATGAAAGAAGGGAATAATTACTTGTTCAACTTGCGAGTCCGTGCTTTTTGTTGGGCATTGGAGGCCGTGGAATTTGGTTTCAACTTGAGAGGCTTCGAACAAGGAATTCCTATATATGCAACGGGTCACAGGGAATGAGACCAAAAAATAATGATGAGTAGGTACGGGCAATGGGACACGGCAGTTTCATTGTAATGCTCTGATCTTCTAAATCATACATGTACAAATGCCTACGCATGCATGTAGCATGTCCAATGCAGTGCATTGCCTTTCAATCCATAGGCTGAAGCTGGTGATGAGATGGTTACAAATATCTAGGAAAATGACTCTATCCCCCAATGTTTCCAGTTTCACCCATTCCCTGCTATTGAAGTTGGCTCTAAAGATTTTGAATTCTGATACATGCTCATTACACTGTTCTTGAATAATAAGTAAGAGATCTCCGCAAGATTCAACCAGATAAATTCTTCGGCCGTTATAGATACTGATTAAGTCTGAAATTGACTCCCCACTAACAACTTGTCGAGGATGAAGATCAGGATCCGAAAATCAGAGACGAACATATTGAAATCAGGGTAAGTCAGAGCATAGAATTTTCCATTAAAGTTCACAGCTTGTTCAATGTCCACGTCAATGTGACAAGTTCACAGCTTGTGCATAGGATAAACACTATCATCACCCAGGTTACAAGAACTGAACTTGGCATTCTGTCCTTTTTAATAAAGACAATAGGACAAGTTGAATCTTTCTTTTTTTTTTTTTTTTTTTTGTACCGAAGACTATCAGTCCTTAGACTAAATCGAAGTTGAAAAACGGTACAACTGGAGACGGGACATGTCCCAAAAGACATTCCCGTCTAAATCAAAACACGCTAATTTAGCAAACTTATGAGCTATTAAGTTCGTCTTCCTACTAGACCAATGTAAATTAATCTCTCCTAAGGTAAATGCAAAAAGGACTTGCAATCAAGCAATAGAGCTGATAGGTGAGGGTCGGCATCCTGCTGCTCTTTCTCCTCCAAAATCAACTTCACTGCATCAAACGAATCCATTTCCACTTCGATCTTCTGATACCTCCTTTCCCAAGCTTGCTCAGGACCCAACTTCAAAGCTTGTAATTCAACCATGGTTGCTGAAGAGGCCTGAATTTGAGTCGCAAAACCCCAAAGCCAATCCCCTTGATCATGTTACGATCGGAATCCTAACAGATCATTACGGACAACTCCTCCGATTCCAGCTCGGTTTACATTCGTGTGTAAGCTCCCATCCACATTTAATTTGACCCAGCCCAAATTTGGGTTTGACCAATCTATTTTGGATGATGAGAGAATACAACTTTCTGGGAAGGTGGAAGTACAAGGAGGAGCTGGAACTTTTCATAGTCAATGTATTATTTCCCTTTAAAAATTGTTTAACATTAAAACCTTTATAAATTAATAATGTTGGGATCGGAATATTTTATTGATTTAGTAAAAAATTATTATATCGATAAATTAATACTTTATTAATTTAAAGAGGTTCAGCGTCTGACCTTTTAAATTTCCATGAAATTTAGGATAATTAGAGCCTTTAAAATGTACTACCGCAAAAGGTTTTACCGTAAGATTTTAGAAGTTTATGAGTTGGACATTTCTTCTTCGAAAAAGATTAATGTTTTAGATGCTATCAATTTGTCCGTCTCAGCTTAGAATGTAAATGTGCAACAAGAGGCCATAGCAAATTGCTTTCGACACTGCAAAATTCGTTCGACGAATCAAATCGGCTCAAGTGATTTAAACGATGCAAATTATGGAGAAGATATTCGTGAGCTTGAGAACTTGATTACGGGTATGCATTGTCGGCACAAAATGGATGTGAATCACTTGCTAGATTATCCTGGTGAAAATAATGAATGTTACGAAGTTCAAAGCATTGATGAAATTGTGGCGGATGCCATTCAAAATCCGGTCGATGATGAAGCTGAGGATGATTCAATAGCTTTTGAACCGGTCACTCAAAAAGAAGCATTGCAAGCGGCAACAACTCTTCACAACTTTTTGTTGCAATACGAGAAGACAATGCCCAATCTCTTTAGTGCAATGGGGAGATTTATAGATGAACTTAATATAGATTTGAAGTTCAACAAAAAACAAGTGACTATAGATTCACCTTTTACTAAACAATCTTAGAATTTTGAAGTTATCTCACACACACACACACACAAATATATATATATATATATATATATATATATATATATATATATATATATATATATATATATATATATATGGAATTGTTTAGTAATTATTAATTCATAGTTTCGTTGGGACCAATATATATTAACTGGGATTTAAAAAAAATATTATCTTATTATTTTATTAATTGGGATCCAGATTTGTACTGGTCCCAAGTTGGGACTGGACAAATTATTAATTTTATCGAGGTTATTAATTTATCGAGTATTAATTTAGAGAGGTTCTACTGTAATTTTTATATATTAGTATATTCTATAAAATTTAATTAGTTTCTACGTAATGATTTATGAACGATGGAAAAGGATCATTTAGAATTAACTAAAACAAACAATTTAAAAATGAGTAAGTCTCTTGATAGACGGTCTCTAGATAATTATATTGTCAAGAAAATCATTAATATTATTAATCAAAACAGCTATGTTCTCAACATTGACGTTTTTTTTCATATTACGACAAGACTTATTTCATTAACAACATAAACGTTTTGATTAATAACATGAATGATTTTATTGATAACATATGTCGTCTCTAGATAAGTTATTCCTAGAGACCGTCTCTCATGAGACTTTGTGTTTAAAGATATCTACACATTTAATGACATATAATTTACTCGAACCATTCATTTTTATTTAAGACGAATCATTAGTCATTCTTTGTGGTTTTAATTTCATCCCTTTATTTTAAACTTAATTTTCCGTTATAAAATGACACCATACCATATGTACCAGAACAAATATATCGTATTCCATTTATATTTGTTCCGTTACAAATATAAT
This sequence comes from Plantago major, assembly GCA_026545765.1. Classification (NCBI taxonomy): domain Eukaryota; kingdom Viridiplantae; phylum Streptophyta; class Magnoliopsida; order Lamiales; family Plantaginaceae; genus Plantago; species Plantago major. The sequence goes on from CM048841.1 coordinate 78,939,919, forward strand.
GTTTGTTTTCTGCAATATCTTATCCCTCAAACTTACTTTTATTTACACTAGTAAAATTGTGCACGTGAAAATTCAAGTGCCAAATAGATGAGTGTCTCATATTAAAATTATTTATGCATGACATAAACAATATAATATATATTTAAACTTATAATTAGTTATAAATTCAATTATAATATAGAAGTATGTTATACTATGAGTTATTAATGAAAATATAAGTTTTGGTGATTATAATAGGTGGGAGTAGTGGGAGATGATTTACACTCCCTTCTTTTTTCTTTTTAGCTTTATTTTTATATATGAAATTTGGAGTCAAAATTAAATTGATTGGTGTAACAACTACCTTTGGATAGTTCTCTTTTAGAATAAGATAATAAAATGTCATTACTTAGTTGGGCTTTTTTCTACTGTCAGGCAAACTTTCGCCCTGCGTGACAACATGCGTCAAATTAGAAATTGACTTGTTTATTTTGATTAAATATAAAAATATGGAAATTAAAAATATTGGTAATTATAAAAAATATAATATTTTTTTTCGAAAATTTTAGAGGATAAATTTGGGTATTTTGATTAATATTTTTATTTTTTAATTAAATATTCATACGGAGAAAGGGCGATCACATGCGATAGAGCGATCACCTAGTCGCCTTTGACGATTTGATATGAACCGTTAGATAAAAAATCTAATGATGCATAATTAATTGCATGTTGTCAGGTAGGACGAAGAATGACTGACCGTAGAAGAGTCCTACTTAGTTTGTCTAATTAACCTAATTAAAGACTCAAATCATAGGATTACGATTTTTTTTCATCTCTCTATGAAACATTCAGACTCTAATATACCAAAAAGTAAATTACTTCCTAAAGACACAACATATAAAATATAGATGTTGAGTAGTATTATTTATCTTGATCAAGCAAGTCTTGCACTTTTATGAAACATTCAGACTCTAATATACCAAAAAGGAAATTAACTCCTAAAGACACAACATATAGAATCTAGATGTTACAACGTATAGATGATATTCACTCCCGTTCACTGCCTCTAATGAGAAGCTGATCTTAAAGACAACTTATTTCAAATGCATATAGATGATTCATGAGTGAATAGCTGGTATATTACTGTTGTGACACTTTTGTCATTATTGTGCCTGTGCTTTACTGCACGTGCGTTGGTGCTTCAGAAACCTTTCCAGCTCCTGGTAAGGGCTGTTACATTGCTTGCACTTCTTAATCGGCATACTTGAGCCATGGGACTTCTTCTTCTTGAGCATTCCAGATATAGTCTTCTTTAGTTGTGCCATATGATACATGTTGAGGGTAAAAGTCCCCCAACCACTTAGAGATTATTCTACCCCACAGGTAATGGCCAATGTATCCTTAAGTAAGAAGCTCCGTACTGCGTAAGAGCCAACGTGTGAGAACCTGAGATCCTAAGCTCGGTAAGAACCTGCACAAGTGACTTAGAGGGGGGGGGGGGGGGTGGGTTAGGACCCGGTTTGCTAAGTGTCAAACCGGTTTGAGACTTTACTCAAGAGAGACTGAAGATCTACTCTGTATAATAGTCAAAGTTCGAAAGTGATTATTGCTTACCATTATCATGGGAGTGTGTGCCCTATATATAGATTTCTCCCCAATTGGGAGGGTTCCACCAGATCGTGCCAAATGTAAGGCCTGGATTGAGCCACCAAGGCTTCAATAGGCCTATGGCCCATTAATGACACTTGCCCCATTCCACTTTGGGCTTTCAGGGGGTAGTTTAGTCATTAATGTGAGAGTATTAGAGGCTTCGATGCAGTCCGCTGCGGGATAAGGTACGAAGGGGCAGGTTCGGATGCTTGACCCGGACCGTACCGGGTTGCTCATAAGATATTCTTCTCAGTCTGTCGAGTACCTTTCATTCGGACCTTGTGCCTCGAACCTCCTGACTCTCTAGTGCCAATTGGTTGCTTGTGAGGTTGTTGTGTTTAGTCCGGACGGGTGTCCGGGTCGGAGCCCATGGTTACGAATCATTGGTAGGGTCAGATCTACTATCCTTTGGTCCCTCCTGTCCCTTTAAGCCTGGGCGGCTTCGGACTCACCGGGGGCTTAGGGTCGGACCTCCGGGTCGGACTGTAAGTTCCAGGACTTAGACAGCTTGGGACGCCTTAGGATTCGTTCCAAAAGCGTCTATGACGGATTGGACATATTTCTGTATTAACATATGTCCCTCTAGTTTCCAAGTATCTTAGTAGAAGATAGTTGTGGAACTATAGTTGAAAGTGGAGGAGACAGTTTGTTTCTCGGTCCAATCTGTCCCTCGTAAGCAGACTAAAGGTGTAATCCGTACTTCTTGTCGCCCTTAATCTTGATTTCTCTCCCCCCCCCCCCCCCCCGGTTTCTTTTGTTGCAGTCCGAGGAAGGAGGCTCGGAGTGCAACAAAATTAAAGATAGAAGGGGTATTTGTAAGCGAGATCAAGTGAAGACAGAGAACGTCCGAGTTGTACCTCTTTTTAGGTGAAGGGATGATCCGAACGGACGAGAGTCCGTGTGATGATGAGGTAAATCATCCTTCCTTGTAAAAAGGGGAGGATTTTTAGCAACCTTGCCGGGATGGTCCGAGGAGGGACATCCGAACGGACGAGGGTCCGTGTGATGATGAGGTAAATCATCCTTCCTTGTAAAATTGGGAGGATTTTTAGCAACCTTGTCGGGATGGTCCGAAGAGGGACATCCGAACGGACGAGGGTCCGTGTGATGATGAGGTAAATCATCCTTCCTTGTAAAAAGGGGAGGATCTTTAGCAACCTTGTCGGGATGGTCCGAGGAGGGACATCTGAACGGGCGAGGGTCCGTGTGTTGATGAGGTAAATCATCCTTCCTTGTAAAAAGGGGAGGATTTTTAGCAACCTTGTCGGGATGGTCCGAGGAGGGACATCCGAACGGACGAGGGTCCGTGTGATGATGAGGTAAATCATCCTTCCTTGTAAAAAGGACACGGATCCAAGGCATAAGATAGATTGGCCACCCGAGGGTGTAGTAATGTCCTCTTCCTGAGCATGGTGAAGTTGGTTGTATGTTTTTGTCATCGTAAGGTAAATATTTTGTACCAATGTGTCATTTCACTTGGTATTGTTGTACTATGCCGTTGGATGAATTGTGATCTACGATTGAGATTTAATCCCGAAAAATGGCGACGGTTGGGCTTCCTGATTTAACCCTCTATAAATAGGGGTTTCACCGATGTCATTTTCACATTCTAGAGCAAAGTTAGCTGCCTTCGATCCAACCATCCGAGTACAAGTAAGTTGCTTGTTTTCCTGAATGGTTGTCAATTTTCCTTGTGTTTGTTGTTTCGCTACTGTTGAAAATATGGTCTATTCGGATGCATGGTTATGTTACGTATTCTATAGTTGGTAATAACCGTAGTGTATCTCGGATATGTTGAGTAGTCAAGACTAACGCCGGACTGACACCTTACTAACTCCGAACTAACTTCGTCCGGCAGAGTCGTTTCCTATCCTCCGAATCTTTAAATTTCTTCCTCTTTTAATCTACATAAACGACCTCTCGGACTGCCATCTTAAAGCTTACGAAATTGCCTTTTTTTTCCCTAGGATGTCCGAGAGTGATAGTCAAAACCGATCCGAAGCTGAAGGATATGCATCCGAGTCGTTGTCTCTGCTAGAGAGCTCCGAGGAGGTTGACGTAGGGAGTATGGAGAACTTACAAGAGCTGGTCCATTCTGCCCACCCGAACCGGGAAGAGCCCGAGGTAAGCTCTTTACTTCGGTTAGTTGTTCCGGGTTCAGTGTCTCCGAGGCGTCAGAATTACCCGATAGTCTCTACTGTGCAGGGTATTGGTGCTGTGCAAGAGACTACTTCCCGGACTATAGGGGATATCCGGCCGCACCGTGCTGGGATAGAGCCCGAGCTCCCGGTAGAGATTCGATCCCTTATACGCAACTTAGGCTATAATTTTAGGAGTAACCCTAATCGAGTGCCGTTCGTCTCGGATCCGCAGGAGCCTAATATTGAGGAAGTGCATGATACCTCCGAGGAACCGCCCGAGCTAGGCATGTTTGAGGAAGGTGTTGAGGATCGGGTCCAGATTGTTTCCCCCCTCCGGACGGTAGTAGAGTTGGGTTCCTCGTCCTCGGAGGAAGAAGAGGCGGAGGGGGCCGAAGAGGTAGATGGTAGAGATGAAGATATGGGGTCGGAGGAGGAGGAAGAATATGAAGTGATCCCGCCTCATGTTTTTCGGAGAGAGTCATCCGGTCAGGCGGGTCCAAGGCAGCCCAGGGCTGAGGGGAGCAAGAAGGGTGAGGACATGTACCAGGTGAAGTTTCCCCGGTCAAGGGATGATGTAACTCATCCGGATCTGGAGGGCGAGTTGAATGAAGATTGCAACCTTCCGACTTGTCCGTCGATCGTAACGACCGAGGAAGTGGATGAGCTCCGGAGGAAGTACGGGATCCCGGATTCCGTGGAAATTCTGGTTCCGGATGAGTCGCACGCTTTTTACAATCCGCCTCTGGGATACATGTGCGTGCATGAGATAAGTTTACACTGCGGGTGGCGGTTCCCGGTGTCGTCCGAGTTGTTGGACATTTTGAACGACATGGGGGTTGAGTCTGCATCAGATCATCCCCAATTCTCTCGAAAATATGATGTGCTTTGGGGTGATGTGTAAATACAAGGGCATCCCGGTTACTTTTGATAACTTCCATAAGTTGTTTAATGTTAGTGTAAGTAATAGGAATACATTATTTTATACGCTGGTATGTCGCCAAGCGTATACTTTTTTCGTAGATCCGCTCTCCTCCCTTGGAATAAATTGGTGGAAGAGATACATTTTCGTCCGGCCCGCTCTGAAACAGGGTCAATCCGAGGCGGAAAGGGCCCGATTGCGGTTTGAGAGGAAGTTCTTTCGTGGTAGGCTGCCGGACTGGAAACCTCCGGCTCGGAACGTCCCTTTGTGGATGCAAGCTCTCCATAAGAATTAAGACCCGGAGAAATATTTTTTCCGGGAATTGATCTGCCAGCCCCTTCCTTATCTAGCTGGCTTTTCGGAGCCAAGTTTTTGTGACGGGAAGAAGGATCTGAGTAAGTTCTTCCCCATTCGGTCACTTGGTCGGTTATCCAAGTCGGTGGTCCCTTTATTGCTCTGTTTGTTGTTGGTGAGAGAATTACTATCATGTATTAACTTATTATCCTTCGGATGTGCAGAGTTTTGGTTCGAGTACACTATGTCTACCATGCAGGAGCTGAAGCGGAAACAAAATGTCGCTCAACGGAAGGAGATGGAGGAGGGTTCCCGAACTCAAATCATCAAGACGTCCACTGTGCTGCCGATGGAGGAGCCTCGGAATGCTGATGCTTTCCGAGTGGAGGAGACTCGGAGGGCCGCAGTAGGTGAGGAGGCCCAGACGATACCTACCCCGGACAAGGGTAAGGTGCCGGCTCAAAGGGGGCCAAGAAACCTCCGAGGTCTGTGTCTCGGGAGCCTCCTGTTAGTGGCTCGAGTGCAGCTGCCGGGCAGAAGCGCCCTGCTGAAGGTCCGATCCCTGCGGCCAAGAAGGGCAAAGGGAAAGCGAGTGGTGAGTCGGACTTGGAGGCAGAAGTGGCTCGGTTGGCTGCTATTCCGGAGCTGGACCGGATTGTGGAGTTGTCCGCAATTCACCAAAAGGTAGATACTGATTTTATGGGAATCTTTTCTTTGTTCGGAGTCTGTACTAATTTTGTTTTATCGTGTCGTAGCTTACGGCTGCTATTCGGGCATGTTCCATGGTGGCGGGTCGGAGGGCCGCGATGGTAGGGGATCTGGCCAAGGCTAAGGCTGCTCGGGCGGTGGAAACGTCCAAAGTGAATTCCTTGTCTGATAGGCTGAAGAAGGCCCTTGTGGCGAAGAAGGAGTCCGAAGCGGAGGCTGGAAAACTGAAGAGTGCCATCCTGTCGCTGGAAAATGACCTCAAAGCTCATCAAGAGGGTGTGGATGAGTATGTCAGCGTCTCCCGGACTTTCAAGGATATGATGCTGAAGGAGATGTTGAAGGTCCGGACGCAAGCTGTCCAAGACTTCTTGGGGTCGGACGCTTGCAAGTTCATGCTCGAGTCCAAGTATGACGAGGCTCGGCATGATGTCTTTGATGCGGCTATTGGGCAGCTCCGGCATAGGCGACCTTGACTTGGAGGCTGAAGGCATTACTGCTTTCAAAGAGGCAAATGGCCCGGACTTTGCTCCGGAAGGTGTCTCGGATGAGGACTTACTTCAATGTGAGTTTGTAGAGCTTGTCTGCGACGAGACCGAGGACAAGAAGTACAATCATGGCGGTCCGTACCTTCCCTCCTTTGTGCCATGGGTGTTGATGTCCAGTGTTTTCGTTCCGTTGGAAGACCATGAGGAGCATAACCGGGACTGGCTGACTCTGCCCGGTCCTGTCAAGGGTTTCTCTTCTGATCTGGACCTGATGGAGCAATGTCCTTCTTTCCTGAAGGAATTAAGGGCCCGAAGGCAAAGAAGGTTGGCGCAGGAGGCCCAAGAGAGAATGGCGTCGGATGCACAAGAGTCTCCTGAAAAAGAGACCGCAGGTCCTTCTGGCACGCAGGCTGGCTCGTCATGTCGTCAAGGGAGGTGAAGACGAGGTATGCCCCGGAAGCCTGTAACTCTGGTCTTCGGACCTTAAAACTATGTTGTTGTTTTTGTTGTCATGTTCTGTATGGATAATTTTTGTCAAATATACGTAGTTGATTCGATATTTATGGCAATGGTCCGGGTTCGTTGATGGCTCGGACCAACTCTTATCACCTGCTTGTGTTATTTTCTTTTCGAATGCATGCTTCTCATTACGCGTTGAGTGTATAAGTTTCGTTGGTTCGGTGTTCGGATAATATCCGAATCCTCGAGACCAAATGTTCCCAACAATAATACAATTCTCAATTGGTCGATTCATGGCTCGGTCGGACAAGGCGTTCGTCCGAGTCGTAGCCCCAAATGTTAATCGCCCCGAGAAGATTGGTTCACTCAAATTTGTAACAAGCAGGAATGTTTCGGATGTCATAAGTCTTGCTTGATTCGTATCGACGCGGTATACTGTTCCGAGTCGTTTTTGACTTGTGAAAGGGTGGTAAAAAAGGAGACGTTCTCACTAAAAAAGTTGAGTGGGGGCTACGAACCACGTTTGGCGTCTCGGGTTGAGGGAACCGAGCCGGTAACAGTTCAAAATAATTCTCCCAATAAGGCCGAAAAATGTGAAAAGACTCCGGGTTGGCCCAATAGCAGCCCAATTGTTGGGCCCAAGTCTAGGCCCAAGCCCATCGCCAGTTGTTACACACCACGTGTCGCATCGTAATTGGCTCGCCACTTCTATATATACCCCTGGATTGTACGGCTTTTCGTCAGATCATTCCATCCATTTTATAGTAATAGTTGATTCGGATCCTGGTGTTGGGGCGTCTGAACGAGTAGGTTGATTCCGCCATTCCCATTTGATTCGTCTCGGTGGGTCCTTCGGGCGTCCGAAGATGCCATTGAGTCGGACTATGTGGAAGGTAACGGATATCAGCTTCTCGGAAGGAACCCTTCTCGGATCGCCGTGCCAATCTTCTTTCTGCGGGGCTGTAACGTGTATCGTCAATTTCAGCCCCGGGGAAGCGGATTAGCTCGCTGGTTCCGAGGATTCCTAAACACTGGTGACTTCAATCGTTCCGTCATTCACTATCCCTAGTACTCCCCGGATCGCCGGGCTAGCCTTTTTTCTTCGGGGCTGTAGCGTGCATTAAGAATTTCAAATTGGGAAGCAGGCTATCTAGCTGGTTCTAGGGATTGCACGCCTGTTGCTTCGGAGAGTTAATTTTTCGGGATATTTGCTCCTTGCAGTATATAAGTTTCGGACATAGTTCTCGGATCAGCGTGCTAGTCTTCTCTCTCCGGGGCTGTAGTGTATCAACCACTTGAGCCCCGGGGGAATGGACTAGCTCGCCGTTCCCAAGGATTATGGAAGACTTGTTGGCATGGAGAATCGAATTCTCGGGCTGTTTGCTCCTTCCACCATTTACCATTTTCTTGTGGTGCCCGAGGGTGCGAACCAGAAAGTGGTTGTGGTGGAAGATGCGGATCATCTGAGAGGACCGTGGAGCTGCCTTACCGTACCAGAGTTATCCGGTTCGGATTCAACTTGTCATTTGTGCGGAAGTAGGGAATCATTATTTGGAGATCCATTGGTTCGTGCTGTTCATCTCTTTGGTTTGACTCCTTTGTTCTTTGTGCGGATCGTCGATATAGATCCGGTCGCATCACGGCGTTTGCCAAGAATCGCTCTTGTGGATTTCACCGAGTGACTGGGAAGAAGAGACGGATGCCGCCGTATCATTTTTGGCTTGGTTCAGAGAGTAGGTCCTATCTGTAGGGGTACTGTTTCTGTCCTGTCCGGAAGCTCAGACTCGATATGGATATATTCGGTCCGCTTCAGACACCAAATTTTCCATCAATAACTGTTTGTAAAGAATGAAATGTACTATTGTGCCGTAGTTCGTATTTTGGGAAAATTGCTATTCTGGGTGTTGCAATATCTCTTCTTGTTGTAATTGTTTACTTCGAACTAGTTGCTTGTTATCTGCTTCGGTTCTCTATGAAAAGGGTCCGAGGCGATGTGTTTATTTGAATATAACGCATTTATTGCAAGAAAGCTGTATTGATTTGACGGAAATTCAAGTACAACTGGTGGGCTTCGAGGCCAGGAAAAGAAAAACGAGAGAAAAATAGCAACTGACGTAGTATGCTTTAGAGAAGCAACTCTAGGCGTAGAACTTTTGCAAATTTCTAGCATTCCATGTTCTCCTTAGGGCTCTTCCTTGATCATCTTCGAGTTCAAAACTGCCATTGACCCTAGCACCAATGACCTTGTAGGGTCCTTCCCACTTAGGCTTGAGCTTACCAACATTGCTCAAGATGTCAGCTCTTCTGAGGACTAAGTCTCCGACTTGTATGTCTTTGGGAAAGACACTCTTGTTGTAGGCTCGAGCAGTCATGGCTTGGTATCGAAGGATGCTAGCTAGTGCCTCACTCCGTTTGTTCTCAAGGAGCTCAAGGTCGTAGATCCTCGCGAATTCATTCTCAGTCGGGTTGTATTGCTGGATCCTTTGGGTTTTCACTGCTACTTTCGAGGGGATGACCGCCTCGGATCCGTAGACAAGGGAGAAAGGCGTCTCCTGTGTGGAAGTCCGAGTCGTCGTCCTGTGTGCCCAAAGGACTGCGTCGAGATCATCTGCCCAACTGTCTTGGGAAGTCCTCAACCTTTTCTCCAAAATCTTGATGATGGTCTTGTTGGTGGCTTCTACTTGACCATTGGCTTGGGGGTAGCCAACGGAAGTGAAGCGTTGTTCTATTTTGAAAGACTGGAGCCACTCTTTCAGTCTTACCCCAGAGAACTGAGCCCCGTTGTCCGAGACTAGGACCCTCGGGAGTCCGAAGCGACAGATGATGTTCTTCCAGATGAACGTCCGTACTCTTCTTTCAGTGATGGTCGAAACTGCTTCTGCCTCAACCCACTTAGTGAAATATTCCACCGCCACGATCAAGAACTTCTTCTGATGAGTTCCGCGTAGAAAGGGACCAACTATGTCTATGCCCCATTGATCAAATGGGCATGCTATGATTGATGGAATCATAGGGTTGGTCGGGCGATGGGGTATGTTGTTGTAGTACTGGCAATCTTCACAAGCACGGGCAAAGCTGGCGGCGTCTTTATCGGTCGTGGGCCAATAGTATCCTTTCCTTATAATTTTCTGCGCTAGAGTCCGTCCTCCAGAGTGACTTCCGCAACTTCATGCATGGATTTCCTCCATCACAGTCTTCGCCTCCTGGGGACCAAGGCATCTCATGTGAGTGCCGGTGAAAGATCTCTTGTAAAGATCCTCCCCCAGGATGAAGTATATGTTGGCTCGGCACAGGATCCTCCTCGCTTCTCTAGGATCTGAAGGTAGAGACCCATCCTTGAGATAGTAAAATATGTCAGTCATCCAGCTCCTTTCAGCGCTCAAGAGGAAGACTTGTCCATTAAGATTTGCCAGGGAGGAGTCCGTGAGAGTCATCAGGATGACACTCCTTGTATCTAGAGCTCCTAAGGCCGAGGCATACTTGGAAAGGGCGTCGGCCTTTTCGTTCCATTCCCTGTGGAATTGCTCAAGAGTGAATACTTCAAAGTGCTCCACCTCTTTCTTGAGAAGTTCTATGTATTTGATCATGTTGGCTCCTTTAGCAGCAAAAGACCCAGAAAACTGGGATTTTACGAGCTGGGAGTCTGTATAAGCTTTGATTCTTTTTACTTGAAGAGCTTTCGCCATCCTCAAGCCGGTGAGCAGTGCCTCATACTCATCCTCGTTGTTTGTTACTTTAAAGTTGAGGGTGATGGCGTATTCCAGCTTGGCTCCTTCAGGGCTTTCAAGAAAGATTCCTATTCCTCCTATTCGTCCAGTAGCGGATCCATCCACTTGTAACATCCAGCATTCCTTGTTCTCAAGTTTTGATGTGGAACGAATGGCGTTAAATTATATGTAGAATGTGAAGGGTCAAACTTGTTTTCTTTATTTATTAATATGTTTAGGATTATGTTGGTAATTAGAAGTATAGTTTGATTAGGATTATGTTAGTAATTAGAAGTATAGTTTGATTAGGTGTGTTGGTAGAAGTTAGGGTTAGGGTTTATTATTTAAGTACTTCTTGATTGTTTTGTAGGAGATTAGTTTTTGATTGATTGATAAAAATCAAGGTTTCCTCAAAATCTATCAATTTTCGGTATTCCTGTGAATCAACGAATCTTGATCCATCAATTCTCGGTATTCTGCTGAATCAACGAGTTTTGAGTTTATTGTCCTTGTATCCAACCACGCACGCTGCATCAGTTTGGTATCATATTCCAGGTGAACCGGGCCGATTTTGGTGAAGAAAAGACAATTTTCGTATAGCATTGACAAAGACCTGATCGAGTAAAACAGAGTTTTCCGTTGATTCAGCCATTGGATCGTCACGAATTTTGACAGCATCAAGACAACTCGTTGAAATAGAATCTGAACGGTGGAGATTGGAATCTAATTAGGTTTGACAGGTCAAATAACGTGCGCCATCAAGCAGCAGATTGTTGGAAACTAATATCCGATTTATGACTTTCTTGTGTGTCGATTGTCAATATGGAATCGAGCAATTGGTCACCACTGAGGAACGTTGCTGCGAGACGAACTGGAAAGGGTCTCCTATTTTGGATGACTACCCGGAGGGACAGGGTAGTGATGAAGAGAATGATATTGTTATTATTTGGGACGATGAAGAACTAGAAGATAGCAAAAGATTTGTTGTACGAGATGTTCTTATCTCTACAACAAATAATTATTCTCTGTCATATGGGATCCAAGTTAGTGAAGTACAACTGAAGACACATGAGCTGTCCAGATCTTTTGGTGCGAAATTAGATGTGTATGATGAAAGGGAAGATGATAAACAAGTGTATCGGCAATTTCCTTTGGAAGATAGGGTGTTAGAGAAAGACCCATTATGGCTTTTATCACAAGGGGAGATAGATGGCGTTGCCATAATCAACATAGTTAACATGTGTGTTAGAGTTTATTGGCGACGTCCGACATGTGTTTGATAGAGGATAGAATGACCCGGCTAGGGAGTTGATTATACTTGTGGATGTTCGGTATGTGTTTTCACAATATTTGCTTTTGTACGTGATTCTTCAGCTGATGATGACGAGGCTTAAGATTTAAGGACGAATCTTTTCTGCCCTGGAGAGAATGATGTGGAACGAATGGCGTTAAATTATATGTAGAATGTGAAGGGTCAAACTTGTTTTCTTTATTTATTAATATGTTTAGGATTATGTTGGTAATTAGAAGTATAGTTTGATTAGGATTATGTTAGTAATTAGAAGTATAGTTTGATTAGGTGTGTTGGTAGCAGTTAGGGTTTATTATTTAAGTACTTCTTGATTGTTTTGTAGGAGATTAATTTTTGATTGATTAATAAAAATCGAGGTTTCCTCAAAATCTATCAATTTTCGGTATTCCTGTGAATCAACGAATCTTGATCCATCAATTCTCGGTATTCTGCTGAATCAACGAGTTTTGAGTTTATTGTCCTTGTATCCAACCACGCACGCTGCATCAAGTTTGATTTCTGATTCAATAGTAGGCACTTTTCTATCTTCCTGCTTCTTGTCGGAAGATGCAGGTGTCGAAGTGTTGGTTACTTCGTCTAGGAGAAACATATGTCTCACCCTCAGGGAGTCATCCATAGGTTCCTGATATCCTGACCAGAGTTGAACATTACTCCTGAGCATCTCTTCAGGCTCATTCTCTTTTGCCCTTTCTCCTTCTGGGGTATCCTTCGCTTGAGTGAGCATGATGTAGCTCACGTCCTCCTGTGGACTTTCGGTTCCTTCTTCCGTTAATCTACCAGGAAGTCAGCAAGGACTTGAGCCTTTTTAGCAGATGGGGCTTGGTACCCGATATCATATTCACTTAGCTCGATCGCCCATTTGGATAAGCGTCCTGATTGATCTGGTTTGCCTAGGACATGTTTGAGTGGTTCATTGGTGAGGACCACGATCCGATGAGATTTGAAGTAAGGCTTCAGTCGCCGGGCAGTGTAGACCAGCGCGAAGGCGAGCTTCTCAATTTTGACATATCTGGCCTCGGAACCCACGAGGGCCTTGCTCAAGTAATAGATCGGCAAGTGGTCATTTCCTTGTATCCGCACCAATACAAAACTCATGGCTTCATCAGTAGTAGCTAGGTAGAGGTAGAGAGGTTCACCTTCTACTGGTTTGGACAAGAGAGGTGGCGAGAGGAGGTAGCTTTTTAAGTTATCCAAGGCTTCTTCGCACTCCTTTGTCCACTCGAACTTGTCTCATTTCCTTAGAATTTTGAAGAAAGGTAAGTTTTTCTCGACGGACTTGGAAATGAAACGGCTCAGGGCCATCACTCTTCCCAAGAGATTTTGCACCTCATTGATTATCGTTGGTTGGGGTAAGTCTAAGATTGCCTTTATCTTCTCTGGGTTGGCACTGATACCTCTCTCCGTGACCATGTAGCCGAGGAACTTTCCTCCTTTTACACCAAATGTACACTTCTTTGGGTTCAACTTCATTCCATATTTCCTAAGGATGGAAAAGCACTTGTTGAGATGCTCGATGTGTTGCTCTTAAGTCTTGCTTTTTACTAGCATGTCATCCACGTAAACTTCCATGGTTTTGCCCAACTCCTCTTTAAACATCTTATTCACCAGTCGCTGATATGTAGCGCCTGCGTTCTTGAGGCCAAATGGCATGACCTTGAAGCAGTAGACCCCTCGTGCCGCAAAGAAGGCCGGCTTCTTGACGTCTTCCTGGGCCATCCTGATTTGGTAAAAGCCTTGATAGGCGTCCATGAAGCTTAGGAGTGCACATCCCGCGGTGGAGTCAACTAGCTGGTCTATGCGAGGTAATGGATAAGGATCCTTTGGGCAAAACTTGTTAAGCCTAGTGAAGTCATTGCACATTCTCCACTTTCCTGGAGCTTTTTCAACGAGGACTACGTTACAGACCCAGTCAGAATACTTGACTTCCTCGATGTGTCCTGCTTTCATCAATTTGTCCACTTCTCCTGCTATGATAGCATCTTCAACAGACCCAAAATCCTTCCTCTTTTGTCGGATATGTTTTACCGTTGGATCCATGTTCAGACGGTGAACTGCGATCCTTGGGTCTATTCATTTGAGGTCATCGGTGCTCCAGGCAAAGATATCGTGATTGTCTCGAAGGCATGTGATGAGCTTCATCTCTACTTCCGTGCTCATCTCTGTTCCGATCCGAGTTTCCTTTTCCGAATCCCCCTCAATCAACTGAACCTCTTTCAAGGCTTCATGAGGCTCTATCCTGACAGTCTTGGGGAACTTTTCCTTGAGCGACCCAACACCAATTTCTTCCTTTAATGGGGTAAGAGTCACAGGAGGAGGGCTCCTGGGTCTCTTAATGACCGAAAGAACGGATAGTCTGGCTCCTCTAGTCGACATGATGTAGCATTCCCAGGCTTCTCTAACATTGCCCACTTCTTCACCCACACCGTTCGGGGTTCGGAACTTTACCCTGTTGTGTAAGGGAGACGCGACTGCCCTGAATTGGTTAAGTCCCGGGCGACCTAGGATCACGTTATAGTCGAATGTGTTGTCGACCACCACAAAGAGGATCGTCTCAGTCACCCTTGTAGGGAAGGCGCCCATAGAGACTTGTAATGGTATACTTCCAATGGGACGCACTATAGAGCCCCCGAATCTTACCAAAGAGGTTTGTACTCGCCCATACTGAACGTTACCCAGGTGCATCTGTTCCACAGTTCTCCTAGATATTACATTGGAGGAACTCCCTGTATCAACAAGTACCTTGTTGACTTTGTAAGTGGCGATGACTAGAGAAATGACCAAAGGTACATCAGGATCTTTAAGATCTCCCCCACTAGACGTTGGTGGGGGTATCTCACTGTCATCAAAAGTGATGGCGTTCGTTCCTTTCAGAACCGGTGGAGCATAGGTTCTGTCATTGTTTCTCAAATGTTGCGCGGTTCTTTCCCTTGCGTTCCGGCTATCTCCTCCAGTTGGACCTCCTGCAATGGCATTGATAACCCCGCTATAGGGGAGGTTTTCCATTTCCATATCTTCGTGATACCCACGGTATCTTTGGGTATGGTGGGGTGGGATTTCTGTTGGAGGTGGCGGTAAGGATCCTGTCGGAGGTTCCGAACCACGCTCCTCCCTTCTTTGTTCATTGTTCTGGTGTCTGGAGGGTTCCTCCTCGTATACTGGTTCTTTCAATTTACCACTCCTTACCAACCTTTCTATTTCTGTTTTCAGCTGGACACAATCCTCAGTCGAATGACCTTTGTGCTTATGAAACCTACAGTATTCCTTTGAAGCTTTGTTCTTCTTGTTGCTCCTTGTAGGTTTTGGCCATTGTATATCTAAGTTTTTCTCAACAATAGAGGCCAAGATGTCGTATCTTGGTCTATTGAGGCGAGTATACTCGGCGTATCTTCTTGGTGGTGTTCTCTCCCTGCGGAACTCCCTTCTGTCTCTAAGTTCCTTCTTTTGTTCAAACTTCCCTGGACGGGGAAGAGGTTCTTGTCTTACTTGATCTTTTCCCTTTCTGGCCCCGGCTCTTATTGGGACATTTCTCCTGTACTCTTCTCCATACAAGACTCCTTTGCAGATATCTTCCAAGTACTTTTCAGTTGTGATTTCCTCGTTGGAAAGCTTTCTTCTGAGATCATCGTTGTAAGTGTTAGCGTACAGGTGTCGGACCCGTTCTTTGATGTTGTGAGGCTCTACTTGGCGCACTTCGGCATTGAAACGGTCAAGGAAGGTCCTAAGGTCCTTGTGCTCTTTCTGGATTACTCCTGCCAAGTGCTCGACCGATCTCTTTCTCTTCTTTGCTTTCTCAAACCTTTTCAGGAAGAGGGAAGCGATATCTGCATAGGACTTGATGGAGCCATTGGGCAAAGAGGTCCACCAATCCATTGCCTCCCCAAAGAGTGTACTGGAGAAGTTGAGAGCTTTCATGTTGTCATTCAGGCCGTTGGTCTCCATCTTACTTTCGTATCTAGTAAGGTTCCCCACAGGACAAGTATCCCTGTAATAGTATTCGAGAGTTGGGATAGTGGAGTCGGGGCGCTTCCTTTCCCTCCTTATCTCATCACATAGAGGATTAGGAGCTCTAAGAACCTTCTCATGTGCCTTCACCATCTTGCTCAAAGTGGCAATTTGAGTTTCCAAGGCCTTTTGTTGGACATAAATCTGCTCGGCGGTTAGCTTCTCGCCAATCCTTGGGTTGATGGCCACATCTGGAGGAAGATCATCAACAGGGACTATCGAGATGCTTTCTGCCACGTGGTCTCTTGGCGCATGTTGTAGAGCCCCACGTCGGCTAGTTCCAGCTTCATCTGCTCGTGGCATTACCAGACTTCTCCCCCGCTGTTCGTGAGAAGCAGCGGCTCTCCTGTTGAGAAGGTTCCTTAGGTCCTCCGGTTGAGCTGGTTCTCCTAACCTTTGTTGGATTGGGCGATGTTCATTCCTTGATTGCGCGGGTTCAGCTTGTCTCGGAATTGCTAAGGGAGGAGTGGGTTGAGGAGGCTGAAGGTTGTTCGATCCAAAGCACCCTTGAATGGTGGTGAGTAAGAGGCCAAACTGATTCTCACTCATTCCAAACTCACTTGGACGAATGATCTGCCCATTTGGAAGGGTGAAGTTTCTTCCCGGAGGAGGACCATGTGTTCCTGACGGAGGAACTTGTCCTACAACCCCGAGTACCTGGGTACTTATTGGTGGATCAGCGGCTTTTTCCTCCTCTGAAGAGAGGCTAGCGGTGTGGCCATCACTTAGGCAATCCATTGTGTTTCTTGAAGAGGTTCTCGCCACCCTTCCCCTCCGAGTGGGAGGTCAACCTCTTTGCCTTGGGGCAGGCATGCCAATCGCAGTAGCGTTGGTTCTTACTGACCTTCTTGTTCTTGCCATTACTGAAGAGAACGGAACTTTTTGTAAAGATTCCCACAGACGGCGCCAAAATGTTGAGGGTAAAAGTCCCCCAACCACTTAGAGATTATTCTACCCAACAGGTAATGGCCAAGGTATCCTTAAGTAAGAAGCTCCGTACTGCGTAAGAGCCAATGTGTGAGAACCTAAGATCCTAAGCTCGGTAAGAACCTGCACAAGTGACTTAGAGGGGGGGGGGGGGGGTTAGGACCCGGTTTGCTAAGTGTCAAACTGGTTTGAGACTTTACTCAAGAGAGACTGAAGATCTACTCTGTATAATAGTCAAGGTTCGGAAGTGATTATTGCTTACCATTATCATGGGAGTGTGTGCCCTATACATAGATTTCTCCCCAATTGGGAGGGTTCCACCAGATCATGCCAAATGTAAGGCCTGGATTGAGCCACCAAGGCTTCAATAGGCCCATTAATGACACTTGCTACATTCCACTTTGGGCTTTTAGGGGGTAGTTTAGTCATTAATGTGAGAGTATTAGAAGCTTCGATGCAGTCCGCTGCGGGTTAAGGTCTGAAGGGGCCGGTTCGGATGCTTGACCCGGACCGTACCGGGTTGCTCATAAGATATTCTTCTCAGTCTGTCGAGTACCTTTCATTCGGACCTTGTGCCTCGAACCTCCTTACTCTCTAGTGCCAGTTCACTTGGTTGCTTGTGAGGTTGTTGTGTTTAGTCCGGACGGGTGTCCAGGTCGGAGCCCATGGTTACGGATCATTGGCAGGGTCGGATCTACTATCCTTTGGTCCCTCCTGTCCCTTTAAGCCTGGGCGGGTTCGGACTCACCGGGGGCTTAGGGTCGGACCTCCGGGTCGGACTGTAAATTCCGGGACTTAGACAACTTGGGACGCCTTAGGATTCGTTCCAAAGGCGTCTATGACGGATTGTACATATTTCTGTATTAACAATACAGACCATTGATGTGCACTTAGAGATCTCGTTTCCGTTGTAGAACCTGTAAATCTCCAAATACAATCAAGATTAAATTTATAAGTCGGAAGTCCTCAAATTCACAGTTTATAGCAGAAAGTTGACTCGGGATGTCGTTCTGCACGGACATTTCACATAGGAACAAGCAAATAACGTTGTGATTGAATGCAGAAAAGTAAATAGTTTTAATCTCGGACAGAATAATCAGTTCGCAGTAAACCCTAAATTGCTTTTGTTGTAAATCAATAGTTGACAAGCGTAAATGTTCCCCAACCTCCCTCTGCTATGCTACTCCCAACTTCCTAGTTAAAATCCTACGCAGTTACCTCTAACGACAGCAGGGCATAATACTATGGTGCTCAAGGCGTAGTCGGAATGAGTACCCCTACTCAGTTCAATGAAACTACTGTGTCACTCAGCAGAACATCACACCACGAAGGATGTATAGAGTTGTAAATAACCACGATTTATGTCAAATAACTATTCCACTAACATATCCCGGTATATAAAGATGTAGCAAAAGCAGAGTTACGGCGGTTCGCCTTTACAAAAGGAAATTAGCTACTTATAGTAATCAAAGAACAATAATCGAAATCTAAGAAGAAAGGAAGAAGAAGCTTAGTCTCTGATGATCTTGATGTCTTCGTGCTGCTGCTCCTAGGGTTTCCTCCTTCTGGGTTCTGACGGCCAGCGGATTGGGGTTACACTTCCCTGAGGACTGGTTCTCTCTCAAGGAGAGCTACTTTGTGAGCTGTGTGGATTCTGAGACCCCTGAGGTCTTATTTATAGGTGAAATTTCGACCTCCAAACCGCCATTCTTCAATAAGGAAGGTTTAGGAAGGCGGGCCTCAGTCTGACAGGCCAGAAAACAGCCCAGGGAGAAAACAACTGCATGACTGCGGCCGCCTGGTGGCCGCAGTGATGCCCTCTGTGGTCCCCTGGTGGCCGCAGAGTGCGATATCTGCTGGATCGAATCTGTTTCTTCCGTTCTTCAATTTCGGGCTTCGTAACTTCGTTTCCTCGAAAAGTGGTCTTCTACAAAGTTGTTCCTCCTTCAATTATCTTCGCATCGGTTGGTCGCATGACATGTTTTGACTCCTCGAACTCCGTGCAACGGCTGATCCGGCGTATTTACTTCCTTTTCTCGATTTGGCACAATTATGCCGTTTTGGTGCCTGAAATCGTGCAAATCCTCAAAACCGCGATCATGACCTACATAAAACACGCAAAGTTGGTAATTGACCATAAAACGACACAAGTATTGCATTTATGACAAAAAAACGAGGGTCTAAAAGTATGCTACATCGCACATTTCATTGTCACATCAACCATATTATGAATTAAATTAAAATTGAGAAACAAGTTTAATCAAACTGCCTGAAATTTCACTCGGTATTGATTTCCCAATCTAATTCAATGAACACAGCAATTCAGTACTAATCAGTACTTGATAGATTTATTTATATGACATTGGCTTACATAATTAGCCAAGATACGCATACAAGAAATTGGAGAAACTAGTTTAATGGAACTACCTCAAATTTCACTCGTTATTTATCATTTCCCCAATCTAATTTAATCAACACAGCAACTCAGAGCTTACCCAATCTAATTTAATCAACACAACTCATTGCTTCGCATACGAAATTGGACTTACCCAATCTAATTTAATCAACACAACTCAATGCTTACATTACTCAATACTTACATAATTAGCCAAGATACGCACACGAAATTGGAGTTACCCAATCTAATTTAATCAACACAACTGCTTACATTACTCAATACTTACATAATTAGCCAAGATACGCATACGGAATTGGACTTACCCAATCTAATTTAATCAACACAACTCAATGCTTACATAATTAGCCAAGATACGCATACGAAATTGGAAATTGGAGAAATTAACATTTGCTTACATAATTAGCTACGATACGCATACGAAATTGGTGCATTAATAGGCAACTAATCACTTTGACTAAAATTACTAATATGATTAATATTTAAGATCGAATTGAAGCGAAATTGGCGCACCCACAGGTTGATTAACGTTACTAATTAAGAAGCGCCGTTTTCCGCATGGAGTCTTGATTGAATCCTTGCTACACTAGTTGATGCCTGGGATTCCTTTGTTTTGATTATCCTTCTTGTCGAGGGCAAAGTCCCCTGAACACTTAATGAATTTCCCTTACTTTCCTTCATACTAAGTACCTAGACCACCTTGCTTGTAAAGACCAAAGAGTAGAAGCCCATAAGAACCGTTGTGCTGATAAGAGGCGACACGTGAGGACCTGCACAAGTACCTTGGAGGGGGGGGGGGGGGGGGTTAGAACATTATACCCAGTTTGCGTGGTGTCAAACCGGAAGGAGACTTTACTTGCGAGGGAGTGAGGATCAACTCGGTATAATTATCGGGAGTGAGAAGCGATTATGACTTACCGTTATTATGGGAATGTGTGCCATATAAATAGATTTCTCCCAAGATGGGAGGGAACCCCTAGATCGCGCCAAGTGTCAGGCTCAGATTGAGCCAACAATGCCTCAATAGGCCCATGGCCCATTAATGACCCCCTAACCCATTCCCTTTTGGGCTTTCGGGGGGGTAGATTAGTTATTAATGTGAGAGTTTGGAGACCTTCTTGCAGTCTGCCATGTGTGAGATCCAAGGAGGTAGGTCCGGACTAAAGGTCCGAACCGTACTAGGTGGGACTGGGGATTTCCACAACCCATGCACTGTCCGAAAGGGGCGGTCCGAGACATGTGACTCGGACCTCAATACTCTCTGGTGCCAGTTCACTTGGTTGCTTATGAGGTTGTTGTGTTGAGTCCGGACGGGTGTCCGGGTCGGACCCTATGGTTACGGATCATTGTCAGCGTCGGACCTACTACTCTTAGGGTCCTCCTGTACCTTTCCACCCGGGTGAGTCGGACCTGCGGGGGCTTAGGGTCGGACTGTAAGGTCCCGGACTCGTAGACAACTTGGGACGCCTTAGGATTCGTTGCAAAGGCGTCTATGACGGATTTGACATATTTCCGTATCAACACTTCTTGCGTCTTCATCCTTGGTTTCGAATTATTTGAGGTTTGCTTTCGTCGACGTTTGAGACCGATTTCTTTGTGTCTGCTTTCGAACCTTGGTCCCTGCTGACTTTCACGGTGTGGAGCTCACAGTTTGATTCTGGATTGCCGTCATCGGATTTAACGAAAAAAAAAATTGTGATTGATTATGAATCTACGACGAAAAAGTAGCCCTGAAGGTTGAAAAGAATAGGAGACCTTCGTCGTAGTCCTAGGAAAGAAAAGTGACATGAGGATTGAAAACAAGCGGAGATCCTCGAAAAATCTACGACAAAAAATTAAGCCTGGGGTTTGAAAAGACAGGAGATCCTCGTCGTAGTCCTAGTCAAAAAAGTAACCTAGGGATCGTAAAGAAAGGAGATCCTTGTAGAAGTTTCTCGAGCCATTATCAGTGATTTTTAGTGTGTGTCAGTCTTTTGTTTTCCCGTTTTGTGTCGTTGTGTCTTTTCTTGCTTAGTGGTTGTGTGTAGGGTCCTTATGTGTTTTCTTTCCTGGGGATTCGTTTTCCTTGTTTTTGCAGGTAGTCTCGACCGTTTAGCTAGCTTTGTGTATGTGGTCCCTAGCAATATAGTACTTGGAATCTGTTTCGGTTCTTGTTGTGGACAGCTACGACATGGCTCTACATAATGGGATCGGGGGCTTAGATCTTACTAAGGAGGAGTTAAGTGGATCAGTCATACTTGATGTTGACTGAGAAGAAGGGGTGCAAAGTTCGTCGTTGTTGCTTGTTGGTCAGGTTATGGGTAGAAGGCCTATTCATTGGGAGAACTTTACTAACTCAGTTACTGAGTTATGGAGCCCGACATTAGGAGTGGAAGTGAAACGGCTTTCGCGAGATAATCGATTCTTGTTTTCGTTTAAGCATGTAAAAGATAAGATGCGTGCATTATTGGGTGGCCCATGGCACTACAACAGGAATCTGATTGTCTTGGGGGAAGTACCAACTGTAGGAACGCCGAAACTAATGGAGTTGGCAGTGTGTGATTTCCATGTGCGGGTGGATGGACTGCCATTGGGCAGAACGTCTCGGAGAATTGCAGAATGAGTGGGTAACGCGATAGGTATCTTTCGAGATGTGGACCTGAATGAAGATGGGAGTAATCCACATGCCTATCTTCGTCTCAGGGTGGGGATTGATATACAGAAGCCGATTCCGATGGTTACTCATATCAGCTCTAGTAAAGGCGAGAGTGTCCAGTTGAGATTGTCTTATGAGAAATTGCCGAATTTCGGTTACTATTGTGGAGTGATGGGACATTTAGTGAAGGATTGTCCTTGTCAGTATGAAGTTGAGGGAGATATTGTCAATGATGTGCATCGATATGGGGATTGGTTGCGAGCTAGTAACCGGCAGAATGTTGGAGTTCGGGGGAGTAATATGTGACCTACTACGTTTAATCCTATGCGAGTCGATCTTAGAAGTAACAAAATGTCGGAGAATAGGGTGGGGAAAGGTATAAGTCTTTTTCAAACTAGCTCGAATAGGACAGAATTGCGTAGCTCGCGATCTGATGTCGCGAATTGGCGTACAAAAAGTAGTGGGAGTAAGCCGTTGTCCATGAATGAGTTGCAACAATGTGTAACTAAAGTGTTTGGGGACAAAGTTGATAATAGTCCTAGTACAGTTAATGGTGCAGCAGGGTCGAGTGGCGTAGTGAAAACGGGTATTATGAGTCCAAAAGAGAGCCTGATTAGTGCAGCGGCTACGACCTTGCCAGAACCTGTGGTACGATCTAAAAGTGAGCTGACAAATTCTTTACATGCGCTTGCTTCGACTTTGACTGATGTGGGAGCGCTAAAACAGCTGGTGGATGGTATGATGAATGCGAAGGAAGCAGATTTGTTGCGTAAAAGGAGTAATGCTCAGCATCTGGGACATACTGGCGGAGAGGTAGTGGTGATAGCTGGAGCTGATATTAGCTCGGGAAAAAATCTGACGGAGGTTCCGGTGACTCACTCAATGCGGGGGGGGGGGGGGGTTGAGGTTACGTAAGCCAAAAGTGATTAAACGAGGTTCAACTCATAACTCGACGTCAACTTCTCTAGGTGGAGTGGGTAGTGGTAAACGACATTTGGACGACCCTATGGAGATCTCAGAGTACCCAAATAAACGTCAAGACAAGGGGGAGAGTTTATTGATTGGTACACCAGATTCTGAAACGACGGAGACTGTTGTGCAGTCCCGCCGAGCATTATGAGTTGCTTAGCGAACTGTCGGGGAATTGGGCATCCCTGGACAGTTTGTGCCTTGAGCGACTTGCTGAAGGCAAAAAATCCCATTGTGGTCTTGCTGTCAAAGGCCAAGGTAGGTTTGCGCAAGGGTATTATAGGTAAAAACAAGCAGGCAATGTAAGAGAAGTTTACGAGTGTCACAATACACTCTTTCATTATTTTATTCAATTATTTTGTTTCGCTACCGGGTTGTCATAAGTTTTAGAACTAAAGATCCAAATTGGAGGCCTGATTACATTCCTGGAAATACTCGTTAACGGGGCCGTTGGTTCAAATCCTACTACACCCAGAGTCTCGTGTCTAGCTTGATATTATTAGTATATAGAATTTTTAAAGGAACGTATGGTTATGAATGGTATAGGAGTTGAGGCTCGAGGCCGTTCAGGTGGTTTGGCGTTGTTATGGGATAAGAAGATCACTGTTTCTATTCAGAGTTATTCGTTGAATCATATAGATGCGATAGTTTTTTCTAATGAGTCGACGGCTCTGTGGCGGTTTACTAGATTTTATGGAGAGCCGGACCAGGCTAATAGGAAACGGACATGGGATCTGCTTCGACACCTTGGTACATTATTAGATTTACCGTGGGTCTGTATGGGAGACTTTAACGAGGTTTTGGATGATTTGGAGAGGCGAGGAGGTATATCAACACCAGGGTGGAGCATGAGGCATTTTAGAGAAGCTATTAACAGCAGTAGGATTAGCCGACTTGGGTTTTAGTGGCTTTCCTTTCACATGGACGGATAATAGGCTAGCACCCCTTACGATTTGGCGTCGTCTTGATAGAGTTTTGGCCTCGGCGGATTGGTCACTTCAATTTTAGCGTGCTACTGTGGCTCACTTGGTCTCGAGGGCATCAAATCATTGCCCTATAATACTCCATTTGGAGAACAGATCGTCGGGTGGGGAAGTTAAGAAGCAGAAATTGTTTCGGTTCGAAGCGATGTGGGCGAAAGAGAATGAATGTGAAGCTGTTATCCGTGACTGTTGGCGAGATGGGACGGAGCAGGGGGTTGATGCCGTGTCTTTAATAATTTGCAGCAGTTGCGGGTTGGGTTGATCGATTGGGACCTGGCTTCTTTCAGGAATGTACGCCGGCAGATCCATAAACTGCAAGAAGAACTGAACAAGTTACAGCTTGCTAACCGTACACAACAGGTCGTGGAAGCCTTGAAACGGGTTCGTATTGAATTGGAGACTTTGTTAGATAAGGAGGAGATGTTGTGGAGACAAAGGGGGAAAGCACAATGGATCTTGGAAGGAGATGAAAATACGACCTTCTTTCACTCCCATGAAAGAATGAGATATGTAGGCTACGAGATGGAGATACTTTCGGAGATGAAGAAGTGGGTATTAATCGAGTGGCGTTGGATTATTTTCATGGTGTCTAGCTTGCCTACACCGGAGGACCTTGAGATTGTTGAGAGTACTATATTGCCAAGAGTCTCTGCGACAGCTAATCAGCTTTTTGGCCGTGCCTACTCGCGGGATGAGGTAACAAAAGCTTTATTTGATATGTACCCTCTTAAATCCCCAGGTCTAGATGGTATGCCCGCTTTCTTTTTTCAAAAATATTGGCATATCGTTGGTCCTTCTGTTTCGAATTGTGTGCTTAATTTTCTCAATAATGGCAGTTTGATTGATTCTTTCCACCATACTCATATTGTCTTGATCCCTAAATGTGCTAAACCTGAGTCCATGACCCAGTTTCGTCCCATTAGTCTGAGTAACATCATATATAAGATAGCGTCTAAAGCCATTACTAATAGATTGAAGCCGTGCATGTCGAGTCTAGTGGCAGAAACTCAGTCTGCTTTTGTCCCTGGTCGTTTAATCACTGATAATTTCATGGTTGCTTATGAGATCAATCACTTTATAAAAAAAAAAGTAAGAATAAAGGTGACGGGTTCTTATCGCTTAAATTAGACATGAGCAAGGCCTATGATAGAGTCAAATGGTGCTTTCTGGAACAGGTTATGCTTCGGTTGGGTTTTGATTTGCAGGTTGTAGCCAGGATACTTCAGTGTGTTACCTCGGTTTCGTACTCGTTGGTTATAAATGGCTCAACCAGTCCGTGTTTTCGACCGGGAAGAGGGCTTCGTCAAGGCGATCCTCTTTCGCCATACTTGTTCCTGTTTGTGGCGGATGTGTTGAGTGCTATGCTACAGAGGTTGGGGGTTTGTGGGGAGATGGAAGGGGTTCGAGTGTGTAGAGGAGCACCAAGTGTTTCTCATTTGCTGTTTGCCGACGGTACTTTCATATGTTGTAGGGCTACAGAGGAGCAGCCTGGAAGATCAGGGAGTCTTTATTGGCATATGGTAAGGCATCTGGTCAGGTAGTTAATTTTCAAAAGTCGGCAGTGGTGTTTAGTGAGGGTGTGGATGAGAGAGTGCAACTTTGCATACTGGGTATTCTGCAGGTGGAGGAGATTGCGTGTCATGATAAGTATTTGGGGTTACCGTCGGTAGTTGGCCAGTCGAGGAAGGAAGCGTTTGCATCTATCCGGGATGTTATCTGGCAACGTATTCAGGGATATGAGAATAAGAACTTGTCAAGTGCGGGGAAGGAGGTTCTAATTAAATCGGTTCTTCAATCGATACCTACATACGCCATGAGCTATTTTCGACTACCGAAGACCTTTCTTGAAGAGATTGAATCTTTGATTGCACGGTTTTGGTGGGGTAGTAAAGGGGTGGATAAAATCCACTGGATTAAGTGGGAAGCGTTAAAGGAAAGCAAGCGGGATGGCGGTTTGGGCTTTCGGGACTTAAATGCGTTTAACTTGGCGTTATTGGCTAAGAAAGTGTGGTGATTGCTTACACAGCTAAGCACTCTTCTTTCTCGCCTCCTCAAAGCTAGATATTTTCCGAGGGGGAGTGTTTTTGGATGCTAAAACACCAGCAGGTTGCTCCTTTACCTGGCGAAGCATCGCTTCTGCTGTTCCTTTGTTGCGCATGGGAGTAAGATGGAGAGTGGGCAATGGCACTGACATACGGGTATGGCAGGATGCTTGGATACCTAGAACTTCTTTCTTTCATTGCATTAGATGTGATAGTGAGGCGCCAGAAGATTTGCGAGTGGCAAACTTTATTACAGCGGCGAAGGAGTGGAATGTTGAACTCATAAATCAGTATTGTACGACGGAGGATGCCAGCTTAATCTTCAGTATTCCTTTGTCGAAGAATGACTTGCCAGATCGGTTGGTGTGGAACTCTTCGTCAACGGGAATCTACACTGTGAAGGATGGCTACTATGTTGCCCGGCGTTACTTGAAGCAGCAGCAAGAGAGTAGGAGTGGGGGTGGCTCTTCGTCGGGCACGAGTGAGAATTGGGACTTCTTGTGGAATTCAGGGGTACCGGGCAAGGTGAAGATTTGCGTGTGGAGACTTGTTAAGGGAGCGGTGCCCACGATGCAACAATTAAGGAAACGAAAGGTGGTGAATGAATCACTTTGTCCAATTTGTCAACATGGGGAGGAATCGACGTTGCATCGCCTCAAAGAATACTCTTTCTCGAGACAAGTGTGGGCGTTGAGTAACTTCCCGTGTGCACTTTGGGGCTTACCTGTTGATACTGTCGAAGAATGGGTGAGGGGGTTGTATGTGGGTTTAAGGAGGAAAGATTGGGAGTTTGCGACTACACTCTTGTGGGGCCTATGGTATAATAGGAATCAGGTTTTTTATGATGATAATCCAGGCTCGACTTTGGATCTTGTGGAGTTTGTGCGGCGATTTGTGGACCAACGTACCGAAATTCTGATTCAGGTTAAGGGACAGGTTGATGGGCGAAATGGGAGAATGGCGCAGACAGGAAGTGAGCGTGGAAGAGATGAACAAGTTGCTGCAGAATTGATTCCGCCTTCTGGACATAAGGAATCGCCAACGGTGTTGCCAGAAGAGGGGACTGTTCGAATTAATGTTAATGCGGCATTTTCTGAGGACGACTTGCGGGTGGGGATAGGCTACGGGGTTTGGATGCATGATGGTTTGTTTGCTCGCCTTATGGAAGCTTTGGATCATCCCTTAGCTCCGCAAAGTGCTGAAGCTTATGCAATCCGTGCGGCGGTCCATTGGACGGTTTTACAAGGGTGGGATCGAGTTACAATGTTCTCAAATTGCCTCTCTTTAGTTAATTCTTTTAATTCTTTAGATTTTGAGTTTTCAGTTGTTGGACATATTTTGACAGACGTTAAGACCTTAGTTAGTTCGTTTGTTTTCTTTAGTTTAGATTTTGTACCGCGGGGCGAAAACTTGCTAGCTCATAGACTAGCTCGTCGTGCAGTTCGTTAGAGAGGTGTTATTCTTGTACGGTTTTATTTCATTGGCGATATGAATATCTTTAGTTTGATGCTAAAAAAAAATTACTAATTAAGATCGAATTGAATCGAAATTGTAATTAATATCGAATTGAAGGGAAATTGACGCACCCACAGGATTAACATTACTAATTAAGATCGAATTGAGGCGAAATTGGTGCATGCAATTAATTACTATTAACATTCGAATTGAAACTAGGTAAAGATTAAGAGAGGGAAAGATGAAGTTAACTGACTGAGAATGATGGTGCAACTGACTGAGAATGATGATGCAACTCTGAAAATGAGAATGGCAGTTTCCAATAGAATTTCAATACCAAGCCACTATTTATAAGGGTAATTACCGTCTGTGGAATATTATCTCTTATGATAAAGGTTAGGATGTTTTAAAATCCGTTGAAAGCATTTGCTAGTTCATATTCCCAATCTCTTATAAACTTAAAATAAAGTTCCAAGCTATGTTTTAATCCGGACACCTCCACAAAAAGGTTAAATCGGAGTCGGGTCGATCGGGCCGTTTCGAACCGTTTTGAGCTAGTATGACGTCATAATAATATTAATATACATAATTATATTTACATATTTTTATAAATAGCTCTATTCTCACAGGTCTAATTTATATGTTACTTGTTGTACATTCTATAAAATTAATTTTGTCCAAGTTAGTGTTCAAATATACAATTTTTTTGAGTGCATAATTTAAGTAATTTAGATACACAAATGAAATTAGCAATAATAAATAGCCAACTTTTAATTTAATGTTCATTTCTAGCTCTTAAGGAGAAAACGTAAGAAATCAAACAAGTGGGATAGGCAGGAACCATCTGCCAACACTTTCTTTCTACTTTCTATAGAAAGGGGCAGATTAGTTTTGAATAAAATAGTGGTGGTGAGTTTGGATAAATTTATACTCCATTCGTTCTTTTTAAAGATTTACTTTATACCATTTCATGAGTTTTTTTAAAGTTTAACGTTTCCTTCTCTGAAAATTCATTATCTCTACTTATTAATTTTTTAAACACTCTCTTTCATACTTTATATATTCTCTTACTTACTTTTTCTATTTTTCATCTTACTTTTTACTATTTACTTAATACTTTATTCAATTTTTTAAAAATTTACACAAAATCAAAAGGTACACCTTGTAAAAGAATGGAGGGAGTATTTAAGTTTAGTTTGTTTTTTAGATTAAGGTAATGGTTTCCTTTAACATTTCGTGTTTAATATTTGGTTTCATTTACACGTGATTAATTGTGAGCTGAACAAGTGGGTTTAACATAATTAATTGGAGTATCATAATTGATTGTTTGTACTTCCTGGCACGGTCACACACGGTCACACAGATGGATTGCAACTAACGGAACACAATGATCATCTAGAACCTTTTTTAAATCCAGAAGATAACCAATCTATAAACTCCGCAGCCTTAAGACCACCACTGAAATATGGGATATCCACTTTTAAGCCAATTCACAACGGTGATCGCGTTGTTCAGGGGAAGAGTTGCAATGAAACCAAGGGTTTTCGTTCGTGACAATAACATCATCACACATCTTATTGATTTCATCCAAGACACTGGGACAAAAGTTCGACCTGCCTTTGCAGATCAGTATTATCTCTTTGCACCAAATTAGCATAGTCATGACTGCCTCAACATCTGATTTTTGTATTCGAGGCAGCATAACTCAGGATCGGCTGGAGTATAATAGCACTCTGATGCAACATGAACAGATAAACACAAAGAACTATAACTCAAAGCTCGTGATTCTACAGAATACTGTGAATTGACATATCAAGATTCGTGGATTTTACAAAAATATCATCAACTGTATGATAAAACCATCTACAAGTGTTTAAATAACAAACCTTGATCGCTACTAACATGAACAAGTAATAGAAAGGTCCTTGGAATAAAAGAAAACATCAAAAATGTGTTGGAAGAGCAGTAAAACTCGATTTTGACCCTCCCAAAATGCCGTTTTGACCCAAAGAAGCACCAAACAATCATAAAAATCAAATACTTTTCGCATAAATTTCAAAATTTTCCCGAATACTTCCAACGGTCCAATTTCTGCAAATAAGTTAAACATTATTCGTCCCACATAAGTTTTCCTCGTATTGCCAGCCAAGTCATTTAATTTCATAGTTTTTTTCTCGAAATTTTAAATATTAAGCATAAATGAAGTGACATATCTCTCCCTCTTTCACTGTGGTTTACATTGACATATCCAAATAATTTGTGTTGTGATCAGGCCAAGTATACAAGTCTCAAAGCATTCTTATCTCAGACTCTGAGCAGCTTCTCTTTGCATTTCCAATGGATAAAAAATGAAAAATCTTTGCAGTACCGAATGGATAAAATTTCTTGTATCGAAGAGCAGTTTCTCTTTGCAATTGCAATACCAATAAAATTATTTAGTATTAGAGTGTTCGTATGAGTGTACGTAGCACAATAACTTATGCTACATTACCAACCAAACAAAGCTCGAACAAGGCGCAGTATGTTGCCACTTAATAGTGCTTTCAGAAAATGTAGCTTCTTAGGGCTGTATGGTGGATATCTTGCTCCAATGTCCCCACCAAAACCGCGATATAAAACTGGCTTCTTATGGCTGAAACAATCGAAAGAATGTTTCCCGTGGTATGCTCCCATTCCACTCTCGCCTACGCCTCCAAATGGCAAAGTATGCTCTGCAAGCTGCACAATCAATTTTGTCATTCATAATTTCATATCAATATCCATAGAGCTCTCTATATAGGACTCGAGTAACTTTAATATTATACTCAGCAACAATATCAACATTATAATTCCCAATCTTCCTTTGCAAAAATGTATATCGTTCCATGTTAAGCATCTTTGTGCTCTTCTCATACGGTTTATCGCACACTGCCTATATCGGATTTCACATTGTCATGTGTACAAGCCTAGCAAACTAAACATAACAAAAGCAGGAACAGGACTTACTTGTAGAGTTGTCTCATTAATTGCCATGCTGCCTGAAGAGACATTGCTTGTGAACTCCTCTTTGACCTTTTTGTTATTTGTGAACAGGTACGCGGCAAGTGGCTTTTCTCTAGCAGTTATCATTTCAATGCTATCCTCAATCTTATTTACCTTCATTCATAACAAAGAAATGAATTATTCGCAAAGTAAATATTGCCTGATAGTTTATCTCGTATACATCAATGATCTAGAGAACTGATAGACATCACCGTAAAACAAATATACATTAATACATATGCATATAGTTGGATCCAATTTGACAAGTTCTATCAGAATTTTACCGTAAGAATGGGGAGTATAGGACCAAAGATCTCCTCATTCATGATCAGAGAATCTTGCGGAATATCCAACAGAATAGTGGGAGCAATCTTTCTGAAGAGATCAAAAGAACACAGATTTCAGCCTTATTTACTAAAATAAGATCATTACTCATTACTGAAGCAATTTATACCCTACGAAAAACTCACAGGTTTTTTTTATCACGTTGACCTCCGAAAACCACCTTATCAGATACCTTCTCATCTTCCAGCAACTTTGTCAAGCGTTCAAAATGCCGTGAATTTATAATGGTTGACAAGTCGTTTGATTGCAAAGGATTCTTGCCATAGAAACTCTCAAGTTCGCATGCAAAGGCATCTACCTGTAATGAGAAGACATAATTTGGTAAAAGTGCAAAGCAAAATTTTGTTTTCTTATAAGTTATAACATCACATGGATGTGCTTACCAATTTCGGAGCAAAGTCTTTGGTCGTGATTACATAATCAGGGGAAGCGCAGGTTTGTCCACTGTTGCAACCCCACTTGCCTGAAATTATCCGCCTTGCTGTGACCTTAAAAAAATACTCACGAAAAGATTATAACAGTCATGAAAGATATAAATAGCACATTGATGTTGAATGGTTCAATTAAAGGTTCTAGATTCAATGAAAGTTTGAAAATTCTATTATTACCTTTAAGTTGGTGTCTTCATCAACAACCGTGGGGCATTTTCCCCCGAGCTCCAAAGTCACAGGCGTAAGATGCTTAGCAGCAGCAGTTAGTATCACACGCCCCACTTTCCCGTTGCCTGAAGAGTTGTTGTTTGATGCAAAATAATCAGATATGAACGGATACTTTATGATTTGTTTCTTTTTCACTAAAACTAAAGCTTTGGCTAGAAGTTCTAGGTAAAGTTAACAACAGTGTGTAGGCATGAATAACACAAGTGTTACCTGTATAAAATATCTTATCCCATCGTTGCTCCAACAGTGCAGTCGTTTCAGATACAGAACCCTCAACAACTTTCACAGCCGAGGTATCCATATACTCCCCAAGAAGTTTTGCGAGCAATGCTGATGTAGCAGGGGCGACTTCTGATGGCTTCAAAACTACTGCATTACCAGCTACAATTGCTCCAATGACTGGATGGATTGACAACACTTGGACAGAAGGAATAGAATCACATGGACATGTATGAGTATATCAGTATATATAACATACAGTACAATATAGGTTATCCCCAAAAGACACAATTCAGAAAGCTAAGCCAACATTGGAGCATGCTTACAGAATGGATAGTTCCAAGTTGATATGACTAATACGACACCCAATGGTTCCGATATAATTTCAGCTGATGAAGGATAAGTGGTCATTGTGGTTTTAGCCTGCAATCAAAATTTGCATCTCACTGTTAAGTTTTCGCGGAGCATCAGGCGAACCATCTTTCAATAAACTTTCTAGTTACCTTTTCAGGTTTCATCCATTTACGCAGTTCCTTCAGGCACAACTTGCATTCATTTAATGCTCCAGCAATCTGGATCAGGAATCATGTGTCAAGATTCAATATCAAATATATACAGAAAAAGGTATGCGGAGATGACTGACTAAAAGAAGAACAAAAATACCAAAAATGAACTTAATTTATCCATGCTAAACTGATACAAGTCACATGTGCATCTCTTAATAGTTTAAACAAAATCAGATGCACCAAATCCATAACTACTAAACTCTTTTGCTGTCATATTTAGAGAAAATTAAATACTATATCCCCTGTTTCTCTTTAAAGTATTACTCCACCAAGGGTAGAGTAAATTCTTTCATATTTCAACCAAAATTAGTCTTTTTTTTTTTAAATTCTTTTCCTTTACCTTGCTCAATAAGTTAAAGCTTCAAAAATAGTTGTCAAATGTAAAGTTCAAATTCAAACCTAATAATGACAAGCAGACTTGCTTTTTCTTCACTCAATTACCAGAAATCTAAAGAACTGCCCAAGATAGACCACATAGAGCAGACACATGGATGCCCACAGGGTCTTAAAAAATAGAAAACCAAGAAATTTACAAAATAATTCAGATCCTGTGATAATTGTGAAGGTTCTTCACTAAATGAAGCCCTTTCAGCTGAACAAAAGCATAAGCTGATTTTGAAACTATGTTGTTTTGTGATTCTACGACAAATAAATAATAATCTGTTGCGAACAGACACCAAAATACAAGAGGGCTTTAGTTGACTTAAGTCGAGTTTGAGTCCTGTGATACAAAACATAGTAGCAGTGAGCCAGCTAAACTGAGTCACAGAATGATTCTTCTTGGCTACACAAGGATTGAGAATATCAACCTTTATTGCACCACGGTTGTATCATGTGTCTTATATATTGTACGATACATTAAAGCAGGAGATTTAGTTAGTACCCGACCCAAAAACACATTCAAATTGAGCAAATTAACAGAATCACAAAAAGAACCCAGAGGCCAAAAATCCCCTTTTTCCATCATTAATGAAGCAAAACACATTAAATACTCTCCCCTAGTACCAAAAAAAAAAAAAAACAGAACTCAAAGCAGTTACTCCAACTTACAACTAGTCACAAATCCCAAGAAACAAGCAAACAAACGAACAAACAATATAGATTTGATTTGACTTCAATTTTCAATCAAGAAACAAAAATTACTCCACAAACCTCGTGTAAAAAAGCCTCATGCTCTGGTTTATTAAGATCAGAACGCAAAGCAGCAATAATATCTTTCTCTTGATCGAGTAGCAATTTGACAAGGGCTTTCAACTGGGAAACACGCCATTCGTAAGTCTTGGTTTTGCCGGTGGTGTAGGTGGACCTGAGCTCCTTCACTAATGCTTCAGCATCTAACGCCATTACCGTTCTGTTTTTCAGTTTTTTTTCCTTCTTTCCAAGAACAAGGAAAGGGGATTTGATGATCTACTTGGGAATATCGTTGAAACCAATCAGTCTTCTCTTCTATATGTAGAGTATTTAACAGGATTAGTAATGACGATGAGGATGATGTATGGGTTTTGTTTGTTTGCTTTGTGTGGGAGTTTGTAATGCCAAAGGTCGCTGATTAAGCTGTTTTCTTTCCACAAGCGATGTGATTTATGATTGGATACATGTTGTGGACGCATGTATTATGCGATGCATTAGGAATCTTAGCATTATCTTATCCGTAAGTATCCTCCGTAAGTATACTGCGATACTGTCACTATATTAAAAAATATTAAAGATTTTACTAATAACATCAGTGATATACATAAATAATATAAAATGTTCATTCATAAAACATTACTGATATTGTTTAAAACATTATAAACATACTTAAGAACATCAATCCATCTCATGGGTCTCTCTTTAATACTCGTGTCTTCCAAGACTTTGTATTATCTTATTACTTAGCTTACGTAAAATAATCGTATTATATAAACATTTATTTCATAGCTTATAAACTACTTAGTGTCTATATAACATGCGATTAAAACCTTAATTTAATAGAAAATATAAATGTATTTAATCAGATTTTTTATTGTTTTAGTCGCATGCCAAACAGTCTCTTTTATTGATTTGATAAATATATTCATATATTATTAAAAAATATATTATTGATTTGTTTTTATATTTTAAATACATTTAGAAAAGTATGTCAGCTAATTCATTTATTATTAAAAACGTATATTATTTGATTTGTTTTTATATTCTATATACATTTAGAAAATTCAGTGTCAGCTAATTCATTTAATAAACAACTTAATAAATTAGTTCATCAATCTTCAATTTAGCTTATCAACTAGTTTTGAGAAACAAATCTTCTTTGGATAACACTTGTTTTGTTTTTTCGATTAAATTAAAATGATATTACTTATATTGTAACCAATTAAATCACCCTTGTGAATAAGATAGCACCTTTTATTGATAATATATTAATAATGCTCAAGTAAGTCTTTATAATTTATACATATAAGGATTTATGATTTTAACAAAAAAATACATGTGACAAAATTAAAACGTTTATATTGTTAACATAATGCATTTTTATTGAAGATATTTCGAATATCTTATCTAAACGTTCGAATGTATAAAGAGGTGTGTAATTTAGTTATTAATATTAATTAATTCTTTAATAATTTTGTGCATGTCAAATACACCAATATTAACAACATAAATATTTTTCTTAATAATTTAGTTCGGCATCTCTGAGCTTAAATTTGGCTTTAATTAATTTCAATAGATATGAAACTATGACTTGTGTTGGCTTCTTCAAATAAAACGTCTGATTGACTTTTGACTTCATGTCTCTTGAGATTATAAGCCGATCCATTGTGTTTCTGGCTAGCGAAGTCAGTCAATATCACACTCTAACCTTTACAATTTTATTTTTAGCTCGAACAAGGCCTAGTGGCCAACAATCTAGCTTTGAATAAAATGAAGTAACACTCACAGGTCACAAGAATTGGCCAATATACAACCCCCAATTAGAAATTAGTTGTTGTTGTCCGATCTTATCTTTTAATGTTTTTAAATAAACAAATGTTTTAGCCGTTAAGCACGTTAACAAGGAATCTTGTTAACATTTATATTTGTATTTATATTTATGCCCAAGGTAAATTCTATGGTGGAGTGAAGTGAGCGAGAACATTTTTTGTATCCTTGCTTGGTTTTAAATCATGCTGAAAGATAGAACACCAATTTTTTTATGTCTCACTTTACTTCCAGTGAAGAGTATGCATGGTCCAATGTACTATTATAGAATCTCATGTCTGATTTATGTGAAATTTGTTAATGTTAGGTAGGTTTTGATTCGGTGAAATTTGATAAAGATGGTGCACCCAACTATTGCATTCTTCTCACTAGTGCCGTCACGCCAGTTTCTATTTCCGCAATCCGAAAATAAAGGGATCGTGTAATACTTTTTCTGTCGATTTCAAAATATAAGGAAGTATTTATGCATTTAATTATTATTATTTTGACATGCTTACCACTGATTTAAAGTGGGGTAATTGCGATAGAACTATTTTATAACCAAACAAACCGATAATACAATTTAATATGCACAAAGTCTTATGAGAGACGACGGTCTATGTTTTTAGGAAATTATTCATGTTATTCATCAAAATGTTTATGTTGTTAACGAAATTCATTTCCAATTTAATATGAAAAAACACCAATATTGAAAACATAGACGTTTTGATTAATAACATCGATGATTTTGTTGACAACACAGATTCGTATCTAAATTAATTATT
Source organism: Plantago major (assembly GCA_026545765.1). Taxonomy (NCBI): domain Eukaryota; kingdom Viridiplantae; phylum Streptophyta; class Magnoliopsida; order Lamiales; family Plantaginaceae; genus Plantago; species Plantago major. Next base: position 78,975,534 of record CM048841.1, read on the forward strand.
TAAACACCGTCTCTTATGAGAATTGCTCAATATATGAGCATAATTAGTATATTAAACTAAATTTGATTAAAACGGTATATCGGGTCAAATTCACCTATTATTTTTTTCGGATGGATAAATTGTTAATTTAAGCAATTCCAGTTGTCATTTTAGGTAGTTTGGTGATCAGAAAGAAAAACTGTTCCCTAACCATTGTCTAGTAGTGTATTTATATCGTTTTGTCTAGTTTCGACCTTTTTAGTGGTAATTTAGACTTTAGAGGTAATCTAGAACACAATTCTTGCTTAGGGGTGAAATAGAAGTCGTACTACTTGTTAAAATAAGATAATAGTCGTACAACCGTTGAGATATAATATCAACTATTGATCTTGTGTGCGACTACTCCTATTATGTACGACAATTCAAGGAGTAGTCGTACTAGTTAATTGACAAATGTACCCATTTAATTACTAATTAAAAAATTAAATTAAATTGATATAAAAATAAAAGTAATAATAACAAATAGTACTATATTTAAGTTAAAGTGGACTGGAATGGGCCGAGCTGGGCCAAATCTTAAAAAGTGATCAGGCCCACCTGAACGGCTTCCGGCCACCACCTCCGGCGACCGTTATCACCTCTGACGGCGGCGGCCGCCACCAATTCCGACGGGCTCCGATGAAGTTGTTAGTCTTTAACAAAAATTAATTAATGTGGTTAACATGATTTGAACCCATGACCTCATAGTAATGATCATGAGTATTTAATCACTAGACTAAGTAGAATTATATGCTTGTGTTAAGATTTTATATAACTTAACCTAAACGCTGTTCCATGTTCTCCTATACTCTTTTGGTCACTAAAACTTTTCACAAATTTAGTTTTTTTTTTTATGTACCGTATAACATCATCCATGATAAAAAAAAAAAAAGGGATACTATCACATTAAAAGTATCCATTTTCTTGCTTTATATTCATGTTAAATTTGCATTCAAATTGAATTGGATTATTTTGGATCTGGCTATACCGTCGGAGGTGGTGGTTACTTTCGGTCAATGGTTTTGGACCCAACCTGGTCCAAGCAATTGAATTAAAGTAGTGTTGTTGTTGTTGTTGTTGTTTTATTTGTATATGAAAAATTATATAGTCAAAATTTGATATCTTCTATTAATAATTATATTGGTTAATTAACTAGTACAACTACTCTTAAGCTGTCGCACTGAATAAGAGTAGTCATGCTCAAAATTGACGGTCGAGATTAAATCTTAACGGATGAGTTCGAGTCAAATTAATTTGTGTGATTTTTGATCGGGTTCCGGGTCAATGTTCAGATTGTTGACCTTCATATTTTCGTGTCGAATTCGGATTTCGGGTCTGGAAGGTCAGGTTTGCTACTATAATGAAATTGAATGAATGTAATGAATATATAACAATTTAAATTGAGCAGGAAACTAAATCTCTCTTTAATATAATATAATAAGTCTCAATATTGTCCCGTAAAAGCGTTCTCACTCACTTTTACAATTGAGTTGCGCTTTTTTTCCAACCGTTAGCTCCTTCTTCTCGCAATCAACGCGCTCCGCAAATTCTCTCCTTCCGATCGGCGCCACCGCTTCAAAGAATCGGCACACCTCTTCTATCTCAACATAAAACTTTCCTTGGCCCTTATAGTTTCTCTTCTTCTCTTGACAAACACCGGACCTTGAATATATCTCCTTTGAAACTGCTAAACCTTCATCCCCAATCGTTGTTTCTCCTTGTTGTTTCCTGAATACAGCTTCATGCCCACTTGTGGCGCCGGATATTGAAGCTGCAATGACGATCGTTATTCCAAATTCTACCTTTTCTGAGGTGATGATGAGTATCAAGTTAGCCCTATTCTTATGTACAGCTTTCCAAGCGTCATTTCCTACGCTTTTGCACCTATAGCTTGTTGGGCCTTCTGTGTTTGTTTGTTATAATCAAATCAAATTATGATTTTCAGTGTGTATTTACTTTGTTGTTGTTTGAATTTGTGTTTTTTTTTACGTATGTACAGTTCAATTTTTGACAATGGTAGGATTGGATGAGAAATCATTAAGGTGTAATGAATGGAGATAACACAATAATGTGTTTGATGATATGCTCAAGAGATGTTGTTGCTTTCTTCTGGACAGAGGTAAGTGATCAATGTTTTCTAGAGATGTGCTCTCTTCTCGTTTCTTTATTGTATCACTCACAACTTTTTTGGATGGGAAAGCACCACAACGCACTTGGTCTACACTCTAGAGATGCACTTGGTCTACACTCTAGAGATAGATTGAATGAGATCTTATGTGCACTTGGTCTTAAACCAATTGGAGTGACATGTAATTTATGGATGTAATCGAGAAACATGGACACTTCTTTGAATATATGTTGTGGATTACGGATTGAGCCCATTCTTTAACATTATACATGCTTTGTAGATCTGTATAGCAGAACCAGGTACATTGAAGAGGCTAAAAACGTATTTAGAACTGAGCCATTTAATGACGAAGTTGTATGTCCTACTCTGTTATGGGCCTATAATCAGAAAAGGAATACGGAAGTAGGAGTTAGAATTGCAAATCAGTTACTCAAAATAGGACTACAAGATTCTTCTACATGTGTACTCACGTCTAACATTTTTGCTAGATCTTCTATGTCGAAAAGTGATTCTATTGTTCGGAAAATTATGGCAACAACGGAGGTGAAAAAGAAACCTGTTTTCTTATGGGAATAGAGAAGAAAGTCTTTCATGCAGAAGAGATGTGTCATCCTATTGAGCACCCATGAAAGCTGGTGAAGCCGATTGAGCCTTTATGATTCCATTGCAGGTTAGTTGTTTGATGAAATGCCAATTACAATAATATTATCTTTATTATTTTATTAACTGTTAGATATTTTGTTAGAATATCTGTTTAGATTTTGTTCAGCAACATGATGACTTATCTTAGTCTCAGAAAGGTGATTAGTACTCTTGGTTCACTTGAACATTGTAAAAGAGGAAACCCACTAAGTATGATAGTCTAGCTAATCTTGTATAGGATGTTAGGTCTCAAAATGTAATTTTTATTTTATGAAGAGAAGACCAAGAAGAAGACATCCAATGTAAAGCTCAACAAGAATGAAGACTCAAGAAAATCGCACAAGATTATCGAATCATTGTTCAGATATCTTAGCCGATATCTCATGACACGAGCGATTTCAAACAAACTGGTCACAAGAGATATCCGAGAAATGAGACACATATCTCAAGACGGAAAGTGTCCACAGATATATTCTCGAGATACCTTGAAGCGTTAAACACGTTTACGAAAAGAAACAAGGTTGTTTCAATCAATACAAGTGGTATTCAAGAATGAAGATAAGGACGTCAAAGAATCGCATAACAAGTCTACCGACATAATGCATAGTTCCGCCGACACTACAGGACAAAAGTATAGTCTGATGCATTTAATGCGGACAGAGATGTTCGAGTAAAAGCAACAAGAACTTCCGAGAAGAAGACAAAACGCTAAAGTATAGTACAATGCATTTAATGCACGACAGGAATAACTCAAGGTTACGGAGTATAGAAGTACTGATTTGAAAACTAAGGAATAACTCCAAGGTTATCGAGTATAGGAAGTACTTAGCTTGGGAAGCTAGGAATAACTCAAAGGTTTCGAGTATAGAAGTACTTGGTGAAGAAGCTGAGGAATAACTCGGGGAACATTTGTCAGAACCAATTGTTCGTAATCTTAGAATAGGATTTTGTAAGGTTATCTCAATTATCTGTTCTAATGAATTCTAGGTCTCGATAATCAAGTGGATTAGTTGGAGGATTACGCCACCTCAGGATACCACTATACTTGCCGTGTCATTTACATTTCAGATTTATACTTCAAAGAACACACACACTTATTAACTGCTTCTACACTTATCTACATTAAGTCTTCCGACTCGATTCTAAGTATCGATATCCATTGAGATATCTCGAGAAACATTTTTATCGACAAAGTTTTAAAAGACTATTCACCCTCCTCTGGTCTTTTACTTTCCGTTATCTGACCAACAAGTGGTATCAGAGCGGAGGTTCACCATTTTCCTCAGACCAACCTAGATCCCCATAGGTGAAGGAACTTTGTCCATTTTGAGGACTATTTAATTTGTGTGTTAAGTGTGCGGTATGTCTCGAGTGATGCACCGTTCTCAAACCAGAACTACGAGAAATGGAAAAATAACATGATGCTCCACCTTGAAGCCATAAGTGACGAGATGATCAAGTAATAAAGAATGGCCCAATAGTCATTCAACAACTTAAGCAAGTCATGGAGGTTTCAAGTGGAAGAGACAGAGATCAAAGCGAAGGATCTTCACAAATAGCGTCGACTAGTGGAAGATCTATCGTCGCGTTATTTACGAACCAAAGCTCAGAGAACTCGACATCTAAGATGCCAAGAGGAATCGTCTGGATGGTCAAGCTCAGAACATCATCATCGATCAACACCATAGCACATACAAGTGTAAAGCGGGTGCTAAACGGCGAAAGTCGCTCGCAACCGATTGAAGAAATCATTTAACCGAGAAACCAAGGAAAACAAGTTCGAAGTTCTAAAGTTGAAATTTCAAAATTTCAAACAAGGTCCCATCAAACTCTGGAAGAACTTGATTTGATTACCACTTTATGAGTGATATGGCAAGACTTGGGAAAGCGATAGATACTCTCACGAGAAGATTAAGACTATTGTCAAGTCTTAACCACAACCGGAGCATACTAAATTCTTTTATTTCAACCAAGGTATGCCAAATATCACTCAAAGGAACTTTTCTCATCTTGCATCGTTGACTATGAGACAACTCGGAGAGAACAAACAATCGAAAATTTGCGTAATGTTGCTCTAGTTAATCAAGAAACTTCAAAAGAAGAAAAGCAAGGAGGAGATCGAGGATGCTCTTCTGCAAAGCAAATGAGTAAATTTGTCACGAGAAATTGAGAGAAGAAAAGCCAAAGAGAAGTCAAAAGCATCTAGCTCAAACTATCACCAAGACAAAATATGCGAGCTCATTGAACAAGCCACTCGGAAAGCATCATGTCTCGAGGAAGCGTAAATTGAAACGATATCTGCTTTCTATTGTCGTAAACACGCCACTTCAAAGGATTTCCGCCTCAACAAACTAAGGCGGTGACAAGAAAGAAAGAAAGAAGAATCTTCGTAAGAAGCCGTAAAGCTTTGTTAATCAAGAAAGAAAGAAAATCCAGATTCATTTGGATGCTCTAGACGTTGACAGATTCTGAAGATGACAATTCAGATGATTCAACCCTACCATCACCAGAATTATGTGGAGTTACTCATGACATAATCAACTTCGGCCTCAAGAAGAATGAAATGTGTGGAGTTGCTGAAATTGACGGACCAGACATCTCCAACATAGAAAAATGTCTTATGGCTGATGAGGTAACACATACTTTGCTACACTTATGAAAGTGATGAAGAGGAAATAAAAATCTAGAATATCTCAGAAAGAACTTGACATCTATGAAAGAGAATTTCTAATGATTCGAGCTAGATGAAAACTTGAAGAAGAAAAGAATTCTCTTGAAAAGGAAAATTCTCAATTAGTTAAAGATTCGAGAGAAAGGATCCGAAAACGCATTTCTCAAAGCTCAGATATCTGAGGCTAAAAAGTCACATGAAGAAGCAATGGCTGAGTTACGAAAGAATTATGAAAATCTTCTTTCTGAAAACAAGGAACTCAAGAAGAAAGAACTATCTTTTCAATCTTATGCTAAAGCTAGTGACACTCTTCTCAAGTACAATCTTACTTAAGAGATCCTTGAAAAGAAAGGACTCAATGAATACAGATGATTGTTCTATTACTACGAATAAGAGTAAGGAGAAGAGAACATTTGTAAGTACTCAAGAAGACGGTTCCATGCAATCTATAGTATTGGTGAAAAGACAAAGATTGTCGACAAAGGAAAGGCGATTCATTAGACCTTTGTGGGAAAAACAAGTCAAAACAAACTGATGGGTACGTCTCGAAAAGAAACACAACACCGAAAAGTGTAAACACCCATGCTTATGTCTCTCAAAAGGTAGAATGCGCGAGTCGCAAATTCTCCCATGTCACTTTTTCTCGAAAGAAATTGGATCAACCAGAGACTAGCAAAGCCGAGAAAAGATCTCGATAGCTTCAAGTGCTCAAACGGTATTGCTACAAAGGCATCGAAACAACTTGCTCATGAGTACAAGCAGAGCAAGAACGATGGTCGAAAGCTAGAATTGCTCAAAGCAATTATCGAAGTGGAAGTTAAATCAAGCCACGAAAATCAATGCCGGCTAGAAGAAATCTGCGAGGAAGGCTAAGTTTGCTAAAGCAAACTGTAAACCCGACAGGTATCTGAAAGCATCATATGGAGCACCTAGGAACACACCAAGGAAGAAAATAATTCTTACTAATGATAACTTTCATTCAAACAGAATTCCTCCTTACGTTCCCGACAAAAGCATATTTCAAAGAAATTCATTCAAAAATGGATTCCTACTGTAAGAACTTTTGATTCTAACGGTTCCATCAAAGCTATGAGAACCTAATCTCGCTTCTGTCAGGTGCGTAATGCTTCCGGACTAAAGCACAATGGCTATTTGATAGTGGATGCGGAAAGCACACGACAGAGACAAAGCAAATCTGTTGACTACAAAGCTTGCAACACGTGACCGGATATCGATTTCTTTGAGGAGAATTAAATCCTCTCTGGGATTCGCAACGTCAAATTGGGAACTTTAACAATCAGCGTATTACATGTTAAGGATTTGAAATACAATCTATTTAGCATGAGCCTTATGACAAGCGGTTTTACTATAAAATTCAAAGCTAAATATCGCAAAACTAATCGACAATGAGTCAAAGCATACCTTAGTTGGTCGGAAAGGCGCCTTTATGTTGCCTTGATCGCATCCGCCACAATCAAGAATGTCTCATGGTGAGTCAATCTGGTCACACGTAAGAGTAATCTGGTTATGGCACAAAAGAATGAGTCACTTGAATTTCAAAACTCAATAGACTTGCCAAGAAAGAGTTAGTGGTTGGTCTTCCCAAAACATCTTTCAGAAAGGATGGTATCTGTTCTGCCTGTCAGATGGGGAAACAATCTAAGATCTCTTTCAAGTCAAAAATCACACACTCAAGTGTTCGACCAACGCAACATTTACACATGGATCTTTTGAATCATCTGTAACTAGTTATGCAGAAAGAAGTATGGTCCGTTGTTGTAGATGACTTCAAGATTCACTGGGTCAGTTTTCTCAAACACAACTGATGCCGTGGTGGAGATACCAAACTTCTCAAAAAGCTTGAAATCATGAAGAATGAAAAGGTATCTCAATCGAATGATCATGGTAATCGAGTTTTCAATCAAGACATAAAGGAGTTTCAGACTGCAAAGGTATACAACACCAACTTTCCTCTGTAAGAACACCTCAACAAAATGGTGTTGCGAAAGGAAAACAGAACCCTTAAAGAAGCCGCAAGGACAATGCTAATATTAATCGAGATAAGTGAAATATATTGGGTCAAGTCAGAAACACACCGCTATACTCGTAATGTATGCTTGATAAACAAACACCATGACAGACCCCTATGAAATGTTGGTTGGAAGACCTCCTAATATCAAACATCCGAGAGTATTTGGTCAGATGTTTTGTTCTAAACAATGGGAAAGATTATCCGAGAACATTTCAACCAAAGGCGATGAAGGTGTTTTTCTTGCTATTCCACAAACAAAGAAAGCTTACAGAGTTTACAACAAAAGAACAAAGAAAATTGAGGAATCGACCATGTCAGATTCTATGAAGGAAGTAAGAGAACACCTCCTATGATGAACTCTCGTAAAAGTTCAAAGAACTATTACCGAGGGATACTAAAGAAGAATCTCGTAAAGGAAAAACATCGTTATGGAAAGTGAGGATGACTCGACGTAGAAAAGCTTGAAAAGCCTAGTAACAACAAGATGACTCACAAACATGATGAGGAATTTCCATGAGTTTTCGAAAATGGAACAAAGTTCTCGAGAACCTTCATCATGGAGAGGTATTTGAAATTAAGAATCTTTGAAATGCATGTCTCGGATATCTAACATCGAAAAAGTGTCGATATCCATGACATTTCTCATATGTCGATATCTTAGATATCGAAAAGTATCAAATCAAAATCCTAGTGATTCACATTCGGATCACCGGATATTGATCCTACTAGCACTAAACCTTTGATGAAATGGATCAAAGATCATCCTACAAAGGATATAATCGACCAATTAATCGTGGTGTTAGACTAGGAGAGCAAATGAAAATCTCGATTCTCTATTTGGATGTTTCATCTCGAATATTGAACCTAAAAGTATAGAAGAAGCATTAGGAGACCAAGACTGGATCTCTGCAATGCAAGAAGAGTTGGATCAATTTGAGAGAAACAGAGTCTGAAAACTAGTTCCATTTATAGAAGGAACATCTGTGATTGGAACTAAGTGGTTTTCGAAACAAAATGAATGAAACCGTGAAATAACCGTAAACAAAGCAAGATTGGTTGCTAAGGATTCACTCGATCAAGGCTTAGATTTTGATGAGTCATATGCACCATTGCGATCGATGCAATAAGACTCTTTCTAGCCTCACAAAAATATCAAAGTTTATCAGATGGATGTCAAAAGCGCATTCCTAAACGGTGAACTTGCAGAAGAAGTTTATGTTGAGCAACCACCTGGCTTTGAAGTTTCCTCAGAAAGTAGAATGGTCTATAAATTACAGAAAGCTCTGTATGGACTGAAACAGACTCCAAGAGCATGGTATGACACTTTGGCCAAATACCTTCTGGAAAGTGGTTTCAAGAAAGGTGAAGTTGATAAAACTTTATTTACCTTGAATCATGATGGGAAACTACTCTTAGTTCAAGTATATGTTGATGACATTATATTTGGATCTAAGGACAAGCAACTTTGTAATGACTTTGCAAATCTCATGAAAAGCAAGTTTGAGATGAGCATGATGGGAGAAATGAATTATTTCCTAGGATTGCAAGTCAAGCAACTCAATGATGGAATATTCATTAGTCAAACAAAGTATGCAAAAGACATGCTCACAAAATTCAATCTTAAGCCTTCTGAAAAGAATGCTAAGATACCTATGAGCATTGGAACCAAAATGAACTATATTGAATCAGATAAGAGTGTTGAAGAACATAAGTATAGGAAATTGATAGGTTCACTACTTTACCTCACTGCAAGTAGACCTGATATTCAATATGTTGTTGGAGTATGTGCTAGATTTCAGACAAATCCAATGCAAACACACTACAACATTGCTATGAAAATATTAAGGTATGTGAAGGGTACAGATGTAGGATCGTGGTATCCTAAAGAAAGTGAATTGAGTTTAAATGGGTACTCGGATCTCGATTATCTTTGGATCATTGCTTGATAGGAAAAGCACCTCAGAACTTGGGCTTCGGGCACTAGACTTATCTCATAATTTAGCAAGAAGCAAAACTCAATTGCAACTTCTACCACGTAGGTGAATATATTGTCACCTTGGTTGTCAGGCAACACAAATTCGTGGATACAACAACTTAAAGACTATGGACTCGATGAGAAGAAAACTCCCATTTTCTCGTGACAACACAAGTGCTATCATTACATACGTAATCCTAAATTTCATGCCGTAACAAAGCACATTGATGTTAGACATCACTTCATCGAGACCATGTTGAAAAAGGCATATAGAGATACTCAAGATTGGGATCAAGACCAACTTGCAGATATCTTCACTAAGTCACTACAAGAAAGTAGATTCTTAATTTTAAGACATAGTCTTGGACTAATGGAACTACCAATGAACCGAAAAGTTCGTATCCGAACGGCATCCAGAAAGAGGTATCCGAACGGGTATCCGTAAAAGAGAGAAGAGGTATCCGAACGGTATCCGTAAAGAGAGAAGAGGTATCCGAACGGAACCCGTAAGTCAAAAAGGCTAAAGAGCAAAAAGATAGCTTAAGATCTCTGAGACGGGAACTCAGATATCTGAATCATTCTATGAACGGGGAACACAAAAGAGAATAGTATAACTATCTGCAGTCAACTACTCTCTTGAATCTCGCACTATTTCTATTTTGATGAAAACTTGGGAAAATCCTAAGTATAAGACAAATTCAGATCTAATAAAGTGTCCTTGCTCCAATGTAATCAGTGATTCAGATATTAGCCAAAATTCATTAAATGGGCACAATTACATTTGTTGATTGTGATCATTCTTGGAGAAGCAATGGTGACCCTTGATGAATTCAAGCGATTGATCTGCACGCGTAAATTAATTCACGATAAATAGTGGATTTGACATTCGCATACGGCCCACTAAGCATTTAATGCCGAACTAGCTTTTGCTCACGCTTTGCAAATCATGATATGTATACACAAAATCAATTTGTATGTATTTGTCCGTTGAGATTCACTGCTATATATATAGGATTTCGCAAATGAAATCACTTTTACTAATCCAAATTTCAACTGCATCAAAACAAAGAAAACCTTCTCCTAATCCTTTGCAACTTCTCTAAAATCTGCATTTTTGATTAAGTTTTTCAAAAAGAATCACTCAATCGAATCTCTTTCAAACACAAGCTTCAAATTCTTACTATATAAAGAGATGGCCTCCAAGAACACTTCTACGTAAATCCTAATCCTCCATCGGTATGCCGAAAAGCAAGCACCGAGTTGGTTATTGTTAACAATCGATCGGTAGGAGCTTTCAATCGACCATTGGACTTCAAGTCACGTAATGATTTGGGTGGTGCCATGGTTGAGGAATACCTCACGGTGGAATAGAGAACCGTCGTAAAGCTAATTCTTGACATGCTTGAAAAGGCACATATCGCGGCTTTCAGCCGCCTAGTGGAATTTCATCACTGATGTGTTGGAATTTTACAACAACCTGTGGATTATTTCTGTGTATCCAAGGCACCGAAATAGGTTCATCAAAACCTCACCAAGGAAAGGAAATACTTCGGACTTAACAACTTTCAGAAGTTGTTTGAAGTTCAAAATCTTGAAAGGACTTTGAAATAAACACCAAGGATGAGGAACTCCTTGAAGGTGTTAAAGAACTTCTGATGATGTGTGATCTTGAGAAATCGGATACACCCACCGAGTTCAAACTTGTCGACATCCCAACCAGACATCCGTTGTTCACCGAGATGTCTTGGCTTGCATTCTTCACAGATGCTTTGATGGTCTACAAGGAGGTGACGGATAAGCCAAGAACGATGGATCATGATGTTCTTCTTGAATCAACAAGCATAAAAGGAAAACCTTTCAATCGGGAAAGTACGCCTTCATGAAATTTGTGAAGAAAATTGAGCTTGAGCCTAAGATTGTTAAAGGACTAAATGAGCCAAAGGCCACAGAGGATATGGTCCAAGATATGCTACTTCGGAAAAGTCGGGCATTGAGCTCAGAGAGACTATGAATAGCAACAAGAATTTACTACAAGTATGAGTATACAAATCGATGAAAAAGGTTACTAGGTCTCGTAAAGGTCCTAAGAAGAGAAAATCAAAAGATATCTCAAGAAAAGGTTGACCAAGAAGCCCGAACTTCAAGAAAGAAGTCTGGCAAATCGGAAGACACACCCAAAGAGGTCACAATTCTCGTAAATCTAGCATACGGCAGATGAACTCATCAATGCCGCAAAAGAGTTATCACCATCGAACAAGTAGACTAAGAAGAGAAAGTGCTTTCGGAAATGTTGCGACTAATGCAAAGCCTGGCGATGAACTCATGAATGCCGCCAAAAGTGGTGAAAACACCAAGCCCCATCTGCGAAACCGCAGGAATAATGGACCAATCGCCCAATCTTGATGAGAGCTCGACGATGAAGATGATGAACTAGTCATCTCTCAAGTCCTAGAAAATCAAAGAGGGCTAAGGTTATCAACAAGTAATCGTGATAAGGTATCTCAAGAAGAACTTACACCACAGGTTGCTGAACCTATAGCAAAGGTTGTTGGTGCAAACACATCATCAGGGAATGACTCTCTTGCACAACTTCACAAAGCCCTGATGAGTGGTATCTTAGTATTGGCAGATGCTGATGGAAATGCCACATCTAAGAATCTGGAAGAACATTCTCTTCGATCAATCTTCCGCCTGCACAACCACAACAACCACAAACACAACAACCACAACAGCCACAAGTGGTTGATGAAATGGTAAATGAACTCCATTTTGAAATACCAAGAAGACAAGATGTCTTGAAGAAAATCTCAGAATCGAAAGGTGTTCCCAACTCAATGAGAGGATCAAACCGAGACATCTACTCGTAATGATCAACTGGGGAGGCAACCGAGTCATACTCAGGGAAGGTGTGAAGTACCAGAAACTTCAAACAAAGAAACTGAACTGGGACAAGACGACCAATGTATAGAAATGTCACAAGTTCCAGAGACCAATCAGCCTGAAACTTCTCGGGTAAATGACTGGTTTAACTCTTACCTTGTGAAAAATTTTATACTTATCTTGTTACCTTACAAGAATCTCTTTGTTACAGTCGAGTTAGAAACGAAAACAAGAGGAAGTGAAAAGCTTACCTCAGAATCTTGAAAAAGAGGTTACTTCAACCTCAACTCGAGAAATCTGAGCACATGCCACGTAAATAATTCTTAAAGAGAACTAATTTTCAAAAAATGTTTGAATGCTCATTAATGATAAATGTTTCTAACAGCTCCAACCGAGATGGAAGAAGATAAGCGAAAATGCGAGACAAACCTAAACCAACAAGGTTTCAAGCACACATCACCGAGCTTTCAAACTTGAAGGTATATAAAAATCGTGATAAGTACTCTTCATCCCGGTTATCTTAAAACTTCTTCTAAATTATTCAATACTATCTACTTACGTGCTCAATCAAGTAGAAGTGCAAAGGAAAAGTTGCGACATCCCAAGACTTATGGAAATTGATGAGGCATCAAGGCCTTCATCACAAGAAAAGATTCCGAGATCGCACAAGTCTCGAGAGACAGTATCCGAGCCTCCCATGGAGGTAATTGACCTCTCGGATATCGACTTGTCACTTAAAGTTCTTCTTGATAAAATTTCTAAGTATGATAATGTTAATTCTCGTGTTCAAGAAAGAAAGGTTGATGAGGACCGACTTCCAAGTCTTCACCTCACCACAAGATATCTGAGACACCAATTGTCCCAGTAGAACAAGTATCTGAGCCTGATGTTCATACTCAGGTAACTCAGAAACTAAAACTACATTTCTACTCAAATATCTACCAAAGTTTTGAAACTCACTCAAAACTCTTTCTTTCAGGCTCAAACAGATGCAAAGGTGTTCCCATTAAAGAAACAAGGACCTACTTCACTTCTTCAAAGCTCACACTTTGCCAAAGCACATTCAATGCTTCAAGAAATGGCAAGTTAAGGTGGTCCGATCTCTCGAAATATTGAGAATAACCGATCAACCAACCGACGGCACGAGCTCTTGACACGGAAACATATGTCCAAGCAATGTTCACATGAACAACATACATGAATTTACTACACAAGGACTTTTCCAGAAGTGGCGATAGTTTGATACATGCCTTTGAGCAGATGGTCGACAAGATTACAGATGGCATTCAAGCCGATTCGCCTGGACTACACGAAGAAGTTAATGGGCGTAAGATCACTATCCCTAAGTGATCAATCTCAGATTCGAAGATGACGAGGAGGAAGAAATGAATGAAAATTTCTTTGATGAACTCCCACCGATCATCACAAAAGGATGATAATGACAAAAGGATGATGATGATGCCCTACACCGTGGACCGGAGGAATTTCAGAGAAACAATGCCTCACCAATAAAAAGCAAACCGAGAAGACTTCACGTAAATCTCCATCTTCATCACCTCGTAAATCTACTCATCCATCTTCTCACCAACACGTAGTTACTCTTGAACAAGTAGTTGAGCTTTACAAGAAACCAATCGAAAATATTAAACACTCGGACCGAAGTGCTCAACTCGCATAACCGTTGGAAGAAGAACAATGCTCCATCTTCAATCGGAAGATCAAATAGCTCAATCCAGAGAAAGGCGATCAACTAGAAGATTAATACCTCAAAGAAATGAATGCTTACTCTGCGGTTAACGAGCTACGGATGTCAGGCACGAGATCGCCAAAGAACTCGACATCAAGAAGTATTCGAAGTCAAGCATGATGCTAAGGCGTCGATCATCTTGAAAGAAGTACCATCCTCCTCCCGTAAAGGAAAGAAACCAATCTACGAGATGGTTCTTTGGACTTGATACAATTGATGAAAATGTCCAAGAGGATGAAGATCACTGGGCTAATCCTCGATGATGAAGAAGACAAGATTTGGCGACACCGCCATGAACATCTAGCGGTTTCTCACTTAAAAGAAAGTTGATTGCTCCTACAATCTTTAACAACCGCCAAACGTCCACTCAAGAGTACATGAGCGGTGTACCAAGTACTAGCTACTCGAATAAGGAGATGTCTTCACAAAACAAGGAAGTAATTACCTCTCCCTCTCGAATGAGAAAGTTCACGAGCTCATCACTCGAGAACAACTAGCATGATCATTGCTCGGAAAGATCCGGGAATGACAAGGGACGATGATGTCTTTAGTGAAAAAGCTTTTCAAGAGGCAAGTTACATCGCTAGAAAAGCAGATGCCATCCTAGCCCATCAAGAGCTCACCGATAAGGACAATGGACTTATCAAGCAAAATCGAGCTCAAAGTCAACTTCAGAAGTTGGTCACTGCCTACAACTATTTACAAGGGCATTTTGACTCTCTCTCAGATTCCTTTATGAGACTGAGTCAGCCAACAATGACTAAGGGGGACAGAAAGTACAAATCTGGACCTCAAAGTCAGGGGGAATGGGAAGAAGGAGATGAAAACAAGAAGAAATCTGAGTCTTTGCCGAAAGGAAGAAGAAAACTTCCCACCACCACTCGTAATCTATGAATCCTCCTCAAGCCAAGCCGCCCAGAGACCCATCAAGGAACCAAATGATAACAAGGGCTACGGCACGTAAACCTCCAAGGAGTACCAAGGCTCCAAGGAGAAGACAAGTTAGAGGGATTGATGAATCTTCTGAAGAAGAAGAAGAAGGTCAAATCAAGTCCCAGGGCAATGAAGAAGGTCAAAAGATCTCACAAGAATTGATCTTGATGATGATGAAGAGACGATGAAGATGAACCTCCTCTTCACGTAAAAAGGAAAATTGAAAGCCTAATCGAGCCCATATGCAAAAGCCACTAGCAGCTAAAACACCTCCGGAAATACCAAGTCTATCCAGGTGGTAGTTCTTCAACAACCCGAAGAGAATTCAAGATGTAGAAAGAGCGGTGAGTCGAGCAAAGACAAAGTCAACTTCCACTCGGGCGGAAGAAGCCAAATTGAGTATGTGAAGTATGACAATGATTCCTCTGTCTACAGGTGCATCAATCAGAAAAATGGCTATTGGATTCTGGAACTTAAGCATCTATTGGTAAATTCAAGATTTTCAGAACCAATCCATAAACAACTCATGGCATGGAGAAAGAATAAACCTACCTTGATCAACACCAATCACATCAAAGCATGGTTGGATTTTGAAGTTGTCGAGAAGAGAAGCCGTGAAGAAGGACCTCTCGATGATTGTCCATATGGAAAGCGGATGATGTGCAAGATTACGAATATCACAGAACAGCAGACCAAGACTTTGTGGAACCACATGAGTCGTTCTATCGGACGGAAGATCAATCTGAGGTGACATCGGATATCGAAGATTATCTACGAATACTTCAAGCTTTCGGATATCGAATAGAGCATGCACGGAAGTGGGGAAATACACATGGGTCAAGCATTTTGCCAAGAAAATCCTACCAAAACCTATAAAGAGGTGCGTGGATTTGCGGAGACACAGAGATGCTCATCAGAACTCTTCTTTATGATTATTCTGATGACATCAAAAGGTTTGGAGATAGGAAATTTGCAAACTGATCCATAGAAATTTTGTTGAAGACTTGAAGATTGAAGACTTGAGACTAGTCTATTAGGATGTTTACTTGGAGCTTGGTTACTCCTGTTGTCCTAATTTACTATGTAGTTTTTTGTATTTTCTTGGTCGAGCTTAATTGTGTTATGTATTAAAGTTATTTGTAATCTATAGTTGCGACTTATCTGAAGAACTTACTCTCAGATAGTATTTTATAAAAGATAACTTGTCAGCAAAGATCACACCTTGTGATTTGGTTGATGTCTACTTTCTGCACTTAATTATATGAATTGAAAGATCATAAGAAATGATTAAGTGGTGGATTGTTTCCTCATCCAGATTTGTAATAGGAAAGATAGTCATCGTTGACTGATCAAAATGGGGGAAATTTGTTAGATATTTTGTTAGAATATCTGTTTAGATTTTGTTCAGCAACATGATGACTTATCTTAGTCTCAGAAAGGTGATTAGTACTCTTGGTTCACTTGAACATTGTAAAAGAGGAAACCCACTAAGTATGATAGTCTAGCTAATCTTGTATAGGATATTAGGTCTCAAAATGTAATTTTTATTTTATGAAGAGAAGACCAAGAAGAAGACATCCAATGTAGCTCAACAAGAATTGAAGACTAAGAAAGCGCACAAGATTCTTGAATCATTGTTCAGATATCTTAGCGGATATCTTGTGAACACGAGCAGTTTCAAACAAAGCGTGTCACAAGAGATATCGAGAAATGAGACACATATCGAAGACAAGGAAAGTGTCCACAGATATCTATTCTCGAATACCTTGGCGTTAAACACGTTTACGAAAAGAAACAAGGTTGTTTCAATCAATACAAGTGGTATCTCAAGAATGAAGATAAGGACGTCTGAAAGAATCGCATAACAAGTCTAGTCTACGATCTGATGCATAGTTCCGTTGACACTGAGACAAAAAGTATAGTCTGATGCATTTAATGTACGGACAGAGATGTCTGAGTAAAAGCAACGGCAACTTCTGAGAAGAAGACAAAACCTGCTACAGTACTATACACACAGATATCGATAGTTTGAATTTGAGCCTAACGGATACTATTCAAACGGCACTCAAATCCATCTATAAATATCAACACTTAGACAGCTTGAGAGATACACACGACACATTGCATCTGTTGAAACATAGAACTCGAACATCCTACTCTCTCAAAAGACTTACTTATTATCAAAGCTTTCTGTTGCGACTAAAGCTTGTGATCTTGAGTAAACAATGAAGTTCTAAGTGTCCTGATCCTAAACAAGCAAAGCTATCTGTGAAGGAGTTGAATCAAAAGATCAACTATCTGAGATTCATTCTCTTGAACAGATTTCATAAGACTTGGGTCAGTAAAATCGAACAAGATACCATACGCTGCAAAGTGTATTAAGTAACTTAGTTCACAAAGCTATCTGAATAACTGAAAAGTTATTAAGACGCTCATCTGACAACTCAAACCGAAACCAACACCAAAACCGTGAGATGCAGGAAGTACTTAGTCTGAAAAATCAGGGAATAACTCCAAGGTTACCGGAGTATAGGAAGTACTTGATTTGGAAAAGTAAGGAATAACTCCAAGGTTATTGAGTATAGGAAGTACTTAGCTTGGGAATCTAGGGAATAACTCAAAGGTTTCTGAGTATAGGAAGTACTTGGCTGAAGAAGCTAGGGAATAACTCAGGGGGAACATTTGGTTGGGAACCAATTGTTCAGAATCTTAGAATAGAATTTTTGTAAGGTTATCTCAATTATCTGTTCTAGTGAATTCTAGGTCTCTGATAGACCGAAGTGGATTAGTTGGAGGATTACGCCACCTCCAGATACCACTATACTTGCTGTGTCATTTACATTTCTGTATTTATACTTCAGCAACACACACACTTATTAACTGTTTCTACACTTATCTACATTAAGTCTTCCGCACTCTGATTCTAAGTATCAGATATCCATTGAGATATCTGAGAAACATTTGTTATCGACAAAAGTTTTAAAAGACTATTCACCCCCCCTCTAGTCTTTTACTTTGCCGTTATCTGGACCAACATTAACATACTTTCTTCTTGTAAATTCTGCTACCCATTCATGGAGTAATCATTCCATCTATTTGATAGGGACAAAGATTGTTGTTGCTGATGCACAATTTCACTATTGTTGCTGGTGCTGTTCAGATAAATCTGATAATGATGTTCTAGGTTAGATCGTTTGCATTCCCATTTTATTTATGACCATAAAGCATGCCATAGACAATTTATATTGAAGGTTATATGAGCCATGTTCTACCTTTAAACTGGTTGTGGGGAAGCGTTTATCCTAATTACATGTGGCTGCGAATTGCAAATGTGATTCTATCATTCTGTGTTGATTTTAGGTTTAAAGTAGAGAAATCCAACTCAATGAAAAGTTCACATAAATACACAGCAAGATAGAAGTCATTCTGGCTTGCTCTCTATCTCTCTCTAAGTTAATAGATTTACTATTATCATACATCATAGAAATAACCTGCAACATTGAAAAGCTGGGATTCAACTTCCGGTCCGAGAGGCGCATTCTCCTTACTTATTAGACTACGTGATTAATACTCCTAGAGTCTCAGGTTTAGTGTACATAATGAAATACTAATACATTAGGTCCTGTTCATTTGGTAGTTGCGTACTAAATCCGGAAGAATAGATAAGTATCCACTGAGATTTTCATATAGCTTTGTGTGAGGATGAATGTAAATCTGATACAGATGTCGACTACGTCTGCTACGGGACTGTTTACTCCTGCTTTGGCCCGAGATTTCAGAAAACTACTATTATGCAAATCCTCACTTTCCTACTGCAGAGAAGTTTCTACATTCAAGCGGCGTTGCTTCAGCAATGAAAACTCCACTGAATCCTTTCCAACTAGGTAATTTCACTTTTCATTGGCCTTTAATTTTCCCGCCTTACTCCTTATTCATTGTACTGTGAGTCTTTATAATTTGAACTGCAAAATATCTATAGATCCTGATGATGATAGATAGGCCAAATATATGGTTTTGGATGAATCAATTTTGCACTCTTCAGTTATCGAGAACTGAATTTAGAGAGCTAAATTGATCATGTATTGTAAATAAGAACATGGGTTTAGTCTTAAATGCAGATCGCTGCATAGTAAGAGTAAAGTTATGAGTAATTTCTTATTAATGGTCTAGATTTAGATTCAGTAAAGGATGCTGGATAGTTGTATGTTGCTCATGAATATGCATTTTTCTTTACAGCTGTGTCTTATAATTTAAGAGAACTAATTGTTCCTTATACCAGGGTTTTCAAGTGCTTGGAACATAAATTCAAAGTGATATTGGAAATGTATGGAGCTCTTGAGGTTGTACTCAGTTCTTGTGCATTTGCACCCATTTCCCGTTGGTTTTCGCATGGAGTTGTGATTCTGATATGGAATATGTATTGGGATTTTGTGCAATTGAGTTTGTATTGCTTATCGGAATTACTATCTGTTAGTTGGTGCTATGACGGTGCAGTAGTGATTTTGAAACAAGAAATTGTTCTTTATGAAGAATTGTTTGGTAGAATATAGATATCAGCACCTATTAGTACTGAATTGTCAGTTATCCAAGTGTTTAAGCTTGCTACGTACTAAGTTTGTACGAATAAATGAGAGATTTTAAGAATGTACAAATTAGTCAAGGAAGCTGCAAATGATTCAAAGTAATTCATATGACTCATCGAAACACATGCTTATTAATTTGCTTAAAATGTATTCATATCAACGTCTCGTCAGTGTGAAAAACTCATCAAACTATCTTGTAAGAGCTTCGAGGCCAAAAGTTTAATGCTCATTTAGTCCAGTTAATTAATCAGTCTTGCTCAATATTATTGGTACTTAAACCAATTAGGATTGAAATTTTTTTCTTTAAGTAGACTTTGACTTGGCTGTAAGCCTGTAAGTGGGTAAATATGCAGCTGGAGACTAATAAGTTTGTTAATTGAGCATCTGGTGTTGCATGGATCCAAATTTAGCATCTTCTATAAGCTGCATTTATTTAAAGTTTAGTTTTATGTTATCAAACTGTTTTAACTCCTTACATGCCTTTACATACTGCTGATGATTGGATTGCTACTTTAAGAGAACCTTGTTTTGGTATTAAGTAGCCATGTTAAGGGAAAACTAAGTTATAAATATTAACTTTCGTTCGAATTCAGTTAATTGATTCATTAAGGCAATGCTCTTAGCCAGGCGTTAGTTTGTGCACTTTTTTAAGGTGTCGAGAGGCTTGAAATCCATGAACCCTGCTCTCTTTGTGTCCGAGTATTTTCAGTGCACGGTTTTAGTACCAGTTCTATAACCTTATGGTTATTACATTCATGATTCTTGTCAGCATCACTCTTGCCATGGGTTCACAAAAGGCCAGGTTTTTTACCCTAAATATTGCCTATTTTAGACTACTTTCTATATTCTCTCTCAAGTTGTCCATTCTCGACCAAATCATTTTAGATGTATGTAACATAGAAATTGGGAGCCACAATTATGTTTATTCTTAATGTTATCATGTGCCAGAATGCAACCCAAAGCATAAACACTCGGCCAAGAACTTAATTAATCAAAAAAAAATTGTATTGTTAAAAAATTACGGGCACCATGCTTAGCGCGGTGTACCACTTCTAGTATTATTAATAAAGTGCAACGAGCACGATACGTACGTGTTATTGCGGCATTTAAAATCGTTAATTAATGCCACAAGAAGAAAAGTTTCAAATATATAAAATAAAAATGTAAACGAAGGAGGAAATGGATAAGACAGATTGAAAATTTTATTATTTCCTAAATCACTTAATTTTCATTACAATTGATTAAAGATCTAAATGAGGATTTAAATTTTGTGGATTTATTATCCTCAACTTCATGAATTATGATCATCGACTCGATTTTGAATGACTAAGTCGTTATTGCTTCCAAATTTTACTTTTTGTATTTATTACATGTATTTTATTCATAACTAGATAGGGTATTTATATTTATTTTTTATCTCGTATAATAAAGCATAATTTGTAGTGGTAACTTTTAAAATGGAAATAATTTTGAAAATTGATCATTCAAGCGAGGAGTCTGGAGCATTTACGTGCAAACTCGGAAATTAAACTTTTGAGGAAAAAAAACTACATTTATAGGAAAATATTTACAATATATGATATGCCATGTACGGTAAGTGTTATCCTTCAACAACTTGAAAAATAAAAATGCAAGAACCGGACATTCAACCTATAAAGTTGTAATCATGTTTTTAAATGAGCGAATAAGGATGGCCTTCATAAACTTGAGCGCTCGGTTTTGAAGCCCATTTTATCCATTTTTCCTCATATTTATATTCAAGTATTTGATAACATCCCTTTACTTTTGTTTCATTTATATATTCTTCAGAAATATATAATTTTCTAAAAATATCAAGTCATTTTCGTACCAATATATGTGTGTTACGATCTAGTGTCAAAATGGATATTAGAGATTTTATGACCAATTTAATAGTTGATGATGAACATGCATGGAAAAAAATATTGTACAAAAGTAAAACAAAAAAAAGCGCAAAAAAATCTCTACTTTTTGTTAGGTGTAATCTAAAACAAAACAAAAAAGAACAAAACAAATCAATGCTAAACAATAATTCTTGGATAAATAACAAAAATAAGTGTTTTGTTATCGATATTAATGGAGTTGTTTTTCTCTTTTTGTTGGTTAGGATAAGGATATAACATACTATATGTTATAGTTAAATAGTACACGTGCAATTACTTGTAGCCTAATGGTAAATGTGTAAGTTTCAACCCATTAGGTGTAGAGTTCGAAACCTATCAATTGCATTTAATTAATGAATTATTATAATTAAATGAGGGTGTTACGGGACCTCCATCGAGGCTGTCGGAGGCCCGCCGGTCGTCGGAGATATGGTGGCGGTCACCGAAGCTCCACCGGTGGCTTAAATTAAAATATCTTTAATTTTTAATGAAAGGGTATAATGGTAAATCAACATTTATTTCTAATTACAATTATAAAAGAACAACTAAAGGGTATATTTGGCAAACACTAAGTTGTATGACTACTATCTTATTTTAACTATGTACGACTACTATCTCACCGTAGAAAAACCCTTCTTAGGATTCTTTTTCTGATTAATGCGCCAGAAATTCGCTCATTGAATTTGATCTAGTGAAACCTTCTAGCTAGCCAGGTTGTTGATGGTTGCAACACAAGTTATGTTTAATCTTGTTAAGTCGAATGAAATGTACCGGTTCTGTTTCTAATGAATTGACTCTCTATATTTTGTGACTTGTTCTTAATTAACTTCTTCTGTAATATGTTCTTCTCCTTCACCCAGATTATTGTTAAAAAGAGGGTAAAAATCATGAGGTGATGGATGTTCAAATAACAGAGAATAGCTCCTGGATTCTTAAGGCGATGATGAAAACACGACCTCTAGTGAAGGATACTCGAACTTGGGAGCTAGCATTGAGAACGTGACAATTTCCCACCAGAATCTTATACTGGGAATTGCGTGGGGAAAAACAAGAGATGTAGTTGAAGAAATTTTGGTTCGGCAACAAGGCAAGGCCCCGCGCCATGTTCTGTTCTTGGATGGCTTTGAATGAGCGCCTAGCCACGAAAGATCGAATGAGAAGATGGAATCTAACCCTGGATCAGACTTGTTTATTATGTTCGCAGGATGAGACAACATCACTTGTTGTTTGAATGCGCATATTGCAAAGGCATTTGGAAGAAGGTGCTGCATTGGTTGAAGATTGATCGAAATCCATATGGCTGGACGGCATAACTAGAGTGGATGTGCCGCAGATTTGGAGGGAAAAGCTGGAAAGCTAAGGTACTGAAAGTGCTTACGCAGAAACAATTTATGCAATATGGATAGAGAGGAATGCAGTGCTTTCAACAAAAACATGCGGACCAGCACCTTGCAGATAAAATCATTGAAACATTGATCAATAGAGCTTGGGAAGATTCTCGCTTGCGAACGCATTGTGCTAAGTTGATGTTAGTGCCATGATAGATTAGCATTTGTGCTCTTAGACTCTGCTAGTATTTTTGATTAATTTGGTTGTTTTGACGTGCCTGGATTTTTGGATCGGCTTGTACTTATTGGTTGGAAGGAAATAAAGTTTAATTTCAGTTCCAAATTTTTTTTTTTTACCTGAGATGAAATGAACAGATACTAATTGAGATGTTGAAAAATGAATCTTTTGTTTTGGTTATTGATGATGAGTAAACTGTTGACTTGAATATTGACAAATCAACAAGATATTATAGAGTTGATGAAATTCACATAGAAATGACACCCCGAATCACGATTTAACCCAAGAATTAATTATAGTACTCTCTGTGCAAGTTGCAGATCACTTGCAGGACTAAACACGTTAGCGAGTTTACTTTCAAGAACTGAAGATATATTATACTGCAAGTTGCACATACATATTAGTATAATGTTCATCCCCATTAGTCAAGTTCATGTATTCACATCACTCATCCAATTAGCCACATTAGAGAGATACTATCGAGAAAAGAAGACTTATTAAATAATGTAATAAGTCTCAATAATTGTCCTGTTAAAGTGTCATTTGACTTTTACAATTCGATTAGCGCTTCTTCTCTATTAACAACTTTTAAAATCGTAAAACAACTTTGTATCCTCGCGTTTTTTCCCCTTCCTGTGTCTCAACTCCTTTCTGAAACGATGTGTTCCTTCTGTCATCAATCATCAAGTCTCTTCAGGCAACATCCAAAGACCACGATGCCACACCCAAACGCCGAACGATGCGTCCTTTACCTCTTCACATTCAATTATTTATATCTATGCTCCTCTTTAGTCGGCACATTCCACCATCTATCCTCTTCTGAAATCTGACATGTCGCTCTACCTCTGCTCCAACCGTTGCCGTGGATTCTGTCGTCACCTAATTCACACGGAATCACCCCAGCCGATCTAAAACTTGTTGTTTATCGGCATCCCCTTATCATCACTCTCTTTTTTGGGTTCAGGTAAACGTCGCCTTATGATTTTAATTGCTGCAAGAGAACTGGTACTCACTCGACAGTCAATTTATTTCTCTCTTTCCTAATTGAGTGACTTAAATAGATGCCAGAGAAATGGGTGCTCAATTCAGATTCGATTTAATTTATCCCTTACCAATATTGGGACTGCGTAACTATTTGTTGGTTTGTTCAAATTTGTTTTTCTTTTTGTTTATTTTTTTCCCTGATCAAGCCTATAGTTTTACTCTCTTTTTACCACAAACTTGTTCTTACATGAGTTTTTTCTAGAGCAATTGGTTAAATAAGATTGGTTTCTTGTGTTGATACATTGGCTGTGTTTTTGCTTTTTTACAACCAAAAATCAGTGTTTCGTTGACAAACTGAGCAACGGACTTCCTGGCACATGACTGTGTTTTGGCATATGCGTTACGTCGAATGGGAGAACAAGTGTTGGTAATATGTTGCCCATATGGTTTATTCCAATTCAATCATTTATATAGAGTAGTATTGATTTCCCATGAAACAAATCACTTGTGAGATCCATTTGTCTTTGTAAAATAAGTGTTGAAAATTGGAAACAATCTTTAACATTCTTAGGATATGTGAAGTACTACACATTGATGTTAAGTTTGGATCCAGTCCTCCATCTGCAAAATGTTCAACCATTTCATATTTCCATGCACATTGTACTGTCTATATCGTGCTATTTGTTCTTTTGTCTATGCCTATGTCATACGGAAAGTTTTTTATCAGCAGCTGATACAATATAATTTTGTGTTAAGCATTTTAATTATTTGTTGATTTTCTATTTAGGGTGAATCATTCATGTTACTACTACTTTAGTCAAATACCTCCTCCAAGGCAACCAAACATTACATCGACAACTGCCTAATTTTTTGGCATACTGACATTAAAAATGTTGCAGGTGTTCATGTACCTGACTAATATACTTCTCGAGCATCTGCTCATATCCATAACGCTGTCCAGCAAAACCAAAAACAGGGACCATCTTCAGGTATGAAGTCATGCATAGGAGATATCTTTTTCAAAGTGTACATTCTGATAGCTTCTTTCTTTTAATTGAATTTCTCATCTAGCATTCCCTGGAGAAAAGCTATTACCTTCTTTTACTCTCATTGCCAATATTACTAAATTGGTAGTGAGAGTAAAAAGAGGTAATAGCCTTTCCTCCCGGGAATGCTATTTGAGAAGTATATTTTTAAGGAAACAACAACCCATTTATAGTCCTCAGTTATGGAGTTATGGTGCTATTATTCCTTTTGGATTGACTACTAGGATCATGTTCCCTCATAATTACTGAAATCAGATTGTATGAGCATAGTTCGATTGAATTTTTCTTTGGTAGAGAAGAAAAGAAAGCATTCTAAATGGTATGGAAAAGGTGAGGAAACAGACAATTAGCCTTGTAACTAAAAGAGGCTGGGGGGATTATTAATCTAAAAAAAAAAAAGAAAAAAAAAAAGAAAGACATTGCTTTGTTTTGCCAATTTCACACTTGCCTGGTAACAAGTAGAAATTTCTTGACGGGTGGAAATGATTTGGAGCCAGACCCTTCGCCAAATTATTTATAGCCCAACATGGTGTTTGCTATGGCATTCTCCTGATCATATTTTACATGCGGAGTCTGTTATTCTTTCCAGGATTTGACAATCAAGGGAGGTGATGGCCTGACCTGACTACTGTAGATTAGTCATATAACATTAACTGTACGATAACGATACTGCCTCTACCAGAACAAATAGAATGGCTAGGAAAATACAGATTCGAAGGCAATAATAAGTTATGCAATTTTCGATATGTTCTACAGAAGTTGAGTTCAACTATTGATTTTGGTTTCGATAGTTTCTATCTATTCACTTATGTCCATCATGCAGAATTAGCTTGCTGGACTTGCTATGGAATCATAATTGACTGCATTTACCATCCTCCACTTAATTGGACTCTTGATCTGAGACCCCAACTTCAGAACCACAAATAATGCGCTGAACACTGCCGATTTCTGCCTATATGTAGCTGGTCATTTTATTCATGTATTGGGCATTTGAAGTGTCAATTTATCTATTGAAAATAAGTTCGATTGCGTCTTGTGATCTTGATATGGTTCACAAAAAAATTTTGAGGGATGAAAATGGTATTGTACACGTGCAAACAACCATTTGTTGATACTGTGTTCATTTGGAGCTTTGATGTACTCCTTGCTAGCTATTTAATGAAGAGAAAATGTTTGAACTGGGTGCCTGAACATTAATCCAGGAAAACGTATTTCTGAATGCTACAAGGTTCAAGGCTAAAGAAGCTGCCAGTTAATGTTGTTGTAAGACTGTATAAAGTTGTTAATAAAAATTAATGGTATTATAAAACCAAACATAGCGCGGTGCTTAAACTCTAGTTATTTGAATAATACTATTTTGAATATTGCAAGACATGGCCTTAATTAAAGCTCAACATGTACAGGTACACAAAAACTCAAACTAATCCATGAGAAATGCAGCAATGGTCTACGAAGGCCATGCAAGAAGTAATTTTTTTTCACTAGTTTACTCCTCAGACCATAAATATCAATGAACTTGGTGGGGGTGGTGGCGTGGGCCCCACCAAGTTCATGGGCGCCCATATGCCAACCACCGAACGGTGGTTGGCATTCTTTCCCTCCTCTTTTTTTTTTTACTTTTAATAGGGAGGGGACAGACTTGTCCCCTCCCTATTGTCCCCTCCCTATTGGTTGTATTTTTTTTTTTATAGATTTTTTAGTTTTTTTAAAATAACTTCATATTATCCTTTTAAAAAAAATAAAAAAATATATCAAAATTCATAAAAAAAAATTCTCTATAAGTAGACACCCATATCAGTATAGTTTTTACACATCTGAAAATCCCTCTTCTACTACTTCATATCTCAAACACTTCCAACCTCAAAACTCTCCTCTCCAATGGATCCTAATGATTCCTTCTATCCAAACTATTATTCTCCATATGGAAACTCCCAAAACTCTGAAGAATTTTCTGGTTACTCGCAAAATTTCAACTCTCAATTTCCTCCGAATCTTACTCAAAATAGCCCTCCTAATCTGACTCCAAATAACCCTCAGCCCGAAGTTGCAACGAACAAGGGCAATGAATCTGTTCAATGGGAGCCCCTTGAAGATGTGGCCCTAATGTCAGTTTGGGTTCACGTCGGTGGAGATGCAATAACCGGCACTAATCAAACAGGTGATAGTCTGTGGGTCAAAGTTCTCAAATTGTATGAGCAATCCCGAGCAGAAAATCCCGGTACACTTTCAAAGCGAAGTAAGGAGTCGTTGAGAGGTCGTTGGTCGCGACTTAACAAAAATGTTTCGAAGTGGATAGGTTGCTACAGAGAAGCCTATAACCAGAAAACAAGCGGAATGAGCATGGCAGATGTTAAAAGTGCAGCTCAGCAGCTTTACAATAACAAGAAGGGATTTCCACATACTCTTGTTTTTGAACAAGTTATGCGCCACGTACCCAAGTGGGAGCTGAATTTGGGCGATGATCATAGGAGGCCTCGTCCAGTTGCACCGGATTCAGAGGACGAAGGTCATGGTAGTTCAAAAAGATCACGAACCGATGATGAAGACCCCGCCGAACCTACTCCAGAAACTCCGGTGAGTGATGCTTCAACAATAAGTCGTCCTACCGGTAGAGAGGCGGCCAAAGCTAAGCGAAAGGGAAAATCGAAAGCATCATCATCATCAGTTCCTGCTACAATTCTAGAGGATTTTACTAGTGAACTTCGTGCGATGAGGATCACACGTGAAAAAGAACTTGAGCATATGAAAGAGACCAGGAATGAAAGGAAACAAATTGAGGAAAAAAGGCTTGAAATGGAGAATAGGAGGCTCAATGCAAACATGTTGAGTGCTTTGTTGGCAAAGCCAAACTTAACTCCACAAGAAGAAGAGCTTAAGAATCGCCTGTTGGGTTTGCACATGACCTATCTGTAATTCTAATTCCTTGTTTTCTGTTGTTGTTATGTAGTACTTTGTTTTCGTGTTATTTTAGGTGTGTTTGATTATGTATTATTATGTAATTTTAATTTCTGCTTATGTAATATTAATTCCTAGTCTATTCTACTTTCGTTTTTTTCAAGATATCTGACATGATATCCGACATGATTCTTCTACTTTTTTATCTTTTGACAATGCATTGTCCAAATCATCTGAAAAGTCTATAGTCTACTTTCATTTTTTTCAAGATATCTGACATGATTCTTCTACTTTTTTATCTTTTGCCAGTGCATTGTCCAAATCATCTGAAAAATCTATTGTCTACTTTCGTTTTTTTAAGATATGATTCTTCAAGATATAGTCCAATCTACTTTCTGCAAGATATGATTCTTCAAGATATAGTCCAATCCACTAGAGTCCAACCTACTATAGTCCAATCTACTTTCTGCAAGATATGATTCTTGAAGATATGATTCTTCAAGAATGGCTCAGGTCCATCTCTTTATATGTGGCTAAGATCATTACCATACTCACACTCAAGTCTTCCTCATCCTTCCATTTCTTCACCTAAAATAATGTCATCGAATGAGAACATATTCCATGGTTCTAATTCGGGTGATGATTCTCAAGAAGAGTGGGAAGAACGTGTTGTACAACAAAACCAAACACTTG
Organism: Plantago major; assembly: GCA_026545765.1. Classification (NCBI taxonomy): domain Eukaryota; kingdom Viridiplantae; phylum Streptophyta; class Magnoliopsida; order Lamiales; family Plantaginaceae; genus Plantago; species Plantago major. The sequence goes on from CM048841.1 coordinate 79,004,228, forward strand.
ACCGCATTGTCGAGGATGTGGTCTCCCAAATTCCTACTACTCTGTTGTTACAGCCTACAAACCACAATATTAGAGCTAGGAGGCGGCATATTGAACGAATTCGTGAGGAAGGCCATCAAAACTTTTACAAAATGTATTTCTCAGTCTTCCCGGAACCAATCTACCCGGAAGACGTTTTCCGCCGGAGGTTTCGAATGAGAAAGCATGTGTTCGAACGTATAATGGAAAAGCTCAGTTCAGATGAATATTTTCAACAAAAGCGGGATGCCACTGGTCAATTAGGTATGTCTTTGATTCAAAAATGTACTGCTGCTATAAGAGTTTTAGCCTATGGAACACCACCAGACGTGCATGATGAATCCCTGCGAATGAGCGAGCAGGTGATAAGAAAATCAGTTATGAAGTTTGTAGAGGGCGTAATTGCCAACTTTGGGAATGAATACCTCAGGAGTCCAACCGAAGAAGACATGGCGCGGCTTCTACATATTGGTGAACGCCGTGGATTTCCAGGAATGATGGGCAGTATTGATTGCATGCATTGGGAATGGAAGAATTGTCCTACTGCTTGGGCAGGGCAGTATCAAGGAAGAAGTGGAAAGCCAACAATCATTTTGGAAGCTGTTGCGTCAGAAGATTGTTGGATCTGGCATGCATTTTTTGGAACCCCAGGTACGAACAATGATATTAATGTGCTACACAAATCTCCTGTTTTCAATGATATTTTAGCAGGCCGTGCCCCGAAAATCAGTTACACTGTTAATGGTCGTGAAAGGAATATGGGATATTACCTCACTGATGGAATTTATCCTGAATGGGCTGCATTTGTGAAATCTATTAAGTCTCCAATTATTCGCAAGCACAAGTTATTTGCTAATCGTCAAGAGGCTGTTAGGAAAGATGTTGAGCGGGCTTTTGGTATTCTACAAGCTCGTTTCTCTTTTATTAAACATCCATGTCTTCTATGGGATCGACATGCCATTGGTCAAATTATGATTGCTTGCATCATCCTCCATAATATGATAGTTGAAGATGAAAGAGACACTTACCTAAACTATACTGATCCCACCGAATTCATGAAAGATCGTCCCGGACATGTGAATGCAGATGAGGGCGAAGAAGCCGTTGTTGATCCTATTTTCAACTACTCCACTGAACGTATTGCAAGTCTAGCCCGATATATGACTAACAGGGACCAACTTCGCAACAGAAATAGTCACAAGGAACTTATGGACGATTTAATTGAGCACATATGGGAGCATTTTAATGATGAGGAGGACTGAATATGTAATTTTTCAATTTTTTTATCTTTCAGCAGCATTTTTATTTTGCATTTACATTTGAAGCGTTGTCATTTTTTTTCCATGTAATTCTGTAATGTAGTTTTAAATTGCCACATCACCTTGTATTTTAATTTTTCAAACTAAATTAATATTTTTAATATTATATTATAATTATTATATATTATAATTATTTAATATTTCAATATTTTACTATTATATTTAATTATATATTAAAATTATCTATATATATGATAAAAGTTATGATCAAGATGGAAGGAGAGCTATGCCACGTATGCAAAAATCCTAGGTGGCAAATTCTAGCAAAAAACAATTCATTTATAATTCACTAATAATTCATGTATCAAAACCCTAGATATATTTGAATTTTTCTTCTCCTGCACTCATGTTTCACCGAAAATATAGATATTAGTTTAAACAACCCTCTAGATATATTTGAATTTTTCATCTCCTGAGATTCTGAAATTGCTAAATATAGATAACTAAACAAAAAAAATAGGAGATATAAATTAAAGCTACTCCGTTCCAGCGGATTTTGGTAACATATCTAACCACTATCTATATTTTTGGAATTTTAAATAACTTCAAATACTCCATCCATTTCAGAGAAAGTGTTACATTTTGACTTTGACCGGTCAACTGTCTTCGAGTTTGACCACAAATTACTCATAAACGATAATAGTAAATAATTTAATAAAATCATATAATAAAAATTTAATTACTAAATTTTCATTATATAATTTTAATAATTTATTTATTAATATCGTTTAAGAGTAAATTGTGGACAAATGCGGAGACAGTTGACCGCAAAATAGTAAAATGTAACACTTTTTCTGAAATTGAGGGAGTAATAATTTAGCCCTTCTTCAGACCGGCCAAAGATGACACCAAACCACTGCTTCAAGACCCGGTAAGTATCGAGCCCACAATTCCAATCAAATCTCTATGCGTTTCAATTTCTCTCAAACAGGATCATCCACAACATCCTCTCCGTCCACCTCCACCTCAGAAACCCCCAAATCACTCAAAATCAGTGAGAAAGGAGGAAGAAACTCAACCGATCGAGCTAGCCCGTATCCGATCGGAAGAGGAAGGAGGCGTCGATCTCATCTGGAAATCGACCCACCGAGCATCGCCACCACCAAAGGAGGAAGAAACCAGTGAAGGACGTATGAAGAAAAAGATCGAGCTACCCCCAAATCTGGTTTCCTTCAACCTCCATTTCCCTCTACTATCACGATAATTTCATCCAGCTTCAAATAATAATTTATATAGTCCACTCCAAGGAAGATTTCATCCTGTTCCTATTTCCCTTCATCAGAGTAGCTCGATTAGATCGAACGGTTGATTATTCCCAACGTTCTACTGGTAGGAATTCAAACTCAATCGAGTTTTATTTTCCAAGCAGAGGTGAAATTTCTACTGGAAAACACAGATCTGTTGCTTGGTTTTATACCCAATTTATCGTCGTCCGTTGATCCTACATGTTGCCTGAGCATTTTGACGTCATTTGATGAAGTGATCGAGAGGTTGACAAATGGCGGGTGCAGGATCGGAGCAATTCGAGGCTTTTTCCAGAGAGCGGATTTGGATCGTGATGGGAGAATCAGTGGAGCTGAAGCTGTCGGTTTCTTTCAAGGATCGAATTTGGCCAAACAGTGCTTGCTCAGGTCTAACTTGGCTTATAACTATAGTCCTGGTAGTATTATTATATTATATATATGTTATTGTATTTGTTTCTGGAAACCCGACATATCCACATATACATGTGAAGTACTGTAAAAGCTACAGAGATCCAGATGCAATTTTGTATGCCACAATGTAAAAGTGGTGCCTTCTCAATCACATGTAACTCAATTAACTATAATTACCATTGTTAGTAATTTTAGTTACATTTGAAATGCTTACATTATATTATCTCCCCAACCTCACGTAACTTTATATGTTTACGTACCAGTTTTAAATGTCCAACATAACTTAATATATTACTCCTTTCGCCCTGCTTATATAGGTCACAAACTTTTTGGCGTTGTTTTTCAAGACGGTCAACAGTTTATTGTTTGTTGGTGGAGAGATAAATCATAAAGAATAAAGAAAGTATGAAAGATAAGAAAGAAAAATATAAAGAATAAAAAAAGTATAAGATAATTGGGTTACGTTTTTATTATTTTAGGAAACGGCCTAAATTAGTGGGATGTTTCAAAAAGAAATAATTACATTTTTTAACGGCCCTGAGGGATTACTAAAAAATGAAGCTAATAAAAGATGATGAAACAAAGCAAAAGAATTATATGATAATATTTTTAGTTTATAGGATTATATTTCTTAATTTTCAATACCACTGACGTGATTAAAGGGCATAATTTACTTCTCATTCATTACTATGGCTCTATTATATTCATCTGAAAAACCATTAATCTTAGTTCAGTTCAGATCAGTTCAGTTTTGTTTGGTTATTTTTTATACTATAAATAAATTCAGTTTAGTTTAGACGAAGAGAACATAGTATAAGACTCAATTTTTTATTTACTAAATGTTCTTCTAATAGTAATTATTATTTTGGGGACAACATATAACCTCGGGTTGTTGGGACCTTACCATGTTATTATTAGTTAAATGACACAAATATCGTTAAATGCAACACAAAATATTTATAAATTGACCAAAATGCCCCTATCTCAAAACAACACTTATATATTCAACAAAAATTTCAAAACGCACTTTTATGCAAACGCAAAAACATTAACACATACAATTTAACACATATAACAACACCAAACATAAATCGAAAAATTTTAAAAAAAAATTCCGAATTTTTTTTTTATTTATACAAACACAAAAACATTAACATGCAATCGAACACAAATTAACAACACTAAACATAAATCGGAAAAAAAAAATTTCGGAAAAAATTTCATTTACACAATTCTTTCTTAAAAAAATATAGAAGTAAATTAAAAATTTTGAAAAATATTTCGTTTATACAATTCTTCATTTTCTTTTAATTAAAAAAAAAGGAAAAATCCCGGCAGTTTCTAAAAACTGCCGGGATTTTTCCTTTTTTTAAATTTTTATTTAAAAAAAATAAATTAAAATAAAATGAAGAATTGTATATACGAAATATTTTTCAAAAATTTTAATTTACTTCTATATTTTTTAAGAAAGAATTGTTTAAACGAATTATTTTTCGAATTTTTTTTTCCGATTTATGTTTAGTGTTGTTAATTGTTAATGTTTTATTAATGAAAAAAAATTCGGAATTTTTTTTTTAAAAAATTTTCCGATTTATGTTTGGTGTTGTTATATGTGTTAGATTGTGTGTGTTAATGTTTTTTCGTTTCCATAAAAGTGCGTTTTTGAATTTTTGTTGAATATATAAGTTTTTTTGGAGTTAGGGGCATTTTAGTCAATTTACAAATATTTTGTGTTGTGTTTAACGAAAACTGTGTTGCGTTTAACATTGGTGTGTTATTGCGTTACACACTTTTGTAATTTATTTTGGTTCGCGTTTGAGGGATACAATTTTTATTAAACATGTATCAGTAACTAATTAACGGGTCGCGTACGGTTAGAGGACCGATATAAAGTATATGTTATCAACCCGCTGGTCATGTACGGTCCAGGTTGGATTCTACCCCTTTAAAAGTACGTTGTGAGTCATGTTTTACATTTTATATAGTTAACATAAAAAAAATACTTAATCATTTTGTATTGGATAAGGGACTACCAACCGAAACTACGACCAACGTTGTTTACATAAAAGATTGACTATCTTATTTTCTCGATTAATTTATTATGTCCTTCGTCTCTTTCTATTCATGATACAGGTGCCACCATTGAGAAGAACGGAGAGTTCATTAATAATAGGTACTTTTAAATATCATTATGTCTACTTAAATACTCCAATTCTTATATTTCACTTTTGTAATTTATGATCTGACTTTGAAGTTATGTTGTAATAACTAAATATCCATGTTTTATATACTTACACAGGTTCATTGTTCCGCACAATCCATTCATATTGATGAAGTATCAGGCACACATTAACGTTGAATGGTGCAATAAAAGCAACTCAATAAATATCTATTCAAATACTAAATAAAGGTGTGGATCAGATAGATGTAAAGATAACTGTTGATAATGAGGTGAAGGATTATGTCGGTATATTTCTGCATTTTGAGGCTGAATGGCGTATAATGGGATATGATATTCATTACAGAGATCCACCCGTAGAGCGTCTATCATTTCATATGGAGGGGGAGCAGTCAGTCACATTTAAGGATGGCGATTTGATATCTGACTTAATGGAGAAACATACCGTTTCTGAGACGAAGTTCCTAAAGTGGATGGAGTTCAACAAACATCACCCTGAGGCACATAAATATATGTATGCTGAGTTCCCTAGATATTACGTGTGGGATTCTAGAGTTAAGGTTTGGAGAGATCGAAAGCAGTTCAACAATAAGGTTGGGCGAATTTACCACGTCCCAATTAAAACCGGTCCTCTTTATTACATGAGGATAATGTTGAATCATATAAGGGGTCCAACATGCTTTGAGGATTTGCGGACGGTTGAAGGTGTTATTCATCCGACTTACAGTGATGCATGTTTTGCTCTTGGTTTGCTCGATGACGACAAGGAGTACATTTATGCTATAAAGGAAGCCAATTTTTGGGGATCTGGACGTTTCCTTCGACATTTGTTCTCTATCCTACTTCAGTCCAATAGTATGTTAAGGCCCGTGCATGTATGGGAGAGCTCATGGCAGTATCTATCCGACGGCATTTTGTACATGATGCGAAGGAAATTGAAAATTCCCGATATGCATTAAACATTAATTTGTTCATTTTAGTATATCGTCAAAAATATGTTTTCTTATTCACTGTACTTAAAAATATTTATTGTTTATAAATTTTAGAGCTGGAACTTAGCGAAGAACAGTTGAAGAATTTCGCTCTTGCTGAGATTGAAGGTTCGCTCTCAAGGAATGGATTTAGCTTGAGTGGTATAGAAGGTATGCCTATTCCAGACAATGTAGTAATTAATAATGGTATGAACAATTTGATTATTGAAGAGATGTCTTATGATGCTGATGAAATGATAGAGCAACACAATCGTTTATATCCGTGCATGACTGATGAGCAAAGGTCTGTATACCATACTATTATGTATGATGTTGATTCTGGTAATGGTGGAGTTTTCTTCCCATATGGTTATGGTGGCACGGGAAAAACATATCTATGGAATACATTATGCTCTGCATTATGTGGTAGACATGACATTGTTCTAACAGTTGCATCGAGTGGCATAGCCTCTCTTCTTCTTCTTCTAGGTGGTCGCACAGCCCATTCTAGATTCAGTATTCCACTTCAGGTAGTGAGACTACCGTGTGTAATAGAATTACACCTGGTAGCGAATTAACAGACCTGCTTAAGAATACAAAGTTGATCATTTGGGATGAAGCACCCATGACCAATAAGTTATGCTTTGAGGCCCTTGATCACAGCCTAAGTGATATAATGAGACGTCCTGATGGAAGGGAGTTGAACAAGCCGTTTGGTGGATTGGTTGTCGTATTTGGTGGGGATTTCAGACAAATCTTACCCGTCATACCAAAGGGTAGTAGACATGATATAGTACACGCTCTTTGCTCATCTAAAAGGCTTTGGAGTTCATGTTGTGTACTTAAACTCACAAAGAACATGCGCATGCAAGTATCATACTTCCCATCATAATTATTTTTGTGTTTATTCTAATTTATGCAGATAAACATGAATAGTATTTATTTTGTTGCATGAGTGTTGACTTCATGATATTTGTAATCAGGCTGGCACGTCACCTACTGAGAAAGAAACAATCAGAGATTTTGCTGAATGGTTGTTGAAAGTTGGAGATGGTGAAGTTGGTGGTGAAAATGATGGTGAGGTAGATTTTAAACTACCCGCAAACATTTTGATACGTTCTAATGGTGAGCGATTAGCCTTGATCGTTAAGAGCACGTATCCGAGCTTATTATCTCATATTATGATGGGAGGTACTTCCAGGATAGAGCTATTCTTGCTCCTACTAATGAGATAGTACAGGAGGTTACATCATGTCCATGTTACTTGGAGATGCTGTTGAGTTCAAGAGTTCAGATTTCATATGTCCAGACGAAGATGATATCGTAAATAGAGAAGATGTTTACTCCGTTGAGTTTCTATACACTATTAAGGCGTCTGGAATACCAAATCATATTATTCGATTGAAGAATGACACTCCTATTATGCTCCTCAGGAACATTGACCAATCAGAAGAGTTGTGTAATGGAACCAGATTGATTGTCACTGGAATTGGAAAACATGTTCTTGAGGCGAAGACTATACATGGAAAAATATCGGGAAGAAGGTGTTCATACCTCGGATGGTACTAACACCTTCCGATCTTACTAAGTTTCCTATTAGATTTCAGAGGAGACAATTTCCTATTCCAGTTTGCTATGCAATGACAATCAACAAGAGCCAGAGACAATCACTACCTCATATTGGACTCTATCTTCCAAATCCTGTGTTCAATCATGGTGAGCTGTATGTGGTATTCTCGAGAGTAACTAGCAAGAAAGGACAAAAGGTTTTAGCTCTTGATGAGGAAGATAATCCAACCGATACGCAACCAACATAGTTTACAAGGAGGTTTTTAGCTCTCTCTGAGGGTGTGTGTGTGTGTGTGTGTGTGTGTATAATTATTAGATATTAATTTATTTGCTTTCATTTATTAACTAATCTTCCATATGTTGTTTCATGGGACTTACTTTCTCTCGATGCATCGGAATTACTAAATTTGATTGTTTCTTTATATTATACAGTGTATCGAATCTTAGATTGTTTCTATGTTATTTCACTTTTGAATTATAATTATGTCATTCTACCTTGAATCTGGAAAATAAGTTAACTATGTCGTGGCATCGGCACGGATTAGAACTAGTTTTATGATAATAATGAAAAGAATAATAAAATTTATTGAATCGGTTGGGTTGGTGGTGATCATGGATAAACTTGAATTTTATTGTTGTGGTTGGGTTGGTTGGAGGTTGGGTATGTGAAAGAGAGAGAAATTAATTATTTATTGAGAAGGTTGGGTGTTTGGGTGGTTATGGATATTTATGGTCTCACAAAGTCATACTACTAACTAATTTTCGGTTTCCAAGCAATCTAGCTAATCAATCAAGAGCAAGTAGAAAGCCAAAAACATAACTTTTCATATGAAACAGTATTTATGTACTAACTAAATGAACAAGTGGTTGTGAGAAACTATTTAATACCATCGATCAATGACAACGGGCTTCTGATACTCTTCACCAGAAATTGCAACATCCATATAACAGCCGCAGGATTCAAGGCTCCGATGTCATTCAATAACAATAGTAGAACATAATTCCTCAAATGGTTTGAATATCCGCTCAAAAATAGGGGATTTTAAGTTTGGGCAGACAAATTATATATATGAGGTTAGTTCCAAGGTTGGGGAACCATTATCCGTCTCTTTGGTCTCTCTATAAGATCGTCTCGGTCGGAGACTTACTCCCTAACTCTGCCCGACTGATGCATGAACAAGAATAGGTTTCTAGTCCCTCAAGTTCCGGAACACGATTTGAGGCACAATCACCTGATAATCAGTCTCCCAAGGTCTGGCTGATGCTTCGTCGAATTCCATATCACAGAACAGAAACAACCACTTGATCATCTGAACAACCCTCCATTCACAGCCAATTTTTGTTTCCTTTGCAAATTCATGTTTTTTGGTCAAAATGCAATGAAGTACATTTTAGTTCATTCCAAATGAATCTCATTCTCTGAAAATTGTAAAGTAACCCCATTTATAAGCAAGGATTGCAAATTTATCCGTTTCAATAAAATTTAACAATTTAAATTTTCTTGATTTTATTTCGATTACAAATTAACTTTAAACTAAATTGCCTAAAGCTTTTAGTAACAAATAACATTGTGATATTCGTTAGCGATTTGCTGAAAGAAAAATATTCCATAGCGATTTATGTCAGAAACACCATGGATGAAAGATTCCACAGCTTTATTATATTTTATTTTTCAAAACATAAAAAATCATTTACTTAGTTGAAAAAGTGTACTTTTCCTACCATCTCAAAGTGAAGCCCAGTTTTCCTATCAATCTTTTTCAAAGTTAATCACTGCTTTCCTTTCCAGACTAAACTTTTTAGTCCTATAGTATATGAATTTTAGAAGTAAATATATTAATAGCTATACTTCTTCGGTCCATAAATAGCTTTTTATTTAATTTTTGGACATACAAAATACAGATAACTACTTTTTGAATAAAATAGTATTAGTGGTTCTTTCAAATTAATTTTTAAATTTAAAAGTTGGATAAATATTGTTAGTAGGTTTAATTTTGAGTATATTTAATGTTAAAGTTCGATATATGATTTTTATAAAAGTAAATGTCAAGTTTTGTTTTGTACCAAAAAAAGGCAAAACGATAAGTTATTTTTAGAGTATGTAAAATAATTAAAAAATGTGAAGTTGGATGAATAAAGTATAAAATAGGTGAATAAAATTTAAAAATGAATGAAAAGGGCTTTCATTTAACATATGAAAAGTGAGGATCAAAATAGAATGAGTACGAGAGAAGTTGAAATTGAGACGTAACATCTAAATAAGAAAATAAAATAACTGAAAACCAACGTCATGGTCAAAACCCGTCGCATTGTTAATTCGTAATCGTAATAGTCCAAACGCGTTCCCAAGTCCCGATAGCGTGTGAGTAGATGAAGAAAATTCCAAGAAATTGAACCAGAAAAAACAAACCACAGACTGATAATATATACACATGGAAATTACACAAAGCTGCCATTTCTTTTCCTCCCTACCGTGAAAATAGAATACACTCTCTAGTCTCTTCAGTCTCCAGTACAAGTCTTCATCTTTCCACTCCTCTTCAACAAAAAGAAACCCTTTCCCTTTCTTACATCCGAGTGATCGAGCCAAAATCCCATAAAAGAGATGCATAAAAAGCTGTACCTCAAAGCACTGGTGTTATACCTTTTATCTTGGGTTGCAATTGCAGCTTATCAGCCTCAGAGACTCTCAAAATCTAGCCTTTCTTCTCTGGTTTTCCCTGTTTCTGGAAATGTTTATCCTAAAGGGTGCGTTTTTTCTTTACTGCTTCAGGCTTATTCTATTGAGTATTTTTATTTCTCTCTACTCTTTATAGCTGGTTTGTTTATGTGTATGTGTGCAAGTTTATATCTTTGATTTTGGTCTGAATTGGAATTTTTTTTAGTTAATGTGATCATCTTATCTCTCTAGTTTTTTTCAACCTCTTTATTTTTTTGCCTAACAGAATTTATGACATATATTACTTGGTCAAAGCATACCTAAATATTCTATGTTTTTTTTCCTATATTTATTATTGGCTTCAGTATATTTGTTGTAAAAATGATTGTAGATTGAATTATTGAAATTTCTAAATGTGGATTTTTTATTTCTTGTACATAAATGTCTTGGTTGTATTTTCCCTTCAAGTATTCTTGTTCTTTTCATGTAGTTTACATTTACAGATAGAAATTGATTATGACTTGAGTTAGTCAAGCATTCTTTTCAAAAGTATTTTGTTGTTACAATTTAGCACATCATACTTTCTTGTGAAATCACTGTAAATGTACTCTGATATTGAGATAGACTAATAATTCCTCCGCCTGAAAAAATATGTGTATTATCATTAATTATCAACTCTTAGTTAGCGGAAATATGTCCAATTAGCTATAAGTACATAGCTCTAAAAGGCCTAGAAATGTCCTTTTAATTTGGGGTGGAGAAAAAAGAAAACGCCCCTATGGTTTGGAGCGGAGGTGGTATATAAGTTCATTTTTCGGAAAAGGATTGTTCACCCTTTCATTTTACGCACAGGTACTATCATGTGACTATCAATATTGGCCAACCTCCCAAACCATACTTCCTTGATATTGACACGGGCAGTGACCTTACTTGGCTCCAGTGTGATGCTCCTTGTGCAAAATGTATCCCGGTAAACTTTTTTTCTTTGTCCTTATAGAATTGCTGGATAATATGGAGGAACCTGCTGATCTTTTGTGTTGATCTCTTTCTCCAGGCCCCTCACAGTCTATATAAGCCGAACCAAAACCTCATCACGTGTCAGGATCCAATATGCGTTTCCCTTCATGGGCCTGCCAACATCGATTGCCAAACACCTCAAGAGCAATGCGATTACGAGGTTGATTATGCTGATCATGGATCATCTTTGGGTGTTCTGATCAAAGACTCATTTCCTCTAAAGCTAACCAATGGTAGCATTGTGGCTCCACATCTCGCATTTGGGTGAGCAACTTATCAACTGCTTTATTTATATATTGCAATACCTTCACTGTACTCGTGGTCAAGCATAAGTAGTACTTAAATCAGGTATGAAAGATCTGTGACTGAATTTACCTTTTACAACCTTCATGTTTTTTGTATGTTTAGAAATCTTACCTAGACCAAACCTTGTGGCAATTTACCCACATCATTCGGAAAATTTAGTATTCTGCATTTACCTGCATCCCATAAATGAACATAGATGAATTCAGCTACAAGACCTATGTACTGCAGTCTGCAGTCTACCATGTTTTATTTGGTTTGCACTATTAATTATGAACCCTAGCAGTTTGATAAATACATGTGGTTAACATTCAAAGCAATTAATAGTACTTAGTTCCCATGTTTTCAAGTAAACTCACAATGTAATTTGCAGGTGTGGTTACAACCAAGAAGTAGCGGATACAGCTCATCTCCCATACACTGATGGAGTTCTTGGCCTTGGCACTGGCAAATCAAGTATTTTATCTCAGTTACGCAACAATGGCCTGACACGTAATGTTGTTGGCCACTGTTTAGGTGGGCAAGGTGGAGGATTCCTATTTTTCGGAGATGATTTTCTACCTTCTTCAGGAATTGTCTGGACCCCAATATTAAGCCAATCGTAAGTTTCATCATCAAGGTCTGAAATTTAGGAAAATGTGGAAAATAGCGACATAAGGACAACTACTTGGGTGCTTGAAAAGAACTTCTTTAAGTTACTGAGCGGAGTCCTGAAGTTTACATTAAAGTAGAAATGTATTGAGATGCTCACTTGGTAAGTTTTACATGATCAATTACTGACTTCTCTTTTCTAATTGGCTCTCAGAAAGCACTACTCTCTGGGATCAGCAGACGTCGGATTTGGTGACAAAGCCACTAATGTGAAAGGCCTTCAAATAGTATTTGATAGTGGAAGCACATACAGCTACTTTAGCTCTCGGGCTTATACTGATCTAGTTTCTCTGGTGAGGGAAAAACTTTACACGTGAATATCCTTTATCTGCATTGAGAGCTAACTACAATTGAATTTCAGATAAAAGGCGAGTTAAATGGAAAACAATTGAAAGAAGCAGTGGAAGATAAAAGCCTTCCTGTCTGTTGGAAAGGTGCAAAACCATTCAAGTCTCTGCGTGATGCAGCTAACTACTTCAAGCCTATGACATTGACCTTCAAGAACGGGAAAAATGTTCAGTTTCAGATGCGCCCAGAAAATTATCTTATCATCACAGTGAGTGGTTTCTTCTTTTTTTTTTTTTAATTCTTTGATAAACACGCCTGATTGTCACAGTAAGCTTGACATGGTCTGCCTTCTATACAGGATCATGGCAACGTTTGCTTAGGCATCTTGAATGGCGGTGAGGTTGGATTAGGAAATCTCAATGTCATTGGAGGTACGAAACTGAAGAACTTACATAAATAAGCCAACTTTAGGGACTTGTGAAAACAATTTGAAATTATTAAGCAAACCGAACAAACAAACAAAAAGATTAAAAAATCACTGAGGCTCTGTTTATCTTCAACTTACACATAGATATAAGCTAAAAAATGTTATTGGACGTTTGACTAAGATAATATGCCTATAAGCTAGCTTATTTAGAAGTTACTCAAACTATCTTCCGAATCTAGGCAAACCTATCAGTTTGCATATTCTATTTTAGCTATCTTATCAGCTGATTTGTTAGACATCTCCGTTCAAATCAGTTACCTAATCAACTCTTAATTTCAGTTGGCTCATCGGTCACCTTATCACCTAACAGCCTAAATATGTTCATTTAAGTTTACCCCCTAGTTGCAAATATGAATCTATTGCACAAATTAAGTTCACATAAGTTTTTCTTCAGCAATCTGATTACAACCATCTATCTGTTACAGACATCTCCATGCAAGACAAACTTGTAGTCTATGACAACGAGCTGCAAAGGGTTGGCTGGGCTCCAGCAAACTGCAACAGGCTTCCAAAGTCCTGACCAATTCATATTCTTTTAGTTTGCTTTCAGCGTTTCTAGGCTGGGGGCAATCTCACCTCGATTTTTTTGTTTACTATTAACAGCATGGATCTTGATCATGGTGGAGGCCTATACTGCCCTACTGCAGCCACTGATGGCATCTTAGAGGAGCTTTGCCCCGCGAGTTTTGGTTCCTGGAAGAAATAGACAATAAGGGCAGTTCTGTTATTATCAAGCAGATGTAGATCCTTGCTGTAAAACTTAGTAAATATATGGATTTTTGGGCTGTTAATAACTTCCAAGTAATAATAATGTAGATTAGAAATCCATATCTATATAAAAATAAGACATTTTCCAAGCCATAGGTGAAGCCATGTGTCATGAAGTGTTGGCAAATTATAGCATTCTGATTGGTCAGTTTTATCACCTATTTGGCAAAATAAAACATTCTTATTGGTCCTTACCATGTCATGTGGTGATTTGGCAACTGACTCAATTTGAATATCAAACTGAAGGAGATTTGGTCAAGTGATTCATCAATCACGATTCAATATAAATTAGGGAAGTATTTTTGGAAATCTGTTAACATTCAAATTACAATTAATTAATGCAGTCTAATCTTAAATGAAAAATTGAAGACGATGAAGTCTCTACGTTATTACATTCTAAAATTGCAGACCATATTCCAAATAATGTCATTAATTCCCCCTTCAAGTTTTAGTAGGAGTCAGTATCATTTTTATGGACTCCACAAGGCCTTGAAAATGAAGATTTTTCATAAAATCATTCTTAGACTATCCACAAGTAGGTTATTAAAATTATGTTCAAGTTGAGGCAAAGGCGTGAGACGTATCTCATTTTTCTTATGAAGTAGTACTATATGTAATATTTTCGGTCCAGATCTAGGTCATAAAAAGAGGAGATAAAAACTCTTATTTATTTTTGGTATAGAGTTATAAAATTAAGTCAGGTAAAAATTTTAGTTGATGAATATTAATTGAGTTGAATGTAAGTTGTAGAAAATGGTATTTGTATGAAGTTAAAATTTTATAGAATTTATAGAGTTGATATATAGGGTGTGCAAAAATAATTGATGTGTGTAGAGAAGAAGTAATAGGTTTAGTTTTTTGAATGTTATTTGATTGGTTTAAGATTGTTAGTTGAATTGAAAAAGTAAAGAGATAATGTGTAGGATATAAATAGAACGATAATTAAGAACTTACTGAACTGAATGAATCTGAACTTAAGAAATTATTTTGTAGTAGTAGTAATAATAATAAAAATAATCTATATATATGATAAAAGTGATGATCAAGATGGAAGGAGAGCTATGCCACGTATGCAAAAATCCTAGGTGGCAAATTCTAGCAAAAAACAATTCATTTATAAATCACTAATATTTGAGTCATCCGGTCAACATAAATTTGAATTTGTTTTCCTTTTTCTATTTAATCATCCACGTGAAGTCAACATAAATTTCAAATAAGTTGTTTTAAATCTTCCCTATTTTTATGGGAAAAGTATTCTAATTATAGTTAAAATACATAAATTACTATATTGTTACGGAAAAAGTCCTCCCCACATCCACCGGCGTCTACATACGTTTGTTACGGAACAAGTCATCTTACTCATTCTCATTTAATTTGTTACGGAATATCTTAATTGGTTTATAACTTTCCCTATTTATATGAAATCTAAACAATATTGATCAAATCTGAAATCTACTTCCAACAACTAACAATATTTATCTAGAATGAAATAACCAAATAAATAGGGATATACTAATGAACAAACCTACTTCAGTAGTATCTTAACAACAAAACCAAAAATTTAGGAAGAAAATTTGAATTGCCACGTTACAACAACTCAAAAATCAGCAGTATATATCACGTTCGGATTTACTAATCACAAGCCAATTTCCGAATTCGGGTATCCCCTCATCTCATCCAGTCCGTTCCATTCGATCCACGTCTTTCAGTCTTCAGTTATATATGTGTCTGCATTCGTTTGTGCAAGCTAATAAATAATGAAGGGAAAAAGGAAGATATCATCATGTTCATATTTCCCATCACACTTGAAACTCAATATGGAGATGCTCATCAACATTATGGAGAGAGTTGCTATCGATTCACCCACTTCATGGGCAAATGCAAGCAATAGGTTTTCTAACCTTTCTTTTACGTTGCCTAATTACATTTTCAAATTAATTAGTCTAACAGTGTTTGTCTATTTCAGTTGCCCGTTGTTCAACAAGATATGTAACGCTCCAAGCGTGTTGGGGATTTTACCCCTCGACGCCCATTTCAAATTCCAGAATCGATGCTCTATAGACTTACAAATGCAAAGAACCCCGAAGCAGTATTTAGGAATTCATTGGTTAGACAAACTTTTTATTTATTTGTTGACTGAATTGACGTCGTATTTGCTAAACAGTTTCTCCAATGTTCAATCCAGGTCCAATACTTCGAATATGGTGCATATTGTCTAATGGAAATGGCCATAATATGCAAGGATCCAGAAACACTATATTGTTTGAACTACATCAAAATATTTAGTAGTAGTGTTAATATTCGCAATGAAGGACTTGAAGGTTTAGCGAAAATGAAGGACGATAAAGAAGGTGTATCATTCGTGGCTTCATGTCGTGGGTCTTTACAGTTACGACTTTCAAAGATGATACTCAAGAATCCAGAATATATGTTGGTTCCACCTTTTTGTAAGAAAAGGTTGTTAAACTACAACATGCACATTAAGGAGACGTGGATCCCGTTCAAGTACAATCTTTGTCACGAATGCGTCGGTGACTTAGAAGTTGCATATATGAGAACCTAGCAACAGTATTTCTAATGTATTTCATTTCAAATTGTAGTTAATAAAACTTTATTCAATAAAATATTCAAGTGCCCGCACTATATATTATTTACAATATTCTTTTATAACACAATGTATGTCATAGATAATCAAGTGACCATCCATTAATCACATATCCTATTTTGTTGGACTCCTTAGCCACCGTAACACTTTGTTAATCCATATTAAATGGATATCTTCTATTAAGTATCGAGAACAATTAGACTAAGTTGGTGTCTATCTCACTTTACGATTCCTATTATTGGTGTCTAAGTGTATGCGTTTATTGTTTTGGTCCAACCATATTAAACATATGAGTCCAAAAACGAGCTGACACAGAGTACACAACATGAGTCCATACTGACTATCATTTTGTTGGACTCCTTAACCACCGTAACACTTTGTTAATCCATATTAAATGGATATCTTGGTTTGATGAATCGAGAACAATTAGACTAATCCGGAACAAATATTTGAAATGCTGCGTGTAATACGGTGGAGTATGATACGGTGTAAAGGTAGAATGTTGATGAGAATAAATATAGGAGAATACGGTGTACACTATATTGTTTGAACACATATTTGAGGAAACAAGTGTAATATGGAGTTTGTTATGATCTCAATCTCCTATTTTGTAGGAATCTTTAACTGCCTACACACTTGGTTAAACAAAGAGAGACGGTCCATTCAATCTTGAACTGCCGTCCGTAATTCACGTGAATCAGATAAAATGACGATTTAGGCTCTGTTCTTTTCAACTGAAATTTACTGAACTGAATTGTAGTATAAAATATAACTAAGCAGAATCGAATCGAATCGAATGGAATCGAATCGAATGAGTTTTCAGTTGAAAAGAACAGAGCCTTACTATTTGAATCAGATAAAAATAGATTTCCTATTTAGTAGGAATTTTAACAACATTATTTGATCAAGTCACCTTCAAAATTGAGGTCCTATTTATAAGGAATCATAACAAAATTCGGTTTGCATTTTTTAAATGAGAATCCTTAACTTGACAATCACTTCGTGATTAAAGATAAGAACCATGAGTCATCCAACTATCGATTATTTGGATGATTCTTAGGCACGATAATTTGGTTGTTTACACTATTGGAAATATTCGCATATAATCATGAGTTATCCAGGCCGGTCATGAAACTCTGATCGCCATTACTTACACTTTTATAAATCTTTAATTTTCAAGAGTTCTTAGAATCTATTTCTCTTATCCTATTTGCGTACACTACATACATAATTTTAGAACATAACTACAAGTAAAAGAAGGAAGGTATATTATTAAGGAAAAATATCTTACTTGAAGTGTCTCCCTTAAATATTAAATATGGACTTGACTCATTTCTTGCATTGTGTGAACAATAAAGGCTACTTTGTGACCAGTAATGAATATACCGAGAATATAGAATTATAGAATACATTCAAATATGATTTAATTTTTATTACTTGATTTTAAAACAACATGGAAGAAAAAGAGAAGATGTATGCACCAAATAATCCTTAACTTCGCATTTTTTAAATGAGAATCCTTAACTTGACAATCACTTCGTGATTCCAGGTAAGAATCATGAGTCATCCAACTATCGATTATAGGAGTCCTTAGCTCGGAGAGTTTCTCGAAAATACAGCTTAATATCACTTAAAAACCGTATGCAACGTTGTTTCTTCATTATTATCGAAAATAGAGCTTTATTTTCTCACCCTTTGCGTAGTTGATTGTTTATTTTCAAGTTCCAAGTGACATTGAACATACAAACGTAATGCACTACTAATCTTAATTTGTTTCATTATGCAGCACCATCAAGCCAACAAACGTAATGCACTACCATATCTTCCACATGGAATCTTATGTGACATACTTGAAAGGGTTGCAAATTCAGTAATAGACTGGGCAAATTGTGTTGTAAGGTATTGTTTACGTGATTCTATAATCATATTTTAAAATTTGTTTTGATCTAACATAGGACGTTTATTTCTCGACCATTTTTTAGCTGCCCTGTCATGAGTATGCTTGGATTGAAAAAAGACGTTCTGAAGGCCCTCCCTCTTCATGCATCCAAGAAAATCCCTAATGATTTTAAATCCCTAAATTCTACAAAATTCTCTACCTAACGAAGTACAGATTATGGAGATTATGGATGCAAAGCTATTAGATCCACGTCACTGGAAAACTAAAGTGGCTAGCATCTTTTTTTTTTATTATTATTATGTTGGGAACCCGCAGCCACAACCTTTCGGTGCGCTTTGGGTAAACTCCACGGGCTCACGTAATAGACTGCAAACTACACGAAAGCCAAGTTAACCCCACGGCTCACGTAATATATGATGCTATTAGGTTGTTTGTGCCCTGCAAAGTTGGTTTTCGAGTTCCATATTGTGATTTGCATCTAGATGTCCATTTAGTATCCCCTCATTATCCCTTCTCCCCTTTAGGGGTACACAGAGTATCTAAATGGATGTCCATTTTGTATCTTATTAGTAAACCAAACCAGCATTAACGAGTAAAGTTATAGTAGCATATATTTCCTAATGCCATTTTATTATTAAACTTATCCACACCATTGAAGGGTAAGAGAGAAATGATAAATAATGAAAAAAGTATAAGATAATGCGGTTTAATTTTTTACTATTTTAGGAAGTGGTCTAAATTAGTAGAACGTAAAAAAAGGAATAGTTACATTCTTTTTTAGGGACGGAGTGAGTATCATTTTTCAGTGAGCTCCTTTATTTAGATAGTTATGTTTATCTAGACTTAAAAAGAATGATATCATTTCTTCGTCTTGGCAGTTGGATATGTCATAATAATAATTTTGAATGTAGTCTCATTCACTTTTCAATTTTTATTCGTACGCTTTAGTTTTCCATCCAAAAATAATTTCTCCTTAGTCTTATGTTGGGATAAAATGGTGGGGAGACTGAAAGATTTAATGTGGTATTGTACAATATTTGATATTTTTATATTTAAAAAAATTATTAATAGGTTGACCCGGTTAAACCTCCCTCAGTAGTTAGGCCGGGTTCGAATTTCAACATATAGGTTTTACCTGTTGCATCCAATGGTATTGCGTCAATCTTGCTGCGAATAGCACATTCGAGATTTGGTATACAACTTCATCCTATTGAGGACTCAATATGCTTAAAGATTAGTGTCGATCCTATTGTTAATGACTTATTGAAGTATGCTAAGCATTTTATATGGAATGAGGCTTTTATGACGAATAAAGTTTTCTTTGAAGCAGTTGATTAGAACATGATCGGGTTGCTATGCGACGTCCTAATGTTCTTTTTGGTGGTCTGGTCGTAGTTTTTTGCCGAGACGTTAGGCAAATTCTTCATGTTGTGCCCGACGGAACAAGATAGGATATAATTAATGAATCATATGTTCATCTAAAATATGGAAGTACTCATGTTAACCAAAAAAAAAAAAAAAAAAAAAAGAAAAAGAAAAGAAAACGAGGCTGTAGGTAACTCGATCTCTAAATTAAAAACTTTTTATTTACATTATTTACTACTCCCTCATCTCGAAAAACTTCATACATTAGGGTTGACGTATAGTTTTAGATGAAAAGTTAATATAAATTACAAAACATAAAAAAGTGTATTTTTGTTGGCAAAATGCGTAATTTTGGTATAACGATGAGATCTTTTATTATTTATTGGGTGTGGGATAGCTTTCTTTTTTAGTAATGTATGAATTTTTTGTGGAACATATAAAAGTGGCAAATTATGAAGTTTTCTGGAGGGAGTATAAAATTTATAAACATAAGTATTCATAAAAAATGCATTATGGGACGTCGCCTGCTAAGATACATGAGACTAAATAGTTTTCGGAGTGGATTTTACAAATTGGTGATGGTCTAGCCGGTGAAAAGAATGATGGTGAGGTTGATACTAAACTTCCAAATGATTTACTCATCCAAGAGGCAGGTAATCCTATATATATCTACCAATTTTTATAAATCATTCACATTATTAGATCACTTGACCAATCGTTGGCTCAATCCAAATTTCTTCATTAACCGAGCCATCCTTGCACCTACAAATGACAGTGTTCATGAGATTAATGAATATGTAATATCGAAAATGTCCGGAGAGTCTATCGAATATTTAAGCGCTGATAGCTTAAACAAAGTAAAAAAATGTTGATAATAACCTATCATAAGTGTTCTCAGTTGAGTTGTGAATAATATCAATTGTCTAGGACTCCTTATTCATAGAATTGTTCTGAAAGTTGGATGCATGATCATGTTGTTCTGTAATGTTGACCTGGCTAACTAACTTTGCGATGAAGCCAAGCTTATGGTAACAAATCTAGGGAGGCATATTTTCTTATTCACTGTACTTAAAAATATTTATTGTTTATAAATTTTAGAGCTGGAACTTAGCGAAGAACATTTGAAGAATTTCGCTCTTGCTGAGATTGAAGGTTTGCCCTCGAGGAATGGATTTAGCTTGAGTGGTATAGAACGTATGCCTATTCCAGACAATGTAGTAATTAATAATGGTATGAACAATTTGATTGTTGAAGAAATGTCTTATGATTATGATGAAATGATAGAGCAGCACAATCGTTTATATCCGTGTCTAACTGATTAGCAAAGGTCTGTATACCATACTGTTATGGATGATGTTGATTCTGGTAATGGTGGAGTTTTCTTCCTATATGGTTATGGTGGCACGGGAAAAACGTATCTGTGGAATACATTATTCTCTGCGTTACGTGGTAGATGCGACATTGTTCTACCAGTTGCATCGAGTGGCATAGCCTCTCTTCTTCTTCCAGGTGGTTGCACGGCCCATTCTAGATTCAGTATTCCACTTCAGGTAGATGAGACTATCATGTGTAGTAGAATTACACCTGGAAGCGAACTAACAGAACTGCTTAAAAATACAAAGTTGATCATTTGGGATGAAGCACGCATGACCAATAAGTTCTGCTTTGAGGCCCTTTATCGCAGCCTAAGTGATATAATGAGAGGTCCTGATGGAAGGGAGTTGAACAAGCCGTTTGGTGGATTGGTTGTCGTATTTGGTGGGGATTTCAGACAAATCTTACCCGTCATACCAAAGGGTAGTACACAGGATATAGTACACGCCGCTCTTTGCTCATCTAAAAGGCTTTGGAGTTCATGTCGTGTACTTAAACTCACAAAGAACATGCGACTGTAGGTATCATACTTCCCATCATAATTATTTTTGTGTTTATTCTAATTTATGCAGATAAACATGTATAGTATTTATTTTGTTGCATGAGTGTTGACTTCATGATATTTGTAATCAGGCTGGCACGTCACCTACTGAGAAAGAAACAATCAAAGATTTTGTTGAATGGTTGTTGAAAGTTGGAGATGGTGAAGTTGGTGGTGAAAATGATGGTGAGGTAGATTTCAAACTACCCGAAGAAATTTTGATACGTTCTAATGGTGAGCAAATTGACGCAATCGTTAAGAGCGCGTATCCGAGCTTATTATCTCATATTGGTGATGGGAGGTACTTCCAGGATAGAGCTATTCTTGCTCCTACTAATGAGATAGTACAGGAGGTTAATGATTACCTCATGTCCATGTTACCTGGAGGTGTCGTTGAGTTCAAGAATTCAGATTCCATATGTCCAGACGAAGATGATATTGTAAATAGAGAAGATGTTTACTCCATTGAGTTTCTAAACACTATTAAGGCATCTAGAATACCAAATCATATTATTCGATTGAAGATTGGCACTCCTGTTATGCTCCTCAGGAACATTGACCAATCAGAAGAGTTGTGTAATGGAACCAGATTGATTGTCAATGCAATTGGGAAACATGTTCTTGAGGCGAAGACTATACATGGAAAGAATGCCGGAAAGAAGGTGTTCATACCTCGAATGGTACTAACACCTTCCGATCTTACTAAGTTTCCTATTAGATTCCAAAGGAGACAATTTCCTATCTCAGTTTGCTATGCAATGACAATCAACAAGAGCCAGGGACAATCATTATCTCATATTGGACTCTATCTTCCAAATCCTGTGTTCAGTCATGGTCAGCTATATTTATAATCATTAGATATTAATTTATTTGCTTTCATTTATTAACTAATCTTCCATATGTTGTTTTGCAGTGGACGACTTCTCTTCTCGATGCAGACTGGAATTACTAAAGTTGATTGTTTCTTTATATTATACAGAGTATCGAATTTTAGATTGTTTCTATTTTATTTGACTTTTGAATTATAATTATGCCATCCTACCTTGAATCTGGAGAATAAGTTAACTATGTCGTGGCATCGCCACGGGTTAGAACTAGTAATAACAATATGATTGTTATTATTATTAAAAAAAATTAAAAATTACTTTTGTCATGATCCATTTTTAGGAACAGTATAGATCTCCCTAAAGGAGTATTATATGTGTTACTGAAAACTTAGGGCTGGATGTTTCGTTAAATATATTTGTGTTTTCCATTAATGTTTTAATCATTTAAAATATCCTACTACTCATAATTCAATTAAATTTTATATTTACACCTACTCTTTTTATCTCATTTTACTTTTTATTTATTATTACAACCTTAAAAACCAACCACATGGCAAATAGGATGAGAATGATAACTCGATTAAAATCAAATTTTAACCGCGAGTCAAACCTTCTTTATTAAATAATGAATATATTTTATTAAAGATCGAGCAAAAGATCGGTTCGAGTGGAATTAACTTGGGTGTGTAAAAAAATAACAAAAAAAAAAAGAATAATAATAATAATAATAATAATAATAATAATAATAATAATAATAATATGAATCTAATGAATCTGAACTGAACTGAATGAATCTGGACTGAACTAAATTGAAATTAATGAGTTTTCAGACGAAAAGAACAGAGCCTTAATGGAGTTGGACGTGAGTTAAATAAGTTGTGTTTAAAACTCAAAATTTTAACGGATGAAGAGTTCAATAAGTTTAGATTTTTTCAAGCTAAGACATATTATAGTCACTAGATAATTGAATGTGTTGTAATTAAAGCGTAATGCAAATGATACAAGCATGATATAATATTTGGTAATACATCATGGTGTAGGATTGAGGAAATGGGTCAGGTAGACATTAAACTTAATAAAATAATTAAAGTTTGTAAGTCTAGAATATGAATGTTTACCTCATCTCGGTAATATCTTGACAAGGAAATGAAGTGAAGAATATGTAGATGACGATTGATGAGTGAAATGGAAGAAATTAAGAGACAATATACTTTGGTAATTGGACCAGGCCAGTAGTTGGTGTTTTTTAAAACAGTTTATGAGCATTTTTGTTTATTATGCATAATATTAATGACATAGTTACATGTGGCACATTTAGGTGGAAGTATGAACGTCTATTTATAAGATTCAAGTTTTATTCTCAATGGTGGCTATTTAATTAAATCATATATTTATATATTTACCTTCATTTAAAAGAAAACGATTCTACGATGGTCATTTATTTATCATCTTATTTAATTCATTTCAAAATACTCAATTTTATTAGTACATTTTAATTTTTCATGTAGTAGGTAACACAATTCACAATTATATAGAAAATCAAATACAAATATATAAATATATAATATAACATATATTAGCACATAAACATATATATGCCGAGCCGGACAATATTGTACTTCCAGTTGCATCCAACGAGATTGCATCACTCCCTCTTCCTAGGATTGGACAACGCATCGAGATTCGAGACACCATTGCAAATTCGCGAGTACGCAACTTGTAATAAGCTCAAACATGATTTTGAGGTCATTGGACTTTTAAAGGAGACTCGACTTATTATTTGAGACGAGACTCTCATAATTACAAACCGACATTGTTTTGGAGCGCTCGATAGAAGTTTGGTGGATGTGATGGGTCGTCCAGATAAGCCATTTTGTGGTGGTGGGGGGATTGTGTCTGGCTCGGACTTATGAAAGATGTTACACGTCATTCATGAATGAAGTAGTTACAATATTGTGAACACCGATATCTGCTCCTCTAGGACATGGGATGCATGTGTGGTACTTCGGCTGACGTGAGGCATGAAGTTGCACGTAAATGAACCGACATATCCATACACCACGTATACTTATTTCATATTCAGCTTATTTCTTTTAACGTCCAATTTAATCATACATAGTTTGGTTCGTTATCTTCTGAGATTCAAGGGACGAGAGAATTTGCTAAGTGGATACTATATGTCGGAGATGGCATTATCGGTGAACCTACTGACAGTGTTGTTGAGTTCAACATCCCTGAAGATTTACTTATTCGAGAAGTAAGTCATTCAATTTCAACCATTGTCGATTGCACATATATGTCATAGTTGGACACTTAGCCGATCCATCACTTGACTCAGAGTGTTTTTCTGCGTTGTTTGCACCTACAAATGAAAAAGTTGATGAGATAAATCAATTTTTTGTGTCGACGATGCCTGGAGATAGTTTCGAATATTTGCGTGCGGACATTATTTGCTAGGGACGAAGACTCTGAGAACGGTCTAAGTTGTTTTCTCGCTAGAATTACTCAAAATGATCAACTGCTTTGGATTACCTAAGCATAAGATCGCCCTGAAGGTTGGATCATTGATGTATGATAATGCTTATGAGAAATATCCATGAGGCTCCAGAGTTGTGTAATGGAATAAGGCTCATAGTTATTAATCACGTGAAGCACGTACATCATCGAGGCAAATATGATATTTGGATGATGAGCACCTCTTAAGAGATGAAGTTCCCTATCAGTTTTGATGGGAGACAGTTCCACATATTCGTCTACTTCACTATGACGATAAACAAGAGTCAGGACAATCTCTCTCACACGCCGATCGACCTCTATCTCACTCACCTGTATTCAGGCACAACCAGTAGGGATGTGTACTGGCAGGTGTGGACAGTTTTTTCTAAAACTTTAACCGATCCGCCTATAGTGGGTGGTCCAAATCGTAAATTATGGCGGGCGGGTTGTTTTTTTCTTCTAATCGTTGTTGCGAAGATGGTATTGGGGCACGTTAAACGCAGAACACATTTTACTAAACGCAGAACACTTTTTTATATATTGCAAAAGGCCCTTCAACTGATAAAAATATTGAATTAGTCTCATTTTCCGAAAAAAATCTCAAATTATTACATCTTCAAAAATATATAAACATATATACACTACGGTATCATAACACAACAAAAATCAATATCGTACAATCATTAGCCATATTATATCGATAATGACAAATATAAAAATATTTTTATTATTTTAATTTGGTAGTTGTAGTTGTTAATTATTACTCAATTATATTAGTATATTTAAATTGATTTAAAAAAAATAAAAAAAATCAAAAAATAACAAAAAGAAACGCAAAAACGGTTAAAAATGACAAAAACCGACCACACGAGTCGTCTTGTCGGGTTTGAAACCGACGAGAACCATGTTCTCGTCGGCTTTGAAGCTGACCAGAACCATGTTCGGTCGACTTCAGCAATTCCGTCTGGTCGACCTGACGGATCGAGCATGGCTGCTCCGGCCATGCTCCGATCGCTGCTCCGATCGGAGCAGCCAAGCTCCAGATCGAACATGGTCAGCCGGATCGGAGCCAAGCTCCAGATCGAGTTGTCGCTCCGATCGGAGTCGAGACGAACTTCTCCGATCGGAGCATCTCCGATCTTGTCAAGTTTGCTCCGGCAAACTCCAAATCGGAGATGCTCTGGTCACCGGCGACGATACTTCAAGGATCTTCGTGTTTTCTTTTTAAGTTTTTTCGATTTATTCATTCGAATGATAAAATTAATTCGAATAAACTTGTTTTATGTTTTTTTAGGTAAAATAGTAATTTTTTCAAATTATTGAACCATTTTGTAAATTATAATAATAGTGGTATTATATGTAATATGTAAAAATTTGTTCTGCGTTTAGTAAAAAGTGTTCTGCGTTTAACATTCCTGATGGTATTTTATGTGGGTTGATAGTCGGGTTTCTCCCGAAAAAGGAACATATAAAATTTCAACATTTAGAGTGGTAGACCTAAATACAAACTAACGACAATAGTAGTCTAGTACATTCAAAATACAAGTGCATTACACAAACAATTAGTGTAGCTATAACTCCATACCAAGTTTATACTTTTCGCTATCTAACTACTTATGTCTCACAAGGTGCTAACTCTAAAGTAGTTATGATAGCTCCGATAGTTGCTCCTTATTACATTGTATCAGTCATACAATAACAATATAGTTCAAGATCGTCCATAGAATTTAAAAAAAAATATATTTATTATACACTCCCTCCGTCCTGGTTTCAATTACTTGCGGGACCGGACACAAGTTTTAAGAAAAAAGTGAATAAAGTAGGAGAGATAATAATAAATTAGGAAAGAGATTGAATAAGGTAGGAGAAAAAGTAAATAAAGTATGAGAGATCGTGAATAAAGTATGAGAGAGATTTTACATTAAAGGAATGTGTAATTGAATTTGAGACGGACCAAAACGGAATACGGGTAAATGAAACTAGGACGAAAGGAGTATATATATATATATATATATATATATATATATATATATATATATATATATATATATATATATATATATATATATATATATTATAAAAATTACATGCATATATGCATGTGGGTTGGACGGTTGACGGGTTGCACCCGCCCTAAACGTAATTCAGCAGGTCAAAAAAGTTTCAACCGCAATGTATATCATGTAAAAAATTAATCCGCAATGCGGTTATATAGCAGACGTCTTAGCGAGCGGAGCGAACGAATTTGCACACCTCTAATAGCATGTTAAATGTTGCTCTATCTAGAGTTCCATGCAGGAAGATATTGAAGGTATTGATTTTCAATGAATAGGGTAATACATATGACACGACAATCAACGTGGTATATAAAGAAGTGTCCGGCTTTGAGGTAATTTTATATGTTACATGTATAGATTTTAGCAAATGATTATAGCGCAAACTACAATTTTTTATATGTTCGTGTTCAATCTAATTAGCTCATCTTTAAAAGTATGAATGACTACTAACACAATGTTGAGCGATTATATCATGCATTATCTGACATTGCATATTTGTTAACTTTGATGCGCTATATATAATTTATTTATTTCTTATTTTGAATTTTGTCTCCATACCTCCCCTCATACGACATTCGGTACAATCAAGAAAGGATACTCATCAATCCTGGTACAATAAATTTACAGACTATATAACCCATTCCCACGTCCAATGACAATCAGTTTAAATATTGTATGTAATTTTCATGTAACGATAGAGAACTCTCCATCCAGGCTTGAAACTCACTGATAAACAAATAAAAAACATTGCTATTATGGAAGTAGATAAGTTACTAAAGAAGAACTGCAACAATCTTAGTTCATTTGACGGTATGCCCGTGCTGGACGAGCCTGTCATATAAAATGATATAAATCCATTCATTTTGGATGAGATGTTTTATGTTAGAGTTGCAATGGAATAGAGCACGATGGTTTATACCCACAATTGACTGGTTAACAACGTGCCATATATGATAAATTATGTCGATTGTCAAAATGGCGAAGTATTCTTCTTATACATCTATGGAGGGACCACAAAAAACCTTTATACGAAGAATGATGTGCTTTGGTTTGAGGGCTAGAGTAGATATTGTACTTTCAGTTGCGTCAAGTGGGATTGCATCACTCATTCTTTATAAAGCTAGGACGACAGTCCGACACATTCGATGTTCGGAATACCATTGCATATCACAAGGACTCAACATGCAATAACCTCATGATTTAGACATCACGTGCTGCTCAAGGAAGCTCCACTTATTATTTGGGATAAGGCTCCCATGACAAACCGAAATTGTTTGAAGCGCTTGATATGAGCTTGAAGGATGTGATGGGTCATTCAGATAATCCATTTGATGGGAGTGGTTATTGTCTTCGGCGGGAGCTTCTGACATATTTCGCCCGTTGTTCCAAGAGGAATTAGTTATAATATTGTGAATGCCGCTATATGCTCCTCTAGGATATGAGAATATGAGATGTTGTGAGGTGCTTCGATTGACAATGGCCTGTCATATCTACATACCACATATACTTATATCATATTCAACTTATCATTTTTTTTACTTCCAATTTAATCCTATAAAGTCTGGTTCGTCATCTTTCGAAATTCGAGACGAAAGAATTTACTGGATGGATAACACTGGTCGGTGATGGCATTGCCCCTAAACCTAATGACCGTAAGGTTGATATTAAGATCCCCGAAGGTTTATTTATTTGATAAGTAAGTCATCCAATTTCAACAATTGTAGATAGAACATATCTTTCGTTGTTGGATCACTTAGGCGATCCATCACTTGACCCTGGATTTTTCATCACGGGGATATTCTTGCACCTACAAATGAAATATTTGATTATATAAATCAATTGTCATGTTGAAGATGTCCAGAGATAGCATTGAATATTTGAGTGCATATAGATTGCTAGGGAAGAGAACTTTGAGAACGGTCTCAAACATATTTTCACTGTAGAATTTTTCAACAACATTAATTGCTCTAGATTGCATAAACATAGGATCATACTGAAGGTTGGGTTGTATGATAATGCTTAATTATGAGGAATATTGATCAAACTTTCGAGTTGTGTAATGAAACAAGGCTCATGGTTACTGATCTTCGGAAGCATATCATCGAGGCAAAAATGATATCTTGAATCAACGCATGCCAAAAGGTTTTCATTCCGATGATGAGCCACCCGACGTGATGAAGTTCCCTATCAATTTTGATTGGAGACAATTCCACATACCCGTCTGCTTTGTTATGGCCATAAATAAGAGTTAAGGACATTCTCTCTCACACTCGGCCTCTACCTCCCCTCACATATGTAATTCCATGGTATGTTCAATGTTGCTCTTTCTAGAGTTAGCATCGGAAAGGGATTGAATGTAGTAATTTGCGACGTAGAGTGTAATCCATGTGACACGAGAACAAATGTAATTTATAAAAAAAGTGTTCAACAAGTTATGAGTTGATTTTATCTTTTATATGTATGAAGTTTAGGATTTTTTAACACTGACAAAAATTTATATAAGGTTGTTCTCAATTTCACCAATTTACATTATGCACTTTTCTAAAGGTAGTGGTGACTTTCGATGCAATGTTGAAGCGATTTGATCATGCATTTTGTCACATTACAGTTTTTTTATATATTTTTCAACTTCGACATGTTATAATATAAATTTATTTATTTCTTATTTTAAGTTTTTTCTCCATACTCGACGGGCCATTAACTAGTTGATACTAATGTGGTTAGTCAACTTATTATGCTTAGAATTCATGGGTAAATTTCACTCTGATAATAGTTAAATTTATGGAAATATTTATTAAAAAGGTGACTAAAAGGTAAGTAAATATTTTACGAAAAATAATTTCCTTATTTTATGGAGAGATATAATGTTTTTCCCCCTAAAATCAAATGATGCCTGAGTATATACGATGAATGTTTAATAAAACCTATAACAACAATTTAGAAATTAACTGACTGTTTGGTATAGAGTTAAAAAAATGAGTCAAATAAAAATTTTAGTTGAATAGTAAATGAGTTAAAGATGATTATAAAAAATGGTGTTTGTAATAGAGTTAAAAATTTATAGGGTTGTTATGTAGGGTGTAAGAATAAATTGATGTGTGTAACGAGGAGGTGATTGGTTTGATATTTTTGAAGGATATTTGATTGGTTTAAATGTTCTTTGATTGATTTAAGATTATTAGTTTGATTAAAAAAGTAAAGAGTAGGGTAGAAAGAGAATGATGAATGTTTAGTGGAGAAAAAATTGAGCTAAATTTTTTCTGTAAAAGATACAAAACAAATACTCTGAAACAATTTAACGGATGAATAGTGCTTCTTAGTGGTATACCAAACATTATATATTTTAACAATTTACCAATAAATTAGATTTGGTTGATGGAAGTAAAATTGTAAACAAATGTTTTGGGATTAAAATTGAGTACATTAGAAATGAATTAAAGTTACAATTCAAAGAAGATGAATACATAAAACTCCATTAAGATTGAGGGGTCTGTCTACGGTCCGACTACATTTGTATTAGGTTAACGTACATCCATCTCAATTGTATTCATTTATAACCCTTAGATCATTTGTATTAATAATTTTTTAAGTTGTACAAAATCTTAACCGTTCATATGATTGTAAAAATTATACAAATGGTATTTTTTGTAAATTTAACTATGCAAACGGGTTGTAATGTCACGTACTAACTTTTAAATTATATATTATAAATTTTATTTTAAAAGTAAAATAAAAAACTGAAATTTGAATATTATTTCTATTTCATTTTTTTTAAAAATTAATAAACATTCTAACATATTAAATTTCTTCCCAAAATCACTAAGAACCCTAATTTATTTATTCAGGCGGTCGCTGGGGCGATGTGCTAAAATCAAATGTATTGATCAATGGTTCTTGTCCATTGTCACACAGAAAGACAAAACTGAGTTCTACTTTTTATAAATTTAGAATTAGAAAGAAGTGTGGACAATTTTCTTTCACTTCAGCTCCATATGAAATTTATACATTGTTCACTCTTGGGTTGTTCGAATTGCATCAATCCTGCACATGGGACTGCTTGATAAATCTGAGCGGATGGAAGCGCCTTCTCTTCTCTATGATAATTCTGGTCCGAAAAACTCTTAGGTGAAGAATATGAAATCAAATTTGATGAATTTGTTGGAATAATTGAACAAATTGGGACAAAGATGAAGAAATTAGGGTTATTAAAAATGAATTGGGGAAGAATTGGCTGGAAAAAAACGTAGATTTAGTATGATAATGATAATAATGGAAGATAAATATTTATATTCAGATATAAATTAATTTTAACTTTAAGAATTTATATTATGACATTACAATTCTATTTGTATAGTTAAATTTACAAATATTACTATTGTAAAATTTACAAGTTCAATGAATGGTTAGGATTGATTACAATTTAAAATAATATTTGTCAGAATGATCGATAAATAATCTGTAAATAAATATATTAAGTAGTTTCATACAATTGTAATGGGAAGTTAGAATTGTCCAAGATTTAGTCTAAATTCCGAATAAAACATTACCAAACAAAAATGGCATCTTTAACAAGAAGGCTGGCATAATTGGCGCCAAAAATCACAAGTGCAGTGCGGCCGCAACTCCTCTACGGTTCTCTTCCCTCCTATCTTATTCAATTCAATCTCCATCAAATTAGCGCTTTATAAAGAACACTACGCTTTTAGGCTATATATTGTGACTACCATAAACAGTTGATAAATTAAAGCCACTGCATTAACTGGAGCAACCCCAAATATTCTCTCTCTATTGCTGCTGCAGAGAAACAGCAAAACCTTTTTCCAGCTTACAGGAGAAGAAAGAGACGAAGCTCACTCGTTTCCGCTGAAATGGCAGACCAATTCACTCCCATGGACGTAGACGATGACGATCTGGCAAAACCTAGCAACAACAAGGGCAAAGGCGTCGTCGTTTCTGCTGCTCCTTCGCCTGATACCAGAGCCACCACTCCTTGGGTCGAGAAGTTCCGCCCTCAGTCCCTTGACGATGTCGCTGCTCACCGCGATATTGTCGAGACTAGTGAGTGTTATTTTTCACTTTCTTATCGGTTACTTTTCTATGTGGCATTTCGTCGAACACTTGGAGATTGTTTACTGTCATACGCTGTGTGCACGATTGTTTTGGGGCTTTAATGTTTTGAACGTTTTGCTTTCCTAATTCTGATGAATCTACGCCACTCTTATGCAAAATTCTCATAATTGGTTTGGGTGGGGAAGGTATTGCATTGTGTATGATTCGTGACATTTATTCAAGTGCTCAAGTACTTGTGGTTTCTGTATGTGCTCTGAGTTGCAGGCGTCTTTGGAAGAGTTTACTAAAGGAGTATTTGTAACAGTTGATCTCTTCCAGTTTATAGTTTAATTTAGATGTTTTTCGAAAACTAGCTTTTACCTTAACTTCTCTAATACTACCTCCTTCCCGGAGAACTTCATACGTTAGGTTAGCGCGCAGTTTTATGCGAAAATTTAAAGTAATGATATAATATAGAAAAGTTGGAAAAAAGTGTACTTTCAGTGGCATGAGTGTAAAGTTGAGATTGTTTATTATTTGTTGGTTGTGGGGTAACTTCTTTTTTTTTGTAATATATGAAGTTCTGTGGGACGGCTAAAAATGTCAAATGTATGAAGTTCTGTGGGACAGAGGGAGTATTGAGTTGGAAAAGCTGGTGCTCAAGCTGGATGCTGTTGATAAGGATAGCCAATTATGATTGCTACTGCACTTGGATATGAATTTTGCTTACTATAAGTTTTTCACTACTAAAACACCTCCAGTAGGTCTGAGTTTTGCTTTTTTTATATCCTCCACCTGTCACTAGTTGTTATGTCAGCTACTGCGTGTATCAAATATAGTGCAATAGTCCTAACAGAAAGGTACTACATGAACCTTTTAGACAACAATGAGTTTGAAAATAACTTATACAAGCTACTTCCTGCAATTTGTTTGACAGCCTTTAGTAGTTGAACATTATTCTCACTCTATACGTGCGGGTCTCAAATACTATGTGTCTGGACTATGTGAAATTACTGTTCAATTGGTGTGCATGAAAAGAGCGTAGTCCATATGTAGGAATTCCATGTTTAAATTTATGTTCTATGAGGTGGTTTTAACATACCGTTTCGTACTGTAGTCGACAAATTAGCAAGTGGAAACAGGCTTCCGCATTTGCTACTTTATGGACCTCCAGGAACAGGGAAGACGTCAACTGTTCTGGCACTGGCCCGGAAGCTTTATGGAAACCAGATGCAACAGATGGTTTTGGAATTGAATGCATCTGATGATCGTGGTATTGATGTGGTGAGGCAGCAGATTCAGGACTTTGCAAGCACGCAGAGTATCTCTTTCGGGTAACATATGAGATTTTTATTCTACTGCATCTGGCATAGTCCTCATAATACATTTATGTGACAATTACTTGGCTACTTGCATACTTTCCTCAAATTCTAACAATAATGGCTAGGACCCGTTTTAAGTTTAAATTTGTAGTTCCGGCACAGCAAAAGAGTACTTGTACCTCCAGTTATTGAAACTTTCCTGAAATTCTGCCCTGATATAAGTAATGAATTAATTGGACTGTCTTGTATGCAATATGTTTACTAGCTCCTATTCTGCAGTGCAAAGTTTCCTGTAAAATTGGTGCTGTTGGATGAGTCAGATGCTATGACTAAGGATGCACAATTCGCTCTTCGTCGAGGCAAGCAAATTTGACTTTTTCTTTGTCTGATTGTTATGGGCCCTGTTTCACTATTTACTGATTAAGGTTTCAAATAAGAATGATTTTACGTGTATGTGCTCTTGCAGTGATCGAGAGGTTCACTAGAACCACAAGATTTGCTTTGATATGTAATAATGTGAACAAGGTTATACCAGCATTACAATCAAGGTGCACAAGGTTTCGCTTTGCACCTCTTGATGCTGTTCATGTCACTGAAAGGCTTAAACATGTCATTAACGTAGAAGCGTAAGTTTTGCACACATGTTTTCTGTAATACTAGCTTTCATTTTAATATTC
This sequence comes from Plantago major, assembly GCA_026545765.1. Taxonomy (NCBI): domain Eukaryota; kingdom Viridiplantae; phylum Streptophyta; class Magnoliopsida; order Lamiales; family Plantaginaceae; genus Plantago; species Plantago major. The sequence goes on from CM048841.1 coordinate 79,038,325, forward strand.
TAGTTCTGGTTTATCTGGACGACTATTTTGTCGTCCATTATGAAATTGAGGTCACTGCTTATTTATCTAAACCTTATATCATGCTTGTTTATCTAACCATATATCCTGTATCCAGGCTTGATGTCCCTGAAAATGGCTTGAAAGCTCTTGTAAGACTTAGTAATGGTGACATGAGAAAGGCTTTGAATATTTTACAGGTTAACATCTTGATTTCCTTGGTCCTTACTGCAATAATACATATTGTCTCTGTTTGCTAAGGAGATAGACAGGAAGTAAGAAAGTAATCGTATGGGATAAAGATATTATGCTCATGTTGAAACTATAGGTGATAGTCTGCGTCTTCTGCGCTAGTTCGACCCGTTTTTTCTGCAGTAACTTTTAATTTTATAAGTATTAGTTACCAGAAATGTGAATCTTTTTTCCACTTCAACTTTAGAGCTACTGTTTTAGGCAAATGCATGCTTCATTTTCTGAGCGGATTAAGAGTTTGTTGGATTCTTCGGTCTGTCCTTTTAAGAAACTTTACATGCTCAATAAACTATCTTGCATCATCTGTTTGATAGTGGACCCTTTTTCAGTTTGGCATTCTGTTAATTGCCATGCACTAAGGGAAAAACTCCTTATTCTGTATGCAGTCAACGCATATGGCTTCTCAGCAGATCACAGAAGAAGCTGTCTACATGTGCACTGGAAATCCTCTGCCCAAAGACATTGAGCAAATAGCTCATTGCCTACTGAACGAGTCATTCACCACTTCCTACAAAAGTATGGTGAAGCATGTTCATATAACTACAGACAATTCTTTTCTCCCACTTTGAGGTTAACTATTATAACTTTATCACGTCAGGAATTTCTGAAATGAAGACTACAAAAGGGTTGGCTCTAATTGATATTGTGAGAGAAGTAACTATGTAAGTATTCCTGTTATTAGCTGTTCCCTACAATGGTTTTCTGTACTTGAAACATTTATTGCTGTGTAATTGTAGGTTCGTGTTCAAGATCAAGATGCCTCCAGATGTTCGCATTAAGCTTATTGACGAAATGTCTAACATAGAGTACGTCCTCTTTCCCCTGGCCCCCTGATATTTCTCAAGTTTGATATGAAACGACCTCCTGCTTTAAGACACCATGGTTTATTAGAGAATAGTTTGTGTTAAACAGGAGATTCTGATTACACCACTTTTTAATACGTAGAAAAGATGATTTTCAAAGCTCATTGTTTCAGAAATCAGGATTGAGTAAAAGTCTTTGATTGTGCATTATGTATTACATTATCGCAATATGCTCGCTATGTTTTGATATGCCACTGTTAACATGTTTTGGTATAAGTGTAGCGCCCCTGTTTATGGCACATACTCCTGTACCGGAGAACTCCATACATTAGAGTTTGGTGCGTAGTTTTAGGTGAAAAGTTAAAGTGGTGATAAATATGAAAAAGGTGTTAACAATTGTATTTTTGTTGGGATAAAAGTGTTAGCAACACAGGTAACTTCTTTTTTAATTAATGTATGAATTTATGCGGGACGTTTAAAAATGGCAAATGTATGAAGTTCTGTGGGACGGAGGATATATTTAATATGCACGAATTTTAAGACGAAAATATGCTAAAACTATAATTCAGTTCATGGTACAAGTGTAGCACCCAGTTTTGTTCTAAGATGAACCAAGGAAATATCATTTGCGCTAAATTGTAAATCGAAAACATGAGCAATTATATATTTTTTTGACAGAAATGTTTTCTTTCTTTATCTAAAGATGCTCCCTATGTTTTGATAAACAGATACAGATTGACTTTTGCATGCAATGACAAGTTGCAGCTTGGATCACTGGTTGCAGCTTTTACAAGAGCAAGAGCTGCTTTAGTTGCTGCTGCAAAATAATTAGTCTTGCACACAATTAATCTCTTTGGATCGACTTATTTATGTAAGTTGCATGTTAGATGTTTTGTTTGGTGCTGCTTACAAGTACATATCGCATGTTGCATTCTAGTAAATGTATTGTTTTTCTCAAGCAGCTTTTTTTTGGTTTTCGGCTTTCACTTTAAACCTACGACTTATTAGAATGTATGTGTTTGTTCTCTGGTTTATGGACTTGTGGAGGTCCCAAAAAGTCCAACAGATTGTTATGCTCGGATTCTGTATGCGGAGGATCTAGGCTAGTATATGTTGTTTAATTGTGCGTTCACAAGAGCAAGCTCTTGAGGGTTTCAAATTAAGAACGCTTCTAACTGTTGGTTAACTGTACGATAATTAATATCTAATGGTAGACACTCATGTGCTCCCTGCAACTTTACAACAACATAAATGTGGAGTATTTTTTACAAGACTGTTTCTGTTAGCTTCCTACACTTACCTGTACAATTAGCTGATTTAGAAGCTTCAGAAATCCTCCCAAGTCCCACTAGACTCGACTTGCAGAAAATATGACACATTAGAAGGCTTAGTTACCACCATGTATCTACAAGACTGTGACTATCTAGCTCAACCCCTATCGTTCTCCGTAGAGGAGCAAAACCCTAAGATCCAGACAAACCTTGAACTTGGTCTGTACACTTCCAATTCTAACTATGTCTAAATTTCAAGAATTGGACCAGGATATCTCAATTTCAACAGTTCTGGATGAGTCTTCTTTATTGCTATCGTTTATAAGGTTGAAAATGCCACTTTCCACACCTTCATTAACAACTTTATCGATTTGAATTCCAACTCTCCCGAGAGTACTCTGTAAAAATAAGAAAAGAACTAATCAAGTCAACACAAAAATTTTACCAGGTTTTTACGAAGTATAAAGAAAGTTGTTGCCTGATAGCAATAAAACAACTACCGTTCCAAAAGTACTTTTGTTTCGGCACACAATGTTCAACTTTTGGCCCTTAGGTGGTGTATCAAAGGCCCATGTGAACGTTTCTTGCCATTTGGGGGAGTTGTCACGGCTCGCCTAATAATTCATACAAAAAAGTGAAAAACGATACTGAAACTGCAAGCTTTGAGCAGGAAGCCAATACGGACACAAACCAGATGGACAGATATTAAAACTAACAGGACAAATTTTATTACCTTAGTTCGCCTGGGAGGGCCATTGCCTATACTCAAGCGACAGTAAGCATTGATTGCTGTATTGTCCTGCTTCAAGTTGTTTGCATGTATAACGGTGACTGTTAAACAACCAGGCAGGCAGTTCAACAAGCTTCCTACTCTCTCACGAAAAGTTGGAGGGCAAGTTTGGACAAGCGTTTGCAGAGTAGGGATTGCTTCAGCTGCAGCTGTGGCTTGTGATCTTGACACGTCGAATGACATGGTGGGCCAAGACTGCTTCAGCAAGCATAGAGTAGTCAAAATTGAATCTTGTGCAGCTTCGCTTCCAGATTTTAGTGCTGCTACCAAATGGGGAATACATAATGTTGCTGCTTCAGAAATATGGAGCTTGTGGAAATTGGAGAGTATGACGTTTATCGTCTTCAACACCTCTTCATTGACTGTAACTGCGGTGGACTGAAGCTCTTTCTCTAGTGCAGCTGCAAGTGTACACATTCTTTATCAGAAAATAATTTTGTAGCCATCTGATTTCCATCCTAGGCTATAAAGAGTAAGTCTCTCATGTGATACGTCTATAGATAACTTATCTAGAGACGAGCCTATATTATTAATATAAACATTCACGTTGGTAGTCAAAACATCTGTTTTGTTAATAAAATCCATTTTTATGGTGTATGAAACAACACCAATGTTAACATCATAGACATTGATTAACAACATGAACGTTTTTATTAAAAACATAGGTCCGTCTCTCAATAAGTTATCTATAAACCGTCTCTCTAGAGACATTGTGCCTCCACGGAAATATGACATTACAGACAGCCCCAGGTGTTTCTGCAATAACATACACCCCTATATGTTTCAACAATTACAGCCAACCCTTGTATCTGTAATATATGGCCCCAAACTGACAAATAACTACCTGTGAATAAGGCCTAAGGACGTCATTTTGCTTTTCATGTAATCTTCCAAACATCTGGGAAGGTGTTAAAAGGAATAACAAATATGTTTAAATCACCAGAAAGAGAACAAAGAAGTTACCTGTCAAAGATTTGATGAGCTCGTTAGATACATATTCTTGAAGGGTGTGATTCGAAAACAAAATCTTGATGAACAGCGCTGCTTGAGCAGCAATCTCCGGGTTTGAGGACTGTAACAGTTCTTGAACCATGATCACGCCGCCTGCTTCAGCGACTAATCTCCTATTGGTTCTGCTACGCATGACAAAGTTCTGCAACGCACAAATTGACACCATGATTATTTCCTCGGTTGGCTGGTCTGTGAGCAGGTCGATTAAAGCTCGACATGCGTAAACAGAATCACTAGATTTTGCAAGCCCTTCATGTTGGGAGAGGTCACCGAGAGAAAGAGCTGCAAAAAGTTTTCCAGTTTCTGACGCTGTTTGTGGGTCTAGCAAGTATTGAGCTAGAGGTGCAATTGCGTGCTTACAAGCTTTCATTTCTCGAACTCGCATGTTACTGAATAAAGCCTCTAGTAGCTTCCCAGATGTCTCTTCGAATTGATGTGACCTTAGGAAATCCAACAATGAATCTATGGCTCCAGCTTCAGCCATCAATTCGGCACTTGAAGCATCAGTCTTTTCTCGAATGATCAGCGCATTTAATGCCACCGTCATGGTATTCTCAGTACTAGACTGCAACATTCTTACTAGTGCAACTATGGGAACTGTGAAGTAGTAGTCGGAATCTGATTCAAGAAGATTAGAGAGAACCATTGCTGTGGATTCCCACAAATCTTCAGGGGGTAAAGGATCACTTTGTGTAATGAGCTTAGAGAGCTCAAAGACTCCACCAGCGTCAACGACTGCTTTTGGCCAACTTAAGGAGATGCTTACCAGTGACTTAATAGCAGTTTGTTGTAAATTCAATATCCCAATACCGGCAAGCTGTACAAGAGGACTGACCGCTGATTTTGTGGTTATGTCTTGCTTAAAATGTTCCTGCGCAAGCAGGTGAGACAACAACTCTGTGCTAAGTTGCTGGAGGGCTTGCGATGATGATTCTAGAAAAGGGATTAGAGGTTCAATGACTTGGCTAGGAGTAAGTTTCAGAGTTGAAAGACTCTGTGGTTTCTCCAGTACATTAACAAGAGCCTGTAAGGCACTATGCTGTCCGAATACTCCTAAATCTGTCTTAACCAGCAGCATGAGCAGAGGTTCTATGATTTTTGCAGCAGCTGGGGTTTTCGAAATGGCACTGCTATTTGTCAAGATGCGAAAAAGTTCCACAATCGTGACACAGAGTGACTCAGGAGCCGTAGGGAGCAACTCGAGACAATTATCCATAAGTCCAGCATTGACCATGTCCATCTTCCTTGGAGTTCTGTCTTTCCCCAATTTAATAAGAGCACAGATGCTCGCTTCAATAAGCCGATGATTTGATCCAGAAACTAGATCAATGAGTAAACTGACAAGGTCTTGAACTGATGTCATTTGCAGCTGTTGATCGTTGTCTAATAATCTTTCAAAAGCACAAACACCGGATTCAACTGCAATTTCCATATCAGACTGCATCAACATCACAAGTGGTTGTATGCATTCCGAGGCAACCGGCATTTCTCTGACATTTGAATAACTGAAAAGCACACAGCAAAGTTCTGCAGCATCACTCTTCAACTCCAAGTCAGAGTTGGATATGAGGATGCTGTACAGGTTGTGAAGAGGATCCCCTTCCACTTCAGCCAGCATAGACCCATTTGTGTCATTATCCGAAGTCAATTTGATCAAAGCACTCAAAGCAGCCTTTTGTTCTTGCTCCGAGCTAGTGTCGAGCATGTCGGCCAATGGCTGGATTGCTTTCAAGGAAGCTTCAGAATCACGAATATGATCAGCATTAAAGAGTTCGTCTAATGCCCTGACAGCGCTCAGTCTCGCACTTCTAGATCCCAAATGAAGAACAGCGACGAGTTGAGTCAAGCACCTCGTTGCTGCTTCATACTGGAGAAGATCAGGACAGCTAAACAATATCCTAAACAGTTCGGATATCGTCGCCTCAGTCAAGTCCTGAGGGCTTAGTGACAGATACTTGGTAAGAGAATCCAAGGCACCAGCTTCAGCCATGAGTAACTTGTTGGCATCGTTTCCATCAGCAATACGAGTTAACAAGTGAACGGCAAACGGAGGTGCTCCAGGTCGATCTGGAATGGGTTTCAGCATATCAACAAGCAAAGGAATAGTAGTGCGAGCAACAGGACCAACTCTCACGTCATCAAGTTGAAACAGAGTATCCAGAACAACCTGGTCGGGGTTCCTTGGTAACGAAACTTCTTCTGATAAGGCTATCAGTTTCGGTCTGTCTAATTCGACATGACCAATAAGAGTTGTTAACCCAGCGACTATACCCGGGTTTGCTATAGTGAGGCTTATCCTTTTGTCTCCATGGCAGACAAAACTAGCCATTGCCTGTGCGGCAAAATATCTATTTATCATTTTGGTGGACTTCAGAAGATCAGTAAGCAATGGTATGAAACGCAAGGCCATGGGAGAGGATACAATGCTAGCCTCCCGGAAAATTACAGCTGCGAGAAGGGTGCCAATCCAGATTTCTTCACTGTCTCCAAGTTGTACCTGAAAACAGATTTCTAATTTCAGCATGCAAATTAGTTTTAGAAGCTACAATAACAACACACGGGAGAGATTTTGCAAAGAGCAAATTGTATACCTTACCTGATCTTTGTTAGTGCGTCTCGCAAGCTTGTCCAATAGGGCCTCAGGTCCACCAGCTTCCATGACAGTAATCTTGGTATTCAAATGAGACGAAGATATTATAGACAACAACCACGAGGCAACCGTGCTTCCAGAGACAGTTGTAAGATCAAGGACATCACCATCCTTACCATCACGAAAACCTGATCTGTCTCTAAAATTTCTAGGAGTTTCAACTTCGATTTCCAAAGAAGAGTAATTTGAAATCTGTTTCATCATATCTACCAATGCACAAATGAGAGGCTTCATGTATCCAGAGGAGTCTAGTGCATCCATTGCTTGGAATTTACTTTCCTTGGCAGCACAGACTATCAATTTAGTTCCTCCAACTCTCACTTCTAAGCTGCTAGCTTTCATTATTCTACTAGCCAATGCACCAAACGATCTTGGATTTGAAACCAAGGAGTCACCCACAACAATTGGTTGGTCTGCAGAAAGTTGAGACAAAATTTCTATTGCTTTGTCTTGTATGGGTGGAGGTCCAGCGCAAAGGAAATTTACCAAAGGCTCTAAGCTCAATGTATAAGCGGTCCTACAATACACAAAATTTTGTGTTCAGATGTGTTCAAAGCAGATGAAAAGCAAAAACTTCTATATAAATTTTATACCTTCCTTGTTTTATCCGAGACAATAGTGCAAGAACATCTAAAGCATCAACAGCATCTTTACTATTAATATCCATAGCACTCAAGGAATCGACAATCGCAAGGATAGCATATCGGCACTGAGAACTCTCTGTAAGTACATCACCTACGGAATAAAACTTCAGTAATTGGTGAAGAGCATATGATGCGCTCTTCTTACCTTCCCACGACCCTTCTCCCAAAACGCGTGTAATAGCCGAAACAATATCTTCACCCAACGCTTCTGCAGCTAATTGAGGATCTGATAGCATATTAGCCAACGCAGACATTGCAACTCCAGCAGTATCAATGGATGATGTTTTGGCTAGCTTGATTAAAGACTTGACGTCACCTTCTGCAATGTAAGACATCATGTTTGCGGCAGTAGTCTTGGTTGTGCGGGATAGAACGGCCAACACTCGAGCCCAAGGAGTTTTGCTAGTCAAGAGTTTAATATAAGGATTCACGATTTCATCTGTCACCAGACTATCACATATGTCTTTGCGGTTACTGAATATATCAGCAAGTACAGATGCCGCATGCTCTTGAGTTTTCTCATTTGACGAATTGAGAACCTGAATAAGTGACTTGAGAGCTTTATAAGCAGCTGATCCTCTATTAATGAGGTCTTTATGAGATGCAATGGAAAGCACGTGACCTAAAACTTGGATGACGGAGGTCTTGGAGCTTGGGGTGTCTCCCAAGAGCAATGAAAGCAACTGGTTGATGGCGGCTGAGTCTGCAGCCTTAATAAGCTTACCTAAAGCTATAGCAGCGGCTTCTTGCACGTTTGGTCCCCCATTTTGTAGGAGCCACAGAAATGCGGGGACGGCTTTAGCTCTTTCTACACAAGCTCGAATCTCTTCGCTATGAGAGCACAAGTCTGATAAAAGATGTGTCGCATCTTCCTTTGCTTTCCATGATCCAACATCTATTAATCGAACAAGTGGTGGAATTCCACCAGCAGCAGTGATTGCCCATTTGCTGTCATCAACTTGTTCTATAAGGATTGCAAGCATCTCAACAATATACTCTTGATGCTCTTCGCTGGATAGCCCCAATGATGAAATTAGTAACTGAATCCCTTCTCTCTTTCCCAAGGCTTCCCATACACTTAATCCCTCGGTACACAAGCGTATTAGACACATAATCAAGTACTCCTGTGCATCACCTTTAGTCATAGTTATAAGCCCGACAAGCACTCTTTTAGCTTCCGATTGGTTGATCCGAACTAATAGGTGCGGGTTACCGTATAGGCAGGCCAACGCCTCAAGGAGACGAACTTGAACATGCTTATTATCTCTCGGTTTTAAAAGCATAATTAAAATATTCTCTGCTTTTGCTGACTCAAATGTTTCTTCACCATCACTCTGATTGAACACTGTCAGAGTATAAGCAAGTGCCCCAATAATATCAGCAACAGGGGCAGCTAGACGTGGGGCTTGAGCAAGCTCCCCAAGGTAGAGTATTAAAGCAAGCTTTCCACCACGTATATTTGACAATGCTTGCATCGAATGTTGTTGAAGAAGCTGGCTCAGCTCTCCTTGAACACCTTCTTTTGATGGAGCAACTATGGCTCTGATGAGCACGTACACTCCCTCGGCATCAACAATTTTCTTTCTAGCTTCGGTAGATTTTAGAGATAGAGCATCCAAGGCTTCAGCTGCGCTAGCTCGCACTGAGATGTCCTTGTGCTCACTCAAGAGCCTCAACATAATTTTGATTGCTTCAGAATCAATTATTTTGGGGATGCTATCGGTAAAAGCCAACACTAGGCGTGATAGGAGAGACGCAGCATTTCCTTGAGCAACAGAATTGCTAGAGGAGAGAAGACGAAGAACAATATCCACTCCACCAGCATCAAGAGTCGCTTGCCAATAGCCATCTCTATCACCACAAAGATTTCTTAACGCACCTGTGAGATATCCTTCGACGATTTGGTCTTGTTTTTTCTTGGGGTTTAATTGCTCCCATAACTTGGGTACCACTCCTTCTGTTATGAATATTTGCACACCTACATCTGAGAGTCCACCGGAGGAAGCTTCACACAATGCCTCTGCAGCTGCCTTCCTAGCTTCAATCCCATCCGACTTCAGAATTGAAAGAAGAGGCGGGATGCAACCACCTAGAAGCACCTTTACTCTCAAGTCCTCATTTCTGCATAGGACGGTTAATGTTGATGCAACATTCACTTTTGCAAGTGGAGTGCCATCCCTAAGAATGGATACGAACAACGGCATGGCCTGCCCATGAGTACCAATAAGAGCCCGCGCTTCTTTCCTTGCTTTGGCAATGCCTAGTAAGCGAGCCGTGGTGAGCTCTTTTTCTTGGGGGGATGACACATTTGCATGTAGCTGGTCGACCAACTGAGAAACGCGTGACACCGTCTTCTCCGGATCATCCATTTCTCCAGTTCCATTTGGTTCCCTAAATGCAGAAATTTCACTTAATTCTGCACAAGATCACATTATTATGAGAAAACCAGAATCACAATACATAAACACAGATAATTACTTATTTTTCCGAGATATAGATGATGTCTTTCTGAGTTCCACGAGAGGTGACTTTGACATTTGGAAGAGATTCCACCTTTTCTTGACCAATTCACAGCCTCCTGCAATTGAAACTCATTTAAAGTTTATTGTGTCATACCACTATATGCTTACAGTTATAATTTACAGTCAAAAGACAAAAACACTAACAAAGAGAATATGCTAAATGTACAAAACATGTTTGAGATTGTCACCTCTAACCCATTCACATCCAACAACGATGTTCTAACCCCGGATGCAGGGGTGGGGGAATAGGAGTGTAGTAAACGTATATCGGTTAATCAGACGAGTATTCACTATTCAGGGTAATGTTCATTAATCCAAAAAGAAAAGGAAAAAAAAGAAAAACAATTATCTAGATTTAGCAGTATAATGAACCAAAAACTCACAAGAACAAAGCATGCTCCCAACATGTGGTAAAAAATGATGGTTAATGTCTATTTATAGCTGCCGTAAGATTAGAGAAAAGAGTGGTTCACATTTGCCAATATTAGAGACAAGAATCATCAACCATGGAGTGAATTGTGGTTACAGGACAGCAAAATCATTAATCCTTACTACTTAATGACAAGGATGCAATTATGAGCCAGAATATCCGTATTTGCATACGGATTGAAACAGCTACAATGCCTAATCAAACTAAGACGTTGAACAATCAACCAAATTCAGCGTAACTTTTTTCACAGGATCAATTAGAAACCTGACTTAACTCACTTGATTTTCCAATAATCTTCCTGTTTGTAAATGCAGTTCATAGTCCATCGATTCATAAACTAAAGTAAGAAGATAATAGTCTCTAGACTCTCTACCAGATGATCAACATTACGAGCAAATTCCAAACGCACATGATTACAATGAACTGTCTAATTCGATTCCAATTTCTAATCACCGATATTTCTCATTTAGGAAACATCACAATTCACAAAAATGACAGAAACAGATAAAATCGTGAACATGCACATGATGAAATTAGGAATTGAAGGAGATGAAGAATCTACCAGCATAAGGATGAAGAATTGGGCGGTTTTGAACTTTTCCTGTGAAGTATTCGCCATAGCAACCTCCAAGGAGATCAGCTGGGATGGGAAAGAGTAGATAGGTGTACTCCCTCACTAATGTAGCACTAGTAAGTTTTTTTACTTCATTGGAAAATTATAAATTACTCCCTCACGATTTTGCTATCAAACTTTTTCTCTTTACTTTAGGTTTTTTTTTTTTTTTTTTTCCTGGAAAGATAGGAGAAAATTAAAAAGAATACTATTCGCACTTAAAAAGTTGTTCGGTTTACCGTTCATACATAGAAATTAAGGAGAGTAATATTTTAACAATATATAATAGTTTACTTTATAGAGTTGATTTGATTGTTTAAGTTACTTTTTAACTTTTTTTAGGAGTATTGGATGATATAATATTATACTCCTAAAATGATAAAGAAATGAAAGTGGACAATTTTAACAGAACGCCCACAAGTGTATAATAGGAAAAGAAAATTCCCAAAATTGGTAGTAGTTAGGAAATTTTGGAAAATTTTGTAAGATATTGATAAAATATGTCTATTCATAAATTGTGTACTAAGATATTGATAAAATATACCAAATTTAACGAGAGGGCGACACGTGTCCATCAATTTTTTTTCCTTCTTTTTTTTCTTGGTCAGAATCGGGCAAAATAGAGTCAATGTACGATTTTTTCCGGGAAAATTAGAGCTCCGGTAGAGATGTCATAAATTTGACTGGTAAACTGATCGGAGTATATAAATTTTAATGGTGGCTATTGTAATGTACTGAAATTGGACAAAATTCTACCATATCAAAAGTAATCTGTCAATGTAGTGTACAAAAAAGAAAAAGAATTCCCGATTGGTTTTAATTCCATTTGTCTCCTTCGAATAGAGTTTGTTTTTCTTACTACTGAAGTCCATGGATGTTAGGTTATTGATGTTAGGTTTCTGCACGATATTAACTGTGGTTCATCTTAATTACAATTTAAATTATTTTAATTGTGTCCTTTTTACTGAAATATTAACGAAAAATTACATAGATAACCGTTATTGTTAGCAGTATAGGAATCGTTTATAAAAGTACTAGTTAATGGCCCGTCGAGTATATAGAAAAAAAAAATTAAAATAAGAAATACATAAATTTGTATAATAACATGTTGAAGTTCAGAGACATATAAAAACTGCAATGTGACAAAATGCATTATTTAATCGCTTCAACATTGCATCGGAAGTCACCCCTACCCGTAGAAAAGTACATAATGTAAATTAGTGAAATTGAGCACAACCATATATAAAATATACATAAAAGATAAAATCAACCCATAACTTGTCGTACACTTATTTATGGATTATGTTTGTTGTCGTATCATATGTATTAGTCTCTACGTCGCAAATTACTGCGTTCAATCCCTACACGATGGTAACTCTAGAAAGAGCAACATTTAACTGACCATAGTTGAATACATGTGAGGGGAGGTAGAGACCGACTTGTGAGAGATAATGTCTCTTACTCTTATTTATGGTCATAGCAAAGCAAACGAATATGGAGAACTGTCTCCAATCAATTGATAGGGAACTTCATCTCGCCGGGTGGCTCATCATCATTCCTCGGAATGAAAACATTTTGGCACGCGTTGATTCAAGATATCATCTTTGCCTCAGTGATATGCTTCTGAAGACTAGTAACTATGAGAAATTGACAATGCAATCTCTGGACATCTTCGACATGACAAATTGACTTATATCATCAAATATTGCATTTGTAGTTGCAAGAACACCCTGGTGATGAAATATACAGGGTCAAGTGATGAATAACCTAAGTGATACAATAACGAAGGATATGTACTATCTACAATGGTTGGAATTTGATGGCTTACTTCTCAAATAAGTAAACCTTCGGAATCTTGATATCAACCCACAATCATTAGGCACAGCGGCAATGCCCTCACCGACCTGTGTTAACCACTCAGAAAATTCTTTCGTCTCTTAAATTTTGAAAGATGACGAAGCAGATTGTATAGGATTAAACTGGACGTATAAAATGATAAGTTGAATATGATACTCCCTCCGTACAGCAGGACTTCTTACATTTGTCATTTCTAGCCGTCCCACATAACTTCATACATTACTAAAAAAGGAAACTACCCCACACACAACAAATAATAAACAATGTCAAGTCCTCGTGATTTGCAATGGTATTCCGAATCTCGAATATGCCGAACTACCGTCCTACCTTTATAAAGGACTGATGCAATTCCACTGGACGCAACTGGAAGTACAATATCTTCTATGGCCCACAAATCATAGCACGTCGTTTTCAATATAAAGGTTTTTGTGGTCCCTCCGTAGATGTACTTCGCCATTTTGACCGTCGACGATTGATATAATTTCATATATGGCACGTTATCCATCAGTTAATTGTGGGTATAAATCATTGTGCTATGCTCCAATGCAACTCTAACATAGAACATCTAATAAAAAATAAATGAATAGATTTGTAGCATTTTATATAACAAATTCACCCGGCACGAGCATATCGTCAAATGAACTGAGATTATTGCAGTTTTTCTTCGGTAACTTCTCTACTTGCATAATAGCAATGTTTTTTTATTTGTTCATTGGTGAATTTCAAACTTGGATGGAGAGTTCTCTATCGTTACATGACAATTACATACAAAATTTAAATCGATTGTCATTGGATTTGGAAATGGGTAATATAGTCTTTTTAAATTTATTTTACCAGGATTGATGAGTATCCTTTGTTGATTGTACAAAATGTCGTATGATAATAAATTTCAAGTTTTGTTCCACACTTCCTCAAGCCTCGACATGCTGCGGGATAACAACATGGTCATGACAAGGTGACGTGAAAATCTCTCAAATCCCCATAGACTTGCCCCTTTCAAACCACTAATATACTCTCCATCACTGAATAAGAGGCATATAGCTTCACATACATCCTTGTGATATTCGTGCATAACACAGTCAACACCATTATGCCAAAACCTTGTTTCTTTGTTTACATACATACCATATTTTATGTTCGTTTTTCCAACAATGAGGAGGAATTTTAGCATAAATCAGCTTCCGGGCTCGAGGATCTATTTTATTCGGCTCGAACCACTGCAAGAACTGCGATTGTTTGACATTGTCTTTGTTGACGACATCTGGCATGCATTCACCATCTTTGAAAGGAACAAACTGCCCATTCTCCAAATGAAACGACAATCGCTCAACAATGAATTGTAATTATGACGTCCGGCTAAGTATGAGTTGACGACCTTCATTTTTCCTATCTTGTATCCGGAAAGCCAAGAACTCCTTCGAATAAGATTTTGGCATCTTACTCACTAGGGGTGAGCAAAAAAGCCGCCCGACCGACCCGCCCGCGTCTCACCTGCACCCGCCAAAATAATTTTTTTAAAATTTTTTTCGTGGGTTGAAAAATTTTCAACCCGCCATTGGCGGGCGGGTGGCGGGTTGGGCGGGTGCCACCCGCCACCCACCCGACTCGTCCGCCGTTAGTAATAAAAGAATAGTTCATAGTTGTAGTATGTAATGAAAACGTTTATTACTTTCTCCTTAGTTGCTACTTGCTACTCACTATAATAGAAACTTCAAACTAAACTAGACTACAATGTAGCAGACCTCAATCTGCTGTGCCTATTTTATTTGGATATCCACTATTGCTGTATGATTTAATTTGAATTTGAAACTTTGTTTATAATCATTGCTACTTGGGGATTTATAGATTCATTTTACATTTCAAATTTATGTTTTTTTTGTCTATTTTCACCCGCCTATCCGCCCGCTATTGTCATCACCCGAACCGCCGCGGGTTGGAAAAATATTCCACCCGCCGCGGGTTGAAAAAATAATCACTCGCCATAGGTGGGTCGGGTTGAATTTTTATAAATATCCGCCAATATCCGCCTGCGCTCACCCTTATTACTCACAATACTTATCTGAATATCGATATACCATCCGTCTTCTCCATGGACGAAAAGTAGTCGATATTGAAAAATAAGGTAGCATCGAAGAAACTCACTTATGTGCTTCAAGTCCCCATCCCTCATCTCAACCATAATATGATTTTTTGCATGTAAGTTATCGACATCACTCTCTACTATAACAATTACTTCTGATGTAGTAGGCAAAGTGTAAGTTCGCCCACCCCCTGTCGTCTTGCAATAAGTTGAAGGAACCTCACGGGCATTATCAAGGGAGATGCGACCTCTAGCCATCTTGTATACTTTTGCAAATGGATTGTACTTTTCCACCATAGTTTTGATC
The DNA here is from genome assembly GCA_026545765.1 of Plantago major. Classification (NCBI taxonomy): domain Eukaryota; kingdom Viridiplantae; phylum Streptophyta; class Magnoliopsida; order Lamiales; family Plantaginaceae; genus Plantago; species Plantago major. The sequence continues at coordinate 79,053,552 of CM048841.1, forward strand.
AATGTCGCAGTAGCAGTACTACTTTTAACACCAACTTCATTGGTTTGGCTGACAATAATAATAAAATAAATTATTTATCGTCGAGTATCTATAATTCTAATGTATACTAAATGATGTATAACGAATAATTTGTTTGAAACGAAATATGTGAAAGATACATAAAATTGAATGTAGAAGTTTAAAGAAACGCACCCGAGAGCATTGATCATCTTGTCAATTCCGTGTTCAGTGTCACCTATCTTGTGATCATTTTTGGAGTTTGTCCTTCGTTGGGCAAGAGTGAACCAATTTTGTGATCATTTTAGCCACTTATCTTAAAACAATAAGGACCTTTTCGTTTATTAACTTCCTTGTCTATTTTCCATACATTGAAATCAATGCGAAGATTTTATTGTATGCATGGATGATAGAACATTTATATGAACTGGGTACCTACGGGATAAACAACTAATACATGTAGAATACATTTTTCAAAATAGTATAGTTTTGAATCTTTTCACTGTCTCATTCAAATTCATTCCATCTCGTGTGGAGTCTGATCTGAGACCGTAAACGCTTCTTCAATTTAGTCGATTAATTATCCAATCCCAAGCAAAAACTATGTATGTTTATCAAATAAACAAAGCTTACAATCATGCGTCGCATTTCACAACTAAAAGTAACCGTTGAAAATATAGGAAAAAAAATTAACATTTAGGTATTGTTGTTTGAAATCAAATATGTAATTAAAAAATAGTTCGAAACATTGATCATGAAAAAATCAAAAATAAAATTAGAGAATAGCGACTACTAATGGACAAAATTCTACATCAAATGCCTCGGTTTCTTCTAAAATGTTATAAAAAGACGCAAATCTATTATATGTAGACTTAAGAATTTCATCACCAAAGAAAAATTCCATTTAATTAATTACTACATGTTTGCCACTCAAAATTTTTCGAAGCAATTCAGTTGCTAATTTGTCAAGTTAAACCTTCTGCACCTTCTAGAAAAACTCATAAGACCTAAATTTTGACGCTAAGCAATAACATTAGCCCCGTGGATGTGGATCCCTAGCAACAACACCAATACCACCCCTAAGTAGACTCTACGTACTCAACCGTAGCATCAAAATTAGCTAATATGATACTAAGGGCAGGCGACAACCAAGCTGCTGTCACAGTTGGCTATGCAACGCCTAAAGATCTTTTACTGGCTCTACTTTTTTATCCTTAAAATAATGCATTAATAATCTAATAATAAAGTTAATTTTCAATCATAACAAATTCAATATATATAAATCGAAATTATATTCAAAATGTTCCATATAGTGAGCATATAAGATAGAAGGTAATATTTGAATAAATAATGAGAAACGTATGAGAATTCACGTAAATGTTGATAAGATGATGGTTTTTATTTAATCCAATACGTTACTTTATTGCTAATTTTTAAAATGTCCATTTGTAATCGGACAACTAAATAAATATTGATTTATTTGATAAATGGAGGGAGTATTAAGTATTTAATAAATTCTCTATTTTTTAAATTTTATTATTTCAATTTATCATTTAATAAATCTGCATAATTTTTAATTTAATAAATAAATAATTTAAGTAATTAATAAAATATTCAAGTTTGGTGTCTATGGATTCGTCTTGTTGCAGTGAATCTATATATATGTTCAAAATAATTTTCCGAGTTTTGTGTATAAATATATATGGGATTAAATAAAAATTACATATTGATTCAACATGCTAAAAATAAATCATGGGAGTTATATAGTGCACTACATCTTAACTACTTAAAATGTTTCACATCTAACATACCAAATTTAAAATTCTAACAACCAATCAAAATACAATTTGATAAAAAACTGACCAATAATACTCGATAGTGCCACGTCAGCATAACACATGTCTATACTTAGAGGGCTTTAAAATGTTTCTTTTTATATGTATATAGATAGATTGCGTCAACTTATACTAATTCATTTCGCTTACCATTATTGTTAAGATGTTATGTCTGTATAAATTCTCATTATCCTTTTCACTTGAATCTTGAAAACATCCAGCTATAAGAAAAACGAAATGGCGAGTAGCCGAAAATCGGGCATTTTATCGGTTGGACCACTCGCACTTGTCGACTATCAATGGCCTGAACATCATGTGAATTGGGCCTGTATCAATTCCATGGCACTCGGTTTATAGGCCCCATTTTGTGCATCAACCAGCTAATTAACACCCTGCCCACTTTACGGATGGAACAATACACCATGGACAATTCATGATCATCGTTAAGTATCGCTCTCTGGACAGCAATCTTATACCCGAATAATGAAACCATTTCTATTGCATTTTTTTAAACTTATACTCTTCATGTTGTAGAGAAACAATTATGTCTAAATCTGTTAAATAATTCAAAGTCTTTAATCTTCTAATCCCGTGAACCTTCCTGATAAACCCGAAATAAGAGCAAAGGGATAAGACCATTTTAAGCCGGCCGATTTGCCTTAGACAAACCGGGCTTAGATTAACGTATTAGGAGGTTTACGGGGTCATGCTCGGACCTCTCAATTTAGATAATTTGGAGAGTAGAAACATTGCAAGTTATTACGTACTTACCTCTAAATGAGGAAAATGACCTCCTATTTATATAAAATGGTCCAGGGGACAAGACTATGGTTGACCGGAAGTAAGTGGGTCCAATAAGATTCTGCCACGTGGAAGTCGAATGTTAGTGGCACATTAAGGTCATGCATCGAAGTCCTTAACCAAGTAAGGTCGAGATGCCTAGGGTCGGGTCTGCAGGATTGGTTGCTTTCTAATGTTGGTGATGAGTTTTATAAAGTTGCAGTCTCTAATGTTCGGAACCTTAACGGATAACCTTTTAAGGTCAGAACCTTATCGAAGAACCTTTCTTCAAATATGATAATAAATGAGACTGTTGCCAAGTTGACTTTGTCGGTGAACCCTTTAATGTTGGAGCCTTTTCGGAAACCTTTCTTCACTTGATAATACTATAGGAGTAGTTATAGTTGACGTTGGCGGAAAACCATTCAAGGTCGAAGCCTTGTCGGGGGACCTTTCTTCTGTTGATAATACACGAGACTATAGCCAAATCAACCTTATCAGGGAACCTCTTATAGTCGGAGCCTTTTAAGATAACTTTCTTCACTTATTTGAGTCCATACCCTTTTAATTTGATCAATTAGTACGGATTTATTTCCTTCAATCATACTCCATCTCCATAGAGTACTTGCTAAAGTCAATTTAGGTGAAACATGCTCTTCACAGTTCACACTATGCTACTCGAGTTGATTTACAATTCATTAATTTCAAAACTAACATATACACTAAACTCTATAAAAGTCACAATTTAATGCTAAATACAAAACTTTAAAATCAACTTCAGTTGAGTTACTATTCATCAACTCAAGTTGAATTTGAAACGATTGGTAACACTCGACTTGTTTTTTTTCCTTAATGGTATCCGCTACATGCGACTAATCCAAATGAAGACCGGACCTTTTTTAAGGGTGGCTCTTGCAATGCTGTTTTTACATCCATGAGTTCAATCAGACTGCTAAGTGAACTCAAGTCCCTTATCACTTGAGCCAACAAAACTTTAAAATCAACTTCAGTTGAGTTACTATTCATTAACTCTAAATTTCAACTCAAGTTAAATTTGAAATGATTGTTAACACTCGACTTGTTTTTAATTTCAAATATTGTCATGTATTTTGTTGTTTTTAACTTCAAACGTTGTCATGTATTTAACAAAAACATGCATTATACATGTATTACTTGCATTTTTGAACATGTAATGTTTGTAAATTGTAACATTTCAAACAGGATATGAAAAGAGACAAGATAAATATCATACTTTTAATACAAGAGCACATATTTCTATTGATTTTTCTTAGTTAAATAGAAACATCTCAAAGTTTTATCGCAAAGTTTTTGGCGTGTAATTGAGAAGATTAAAACAACTATATCAAATGGTACCATTTAATATGGTTCAAGAAATTCATCCATTTCTACAACCTTTACAAGGTTTTAGATACACCAATTCAATTTCTATCCACCCACTAACATCTAAAAGTGAGCAACACATAAATAACACCCGAAAGTAACAAATATCTACCGCATAATACCATCCCGATTTACCTCAACATTTAGAAACAAACTACATTCTAAACATCTCGAGTACTCCACTAATCCATTAGTCGCACATAGACACTCATTGAACCCAACACCCAGTCTCATGTCCACGTGCAACCATGACCGATCGAACCATATCACTGGTTCAGCTCTGGTTTGACCGCCATGACCCCTTATCATCAAATAAACCCTTCAAAACGGCTTCGAAACCAAGTTGAAGCAATCTTATCATCAAATAAACCCTTCAAAACGGCTTCGAAAGCAAGTTGAAGCAATCTTATCATCAAATAACCCCTTCAAAACGGCTTTGACACAAAGTTGAAGCAATCCGGTGTGATTGGCTCCATCGGATACTGAAATTGTGAGCCGACCATCGCGCCACCACTAGCATCTAGATAATTAAATGGAAACTCGAGCGTGGCTTTCTCCCAAACTGACATCTTCGGCATGCTCTCGACTTCGGGTGACAGCACGTGCTCGGAGCTACTCGAGCTCGTGTGGATCCTCGGCATCGAATCAGCTGCGTCGAGGTACATCAAGTCATCGTACACCTCAGGGTATGATGGCGTCATGATGACGGGCTTCTTCTCCTCTTCTGACGTCACTGCACTCGTCATCGGGTAGCTGCTGACGTATTGCGGTTGTGGTGGCTGTTGTTTCTCGATTGTGCCCTTTTTGTTGTATATGCGGCACAGTACCCAATCATCCAGCTGGAAATAATAAACAGACAAATCACAACCGTCAAATTTCCAACTCACTTCAATCAATCCACACCGTTTAATCAAAAAGACCTAACAACCAATCATTAATCTTACAATTTAAAATGGAAAAGGTATAAACTCTCTCTTTTTATTTTTATTTTTTGTGTTTACTAAGTTGATTTTGGCAAAAACGTCACTTTATTTTTTAACTCTAATAATTTTGGTTTTTCAATTAGTGTAGCGTGTTGTGCCATTTTTATGTTAGTAAATAAAATTAATAAAACATTAATTTATAAGTGATATTATATTAATAAAGTCCATAAATTAAACAAAGTGATGATTAAATAGTACTCCCTCTATTTCAGAAAAAGTGTTACAAATTTCCGTTTTCGACGTTTCACTAAAATTGTTACAATTTCCATTTATATAAATTAATTAAATAATAAAACTCCCTACCTTTCAATTTTATTACAATATGACACTCATTTAATCTCTAATAATCATGGGGCCCACTTGTACTTTCTTTTTGTTAAAATTGGTACAAATCCAAATTGTAACAATTTCTCCGAAATAGAGGGAGTAAATAGAAATAATAAATAATTCAAGAGTAGCAAACATTTTATGGATTACTAAATTTCTAATGGAGCACGGGAAAATGAGATTTAGAAAGTTTTCAAGGGAATAGTTTTTTTTGAGAATATAGTAGAACTTATTAGATTTGTTTTTGGTGGACTAGTCGATTTTATCAGGTTATTTCAAAATATCTGAATTCTGAAAAAAATTACTGATTTGGAAAGTTCAACTTTTTTTACTGGCTCATAAAGATGAACTTTATTTGTGCCTTTTTCAAAGTGCAAAATATGATATTGGTAGCTCGATAAAACTTTTCTTTTCTGAATTGGCAACTAAAAACAAGCCAAAAGTTGATTGAAGAGATATTTGCAAACATCCTCCTTATAAGTTTCTTCTCTTAAATTAAAACAAAGGTGTAGTCTAACTGTTATATAGTGTAAGCGGTGCAATGAACCCACCCTAAGGCTGTTATTCTTCTTGCGAGCAGATCGATCCACGTCGGCCAGGCGATACTCGTGCATAATCCAATTAGTCTTTTCGCCTCTCGGCGCCTTACCGGAGTAAAACACCAAGGCCTTCTTGATCCCTACCGGTTTCGGCTGCCCGATCGGCTTATCGGCTCCAGTCGCCTTCCAGTACCCGCTTCCAGCTGCCCGATTCGGCCTCGACCCGTTCGGGTACTTCCGGTCCCTAGGAGAGAAAAAGTACCACTCCTTTTCGCCATACAAAGCCAAATCTGAAACCAAATCAATGTAATTATTAGCCACTAGTTGAATAAATCCCAATTTAGATTACAAAAGGTCAAAAATATTTGGGGGAAGTTCAAATTGACGAAATATACCAGGAAGCTCCCATGGGTTGTACTTGTAGAGATCGATTTCGGTGATAATCTGAACGGAGATGGAGAGCGAAGCGCATTTTCGACATAAGTAGTGCATCACAAGCTCTTCATCAGTGGGGTGGAATCGGAAACCAGCTGGTAATTGCAAATCCACTGCCATTTTTGCGAGTTTTGAGCTTTTGGGTAATATTTTGAGGTTCGGAATTGAGATTTTTGAGTTTTGGGGATTGGGAGGAATGGAGAGGAAAATGGGTTTTTGTGAAACTTAAAACGCAAGGGAAAGAAGGCTATTTATAGGAAAGGGGATGGACACGTGGCGAGGAAAGAGACAGAGTTTCTAGAGTAAACGTGAGAGATAAGATTAGTGAGGGGACACGTGTCGAGAGTGTAAGTAGGGCGAGACCAGTGTGATTCTGTCACTGCTTACGCACTGGAATTTGGACGGACTCGCACGTGAAAATACGATTTTATTGTCGATGACACGTTGGAGGATCATGCAACGGTGAGATTTGGACCGTAGTTAAGGATCAGATCGGACCGGTCTCATTTTTGGTGCTAGTCAGTAGTCACTATTCACTACACTCATATAGTTGTTGACTGTGTTTGACGTTTTTTTTTTTCGCTAGACATGTATGTGTACTGTTTATCTTGCGGCTTTTTTGGGATTTTTTTTGTTATAAAATGATTTGTAATTGTAACACTATAGGCATAGCAGCATACGTGAAATTAATGTAACACTTGTTGATTTTGGTGCTCTCTCTTTTCTGAATGTAACGAGTTCTTTTGCATATTTGACTATGTGTGAATGCAATTTACTTTTTGTTCTTAATAAACAAATTAATAATGGTATGTTATTTTCATCTGAAAACTCATTAATTTCAGTTCATTTCAGTTCTGCTCAGTTATTTTTAATACTACAATTCAGTTCAGTTCAGTTCTGTTTAGACGAAAAGAACAGCGAGCCTAAGAGAGAGTGTTAAAATGATATGTACTCCATCCTAAGCATTATATTAACATTCCAGTGAAATGATTGGTTTAGTATCAAGTCATTTTTTCCGTCAAATCAAGTATGAACCAATTTAGATGTGATCCAAAACCTAATATTGACATGGCAACGCACACATAGAAAAGATATGTGACGATGAATTATTCTTTTCCCTGTAAATATCATCTTAAAAACTACCAATTTTGATCCGCTTGCCTAAGTGCGATGAAACTTAGATTATCAATATGTCATCATAGTACTGTGGAAAAATTACACCAAGTCCCCCAATAAACACCTTATTGACAAGAAAGTCCCTCGCATTTGAACAATAACACCACAAGATAAGTTTCATAAATCAATTACGTTTTAGTCCAAAAGTCAACGGTTCTGTCCTACGTGGCTGGTAAATACCTACGTGGATAATAACTTAAATGATTTTTCTTATTTTCATATTCAAATTTTGAAAAAATAAATTGCAATTGACCCTTTTTATTTTAATTCACACTCAATTTATATCCTAAAGTTTGTTATGATTCAAATCAACCCATATTTATTTTTTCCTATTCAATTTCAACCAAAAAATAAATTGCAATTATACCCTCTCATTCTTCTTCCTTCTAAAAATTTCCTCTCATTCTTCTTCCTTCCAAAATTTTATTTTTTTATTTTTTCATTCTCCATTAATGGAGCTTGAAGCTCCATTAAAGGAGCTTCATTAGTGGAGCAACTCAAGCTCCGTTTTATGGAGCAGAACATCTCATCGAGCTTGAAATGGAACTGTTCAAGCTCCATATCTTGGAGCTCGAACAGCTCCAATAATGGAGCTTTCTGCTCCATTAATGGAGCTTGAAACTCCATTTTAATGGAGCTCACCAATTGAGCCTGAATTGGGCTCCATTTGTGCCCGATTCGGGCTCCAAGCTCCACCATGGAGCTAAAAACCCCATTGATGGAGCTTCACAGCTTGAAGCTCCATCAATGGTGAAATAAAAAAAATAAAAAATTACGATTTAGGGTTAAAGAGGAAGAAGAATTAGGGAACTCAATAAATATGTTATGAAGAAGAAATCAACCAATTTCTTTTTGAGGCGTTAGAAGAAGAAGATGAAGAATAGTTAGGATAAAAGGTTTGAAGAAGAAGAAGATAAAAATGAAAGAGTAAAATTAGTTTGGGTCAATTTTAAAATTTTATAAACTTTACAGAGGTTAATGTGCAAAATTTGAAATTAAATTCCACGTGGAAATGTAATTCCTGGCCGGTCAACGCAAAAAATTGATTTTGGACTAAACTGTTATTGTTCAAATGTGAGGGACTAATCTGTTATTACGAACTTTATTTGGGGGGGGGGGGGGAGGAGAAATTCACCCTAGTACTGTAGTAGGGTTTTGTTTAGCACTAGTTTATCAACTCGATAAACTTATCTTATAAATAAATCTGTTACGTGAACGCTTAGTTGGTAGCTGATAAATTAAGTAGATAATCTAATAAAAGCCTGTACAAAAAGCTTATCAATAAAAATAAGTCAGTCGATTTGTTTTTACATTTCATATTTAACAAATTAACTATCTTATCATTTAATTAATGTTACTTATCATTTTTACAAAATTTTTTTTTTTTATAATCTACCCAATCAAGTTATCAGATAGTTGTACTAAAATGACTGTCGTTGTTGTAACATCCCACATTGCTTAAAAAACGGTTGTGATGAATAGTATATATGCAAACCACCACTCTTCTATGGTATGAGGCCTTTTGGGAATACCAAAAATAAATCCGTGCGGGCTCCGGCCCAAAGCCACTACAAAAAAAATCAGGTTTAGGGACGGATTTATCCGTCCCTAAACCCTTTCCGATTCGTCCCTAATCCGTTAGGGACGGATTAGGGACGGATAGGGACGCCCGTCCTTAAAACGGGCGTCTCTAACCGTTTAGGGACGGATATATTATCCGTCTAACTGTGGCGGATTTTATCCGTCCCTAATGGTCAAACACCATTAGAGACGGATAATATCCGTCTCTAATGGCTGTGACCATTAGGGACGGATTTATCCGTCCCTAACCTTAGGGACGGATAAATCCGTCCCTAATCCGTCTCTAAACTGTTTTTTTTTAATTTTTTTTTATTTTTTATGTTTTTACATTTCAGCTTTTACAATGTAGTCGAGATAATATACCCAAAGTGATAAAATTGCATTAATTAAAATAGAGATTCGATAAAATATCCGAACAAAAGACTAAATATCCGAATAAGTTGAATAATGTGAAAAGTATGTATCTAGAACAACGTAAGTACATGAGCATCTAAGAACCGGGAGGAGGCGGTTGTTGGTTCGTGAACATCTGTTGTGCCATCTCATCCATCCGACGAGTGATATGAGCTTCTTTGCTCTAGAAGTTGATCGATCGTTTGCTTGAGAGGATTCATCAACTCATTCACCGCTCTTGAGTGTAGAAATTTTCACGTGATGAGGATGCTCACTGCGACACGAGAAGCTACCACCGGTGTCAATGAAGGGCCCAAACCCGAGCCCATACACTCGACCCTTAGCGTCCATCGGATTAACTTGGAAGAATATTTGGTCCCGCTCTCAATTGTGAGTTCATGACCATCGATCATCCTCTCCTCCATAATTCGCTCCACCTCGACCGCAATAGTGTAGTGCATACAAAATGAGATACGCTTTTAGGAAGATACGCCGAGCCAAAATATACACAAATACAAATGTGAACCTTAACAAAGAAACATACCCCAATTTGCTCGGCCCTAGGATCACCCACATGCCATTCTTCATTTTGCCTTCTTAAAGTGGTGAAGAGCGAGGGGCTCCCACATGGAGTCAAGAACATGCAAACAAGTAGAAAGTTGTTAGAAATGAAAGCAAAAAACATAAGTACAAATCATATTGCAAGTCAGAAATAACATATATACTAACCGACATCTGGTGGTCAGAATAACATGACCGCGACCATAATGATGCTCGGAGGTGCTGTACCATCTCGCGCCTACCAACTGTTCGCTCGTTTTTCTTCGCCATGTCCATGACAAGTGGATCTCTCCAAGAAACCGCCAAAGTGCCCACTCACATCCCCATCCATCATGGCTTTACCCCAGATGCTTTCATGTTGCAAACCATCCTCTTATAACACTCTGACCCAACAGTCTCGAAAACAGGCCACAGTTGGGGAATGAGGGCATTGGGAATGAAGTAGAGTTTCTACAACATTTCCATAAGTAGCAAGCCCAAATATATTAATGAAAGCTGGAATTTAAAGTAAACACAAGTACAGTGGCTAACATACCACGAAATCAGCACAACAAGTTCAGACTCAAATTGTCCTAAAATTTACTAACACAACGGTGATTAACATATCACCCAAGTACAGTGGCTAATATACCACTCAATCAGCACAACAAGTCAAAGAACATGGATAAAGCTTTGTAACATTTAAGCTTACCCGCATCTCATCAAAATAATGATGCTTCATCCTATCCGGGAGCGTAGACCACTTCTCCTCCTTCACTCCTTCTCCCTCCAAGTCTTATAATCTTACCAAGATTTTCGGAGGCACCGTACAAAGCTCATATAAAATGAGATTGACATGAAAAAAACATTATTAGTATATTCACCTGACATTTAGTAATTATCTGAAGTTATGTTCTACAAATGCGTAATACTTACTTCTTCCCGTTCGGGAACAAAACCGGCTTCCCATTCCAACTAGCACCGGGTGTCAGAACGGTGTAGGGACACCCGTCGGAGGATAAGTCAGCAAACATTGGTGACGTCCCCACGCTTCAGCGCTGGAGTCTCAGGAACATGTGAACTCCCTCCAATGTCATAGCCCCGAAGGGCTACCCATCAGACCACCACTAGTAGCACTAATGGCGGTGGATGGGTATGTGGACCTCCTTTGCCTCAAGATCTCGCAAATTCATACAACAAGTGTTAGTAAGAAAGACGAGATGAATTGACATGTAAAACATATATAATAGACACTTAATAAAGCATATATAACAAGTTGTAGTAAGAAAGATAAGTTGAATTGGCATGCATGTAAAACATATACATTTAACACGTCAAGAAGACTAAAAAGTCGAGACGGATTATGGAGGAGAGGATGATCGATGGTCATGAACTCACAATTCGAGAGCAGGACCAAATATTCTTCCAAGTTAATCCGATGGACGCTAAGGGACGCTAAGGGAGCAGGACCAAATATTCTTCATTGACACCCGGTGGTAGATTCTCCGTGTCGCAGCAGGCATCCTCATCACGTGAAAATTTCTACACTCAAGAGCAGGTGAATCCTCTCAAGCAAACGATCGATCAACTTCTAGAGCAGCAAGCTCATATCACTCGGAACGGTTCCTTCATGCACTTCATCATCCCCGACTCAAACAATTAGTATGTGTAAGTGCAAAAGCAATGAAGGATTCAACCCTTCCACAAAACTAGATTCAATTATGCCATTAATAAAGGCGACGGTACATCCATGAACGCATCGGATTCATAATTCAACAATTAACCTGCGTCTCAATTTATTAGATTTATAACATGTATAACATTACGTATTTAGTTTCATTACAATTACAATTACATTTTTAATTATGATACGGTAACAATTGGTAATGAATTACATGCATTTTACGATTACAATTCAATCCCACTGGTAGTTATAACATTTATACCATTACGCATTTAGTTTCATTACAATTACAATTACATTTTTAATTATGATACGGTAACAATTGGTAATGAATTACATGCATTTTACGATTACAATTCAATTTTATAGTAGTTAAACTTCCATATATCTATTAACATTACAAATTGTAGATGAAAATATTATTGATTGTTTTTATGTTAATACTCCAAAATTATATTAAAATCACCAAAATCACCAAATTGTCTCCAAACACACAATTAAATCTTCATAATCCTAGTACGTATACGAAAATAGCTAAGTAAATACCTACACACTTACAATCATAGTAACATCATACTAGCAATCCAATTTCACAATAAATATATCAATTGACATCTCAAAGCTAACCCAATACGTAATATAAGCTAAATTATCTACTACATACTTCCTATAAACATACAATTGATCAAACTAGTGAAATTCATAAAATTCCCAAAATTTTAAAAGTAAGGGTTTTAGCCAAAATACCTTCAATTTACGGAAAAATAGCGATGAAAGTTGAAATTGATGCACAATCCAAGCTCCTTGTCCGACGAGCTTCGAAACGAGACCAAGATTGGCCGGAATCGTCGAGATTTGGCCGGAAAATGCTTGGGACGAATTGGGAGAAAGGAAGGAAGAAGGAATGAAATGGAAATAGAAATGATTCTGCTTCCCGTGTTCTGTTTAGAACACTGAGCTTTAGGGACGGATTTTTATCCGTCTAAGCTGCCTCTCTACCATTAGGGACGGATATCTATCCGTCCCTAAAAAATGTTTTTTTTTTTTTTTTACGGGTCAACAATTTTAGGGAGGGACGGATTAGGGACGGATTATATAATCCGTCCCTAATTAAAGACGGATTAGGGACGGATTATATAATCCGTCCCTAATTAAAGACGGATTAGGGACGGATTATATAATCCGTCCCTACTTAAGGACGGATTAGGGGCGGATGACAGCCTATCGTCCCTAATCCGTCCCTAAAAGTGCCGATTCGTCCCTAAATTAGGGACATCCGTCCCTAATTTCTGTCCCTAAAACCGAACTTTCTTGTAGTGAGCGGACAATATCATACTAACGAGACGTGTGTGTGCTAGTCATGAGTAACCTCGCCGGTCCAACGGGCTGGGTCTCGGTCCATTAGTGGTCGGGTCGTTACAGTGGTACTATTACTGCTACTAGATATAGGCTATGGGGAAAATTCGACCCCGGTCTTACCCCGGTGGTCTCACCCTCTCAATGTAGCAGTGGGACCCATGAGGTTCCATCACAAAGGAGAGGGTGAGACCACCGGGGGTAAGACCGGGGTCTAACAAACCAGGCTATGGTGTTAAACGAAACAAACATATTGACCCTTTTAAGGTTGGGTACCTCGTTAGGAGTTACGAGTGATTTACTTGACCTGTATAGGCACATACTCCCTCCGTCCCGAAGAAGCTGTGCACGCTATTGTTCATGCATAGGTTTTAAGGAGAGTAATATTATAATGCTATATAGTACATGTTGGGTTTACTTTATGACTTTATTGGTAGTTGGTTTGATTGTTTAAGATACTTTTTGACTTTTTTAGGAGTAGTGGAGGATATAAAATTATATAATTGTTCCTAAAATGACAAAGAAATGAAAGTTGACAACTCTACCGGGACGCCCAAAATGACAAAAGTGGACAACTTCTATGGGACGGACGGAGTATGACCTCCGTCCCGTCCCAATTTCATTTTTCCGTATTCCATTTTGGTCCGTCTCAACTTCATCTTTCCATCTCTTAAATGAAAAATATCTCTCACACTTTATACACTATCTCTCCTACTTTATTCAATATTTCTCATACTTTATATACCCTTTTTCCTACTTTATCACCATCTCTCCTACTTTATTTAATTTTCTCTTAAATCTTGTGCCCGGACCCGTAAGAAGATGAAACCGGGACGGATGTAGTATATAAATGCAATAATTTACACTTTGTACGTACACTACAAAAAGTACCAACTTGCGAGTTAGAGTATGATTAGGAAAAACAAATTATATCATTGTCATAACATGTCCTAACTTTTTTTAATGTAAATTATAAGTACTTTTGTACCTCTACAATATGGGTTTTAATTTTGGTGAGGGTTCCAATAATCATAAAAAAAAATTGGGTTATTGTTCTCACATGTCCTAACAATTTTTTAAATATATTTTATACATATTCCAGTACTTGTACAATATGGCTTTTCATTTGGTGATTGTTGCACTTATATTCCATCTCTCAAGCAGCAGACTCCCATCCTCATAATTTTTGGCATTTCATTACAATTATGAAATTCACATTTATTTTGAGATATTTTTGTTAACCTTATACCAGTATATATTTGTAATTTATTTTGGAGGGTAAGTTCATCTCGTAACTTATTTTAGAGTAGGTGTTGAGCGAGAGCAATAAATGGAGGTGGTTTTTGTTACGGTTGGACTCATGGAGTGAGAGAGAGAAATCAAAACCGTGAAGTTTTAATTGCGTACGGGATGTATAAACTAACTAATTAGTCTACAAAACATTTAATGATTCCTTTTAAGACTTGGGCATATATAATTTCCGATTACTAGCTAGTAGTTGTGAACTTCTGACAGATGGAATTTGAGCTTAGAGTTGAATTACATCGTTGCCGAAAATTTATTTGAATAAATTAATACAAGCACGCTTTGGGTGTCGACATCTAGTCTAAGAAAGCAAGAAAAATTTACTTTCAGATTACGCAATATTATGAATCACAAGAAACTCACAATAGTGTGCAAGTAACTGGCTTGGTAAAGATTCTTGACCACTTTAATAAATTAATTTAATTTATACTAGTGCTTGAAAATAATCGTGATGTGAGGGGTTGATGATGAAATGAACTTCCAGTATTTTCCAGCCGTCACTCGAAGACTCAGCCATATAAGCAAAACGACAAATTACCTTCACCACAAATGCCTATAATTTGGGCGGCTATACACCCACTTTATAAATATCTGAAATTTATGGGTAAAAATAAAATAAAAATACGTTTTGATGCGGATAAAAACTTAGACAGAATATAGTGTCTGTTTGACAACCGATTAAAATCAAGAAAACTAAGTTAAAATAGTTGTTATTAGATGATTTTAACCAGATTTGGTGATTTTAGTGGCCTGCCAAACAGCCTAGTGTTTCATCAACAAATTAAAACCAAGTTAAGAGCAAACTAAAGCTCCTCCGAAAGTGTTCATTGAACATGCACAATTCAAATGAAGTTTCGAGCTGTGAGTCCAGACATCTCGAATAATAAGTAATGAACAATGAGCGAGCGATGCATGGTCACTTGGAGAAGTTGCCCTATTTATATATGTCGACCCAAAGAGTTGGGCTTATTGTTCTAAAAGATTGCCACGTGTGCAACCGGATTGGACCACGTGTTGCAGGTTTTTCCCTAGGACCTAAGTGAGTTGGAGATGAACACATGTTCTTTTCCAGGAGATGGTCTGCTGCGGGTCGGATTGGAGACGCCTCTTGAGGGTTTCTTCTTAGACGAAGATTTTTAGATATATTTTCCGAGCACACAATTTGATTTTTACTAGTTCGTGCTAATAGATAATGAGACATATTTAACTTAATAGGTTTAGTATAAAGGGGACTTTGTTGTTAAATTAATTTGATTTTACTATATTTGTTTCTATATCTTCCTTGTATCCTTCATCATGAACTTCAGAATTTTTTAGATGATAAATAAAATGAATTGGCTTGAGAATCTCTCGACTGTCGTCAGTACATGTAAAATTCACTCATCGAATAAAGGCATCAAGATTCAAGGGCAATAATTAAGTACGTTCTTTTGGTGAAGAGACTTATGGTATGGACCTCTCACCTCTGTGTGCTTTGTTTTTTTTTCTTTTCAAGAGAATCGTGAAACTTTTAACAACGAATAATTCCTTATACAAATGTCTTTTTCCTTTTTTGTAATATATAAACGTCTTTTTCCAAAAAATAAAATAAATGAGATTGCAAGCAAGAAATATATTACCAGAATGTTCGCACTTGCAGACAATTATAGTGTATGGTTTAATATAAATTAATTGATGCCAAATTGGTCAGTGAGATCATGCTGCCCTGCCAATTTAGTCAAGTGTGTTTCATCTAACTCCCATTATCTCAACTGAGACTTTTTCATCCAGAAATGGAGTTTGAAATGAAGTAATTAATGAACCCTGGTTTGATTAAAATTTAGATTAAGAGGGATAGTATCGAAGTTTAAAACAACGGTTTATGGAACTTTCGGAAAACTCTTTTGAAATGTTATTTTGAATATAAAAATAAAAATTTATTAAAACAACGAAGGAATATTTAATTTTTTAAATAAATCGATATACCATTTTCATTTAATTTTGGTGAGCTGAAAATCAATATATACTCTTTATCTTTTTTACCCGGTCCGATGAGACATTAAACTCTACAGTACCAAGAACTAATAGATTATTGTAAGTGTGGAAAATTTTATATTATGAAATATTTATAATTTGTGTGGGTTAACATTTGTTTATTCGGGGTGTTTGTCATATAATATATGATTAAAGAAGCAAAACTAAGTTAAATTTTTTAAAGAATATTGCTATCAAGTTTACCTGCTAAATTTTTATTGTACTTGACAATTATACTTATATTTATATCCTACAATTACCTCTCTTTACTTGTTTAATTATACTAACAATCTTTTAAACCAATTAAATAACCTTAAAAGGAATAAATCCATCACTTCATTTTTGCATGCATCACTTATTTATTACACATTGTAAAGGATAGCTATAAGGAATATAACCAACTATAATTTTAAGCATCTTTAATTTTATTTATTTTCTTAACATTCTAAATAACAACCCTATAAAAATTTAACTATATGTCAACGTTAACACAATTTTAACTCGGTTATCATTTCTCAATTAAAAAAATTCTATAACTCATTTTTAAACTATATACCAAATAATCACTATAGTAGGAGTTGGTAAAGTGTTAATAAAATCATAATTACAAGATACTACCACATTGGATAATGAAAAATGACTAAAAGTCATTTGATATGACAATTATATGGATCGATCGATGTCTAGAATGTCATGTTTGCTTGGACATGAAATTCACCATCAATTGATTTTATTGGCCAGCATATTGGTGCAGCAGAATATTCCAGGGTATGTCCTTCTAACTAGCTATACAGTATTTTTGTCCCGCAAGATTCAACTTCAACACCCCGAATATAATTTAATCATGATTTTGATGTCTGAGTCTATTTTCACGAATTTCTTTTAATAGTGGTGAAGAGAAAGGGATGTGTGGGAGATGGAGGGTGCGGGAGGGGAGGAGATTTACACTACATTATAGAGACTAGGAGAAAGAAATATTGAGATAGGAAGGACACTACAAGAAATCCATGGAATAGTAACGATATTTAGAGACGGATATTATCTAATATCCGTCGCTAAATAGTGATCAATTAGAATATCTGCTAGATTGATCAAGAATCTAACGACTTATCTTAACTCGTAAGCGGTGGTTGACTTTGCTCACTTGAACACTGTAAAAGAGGAAAATTACTAAGTATGATAGTCTAGCAAATCTTGTATAGGATACTAGGTCTCTGAATGCAATTTTTTATTTCCTTAAAGAAGCTCAAGAAGAATGCATCCAGCAGGAGAAGTTCAATTTTAAAATGAAGTTTTGAAGACTGCACGAGATTGCTGAAGACAAAGGTTATCAGATACCTATGTCTAGATATCTTTGACAAACAAGTGTTTCTCAATGAACTAGCTTTGTAAAAGATATCTGAGAACGCAAGGTTTCTGAACGAGGAAAAGTGTCCACAAACATCTACACTCAGATACCTTGGATAAAACTATGTTTTCTGGGAAACAATGTTTCAACAGGTATCTGGAGATGAGAAGGTCTCTGGAAAGGGACATGCAATGCTTCAGAAAGCGTGCATAGTTCCGTTGGCACTACAGGACAAAAATAGTACAATGCAATAAATGCGCAGACAGAGACATCTGAACAGAAGAGGAAATCTCTGAAAAGAGACAACGTCTTCTGGAGTACTATTTTCAAATATCAATAATTTGAATTTCATTAAGCCTAACGGATACTATTCAAACGGCATGATTTTCAACTATAAATATCATCACTTAGAATGCTTGAAATACACACAGAACTTACACACCAAGAACTTACTCTACGAACTTGTTCATTCAAGCATAAAAGCCTTCAATCTACTTATTCTTCAGCTTACAGTTGCGACTAAACTCTTGAATTCTAAGTAGCACAAAATTTCTAAGTGTCCTGATCCTTAACAAGCATTGCTATATGTGAAGGAGTTGAATCAAAAGAGAAAGAATCTGAGATTCATTCTCTAGAACATTTTTCATAGACTTGGGTCAGTAAAGAACATATCACCACACATTGTGAAGTGTGTTAAGTGACTCTTGTTCAAGAGGTAGTATTACATAACTGTAGAAGTTATTAATCTATCAAATCCTGACAAACTACCTTAATCAACACCTTAAACGGCGTGGAGTACAGGAAGTACTTAGTTTGGGAAACTAAGGAATAACTCCAAGGTTACTGAGCATAGGAAGTACTTAGTTTGGGAAACTAAGGAATAGCTCAAAGGTTTCTGAGTATAGGAAGTACTTGGCTGAGAAAGTCGGGGAATAACTCAGGGGGAACACTTGGTTGGGAACCTAGTGTATTTAGGAATTGAGAGAAGATATTTGTAAGGTGAACTCATTTATCTGTCTTAGTGGATTCTAGGTGCGAGAAGGTCAAGTGGATTAGTTGAAGGATTACGCCACCTTCAGATACCACTATAAAGATCAGTGTTATTTACTTTCTGCAATTTATTACTTGCTTTATTTACCTTGCTGAGTATTTACACATATCTTGCTGAGCACGTGCACTTATCACAAAAAAGTCTTCCGCTCTCTGAAATTAAGTATCAGATATCTTCACAAATATCTGAGAAATTGTGTTTATCGACAAAAGTTGTAAAAGACTATTCACCCCCCCTCTAGTCTTTTCCCTTTGCCGTTATCTGGACCAACAGGGACGAATCGGTCAAGTTTAGCAACAGATAGAACGTTTTGTTCTATCCGTCGTAATTTCTGTTGACCAATGAATTTAAAAAAAAAATAAAATAGTAATTTAACGATGGATATATAGCATATCCGTCGTTAGATAGCGATGAATAGGCTATTCGTTGCTAAATAAAATTAATAGCGGGTAGTAGCCCCCTTTTTCCTCATTTCTGTTCTGTTTCTTCCTCTCTTCTCAAACTCGCGAATTTCCCCCAATTGCCAACTCCGATCAAAACTCCACCATTCCGGTCAATCTTGGACTCTTTTCGAAGCTCGTGGAATAAGGAACTCAGGTGGCCATTCAATTTCATCTTTCTTCGGCTATTTTTTCCCGTAATTGAAGGTATTAGTCTAAAACCCTTACTTTGTTAAATTTGAGATTTTTGCTAATTTCGAGCAATTGTATGTTTTTAGAAGTTTCTACTAGCTAGTTTAGCTTATACTCCCTCCATTTCAGAGAAAGTGTTACATTTTGACTTTGACCGGTCAACTGTCTTCGAATTTGACCACAAATTACTCATAAACGATAATAGTAAATAATTTAATAAAATCATATAATAAAAATTTAATTACTAAATTTTCATTATATAATTTTAATAATTTATTTATTAATATCGTTTAAGAGTAAATTGTGGTCAAACGCGGAGACAGTTGACCGCATAATAGTAAAATGTAACACTTTTTCTGAAATGGAGGGAGTATTAAGTAGTGGGTTAAGCTTGAGGTTGTTCAATTGATAGATTTAAGTCAATTTGAATTATTAGTATCATCTTAGGATGTTTGTAAGTATGTATGGTATTTAATTTGATATTTTCGTATATGTAGTAGGATTAGTGAGATTTGGTTGAGTTTTTGTAGACCATTTAGTGATTTTGTTAGTTGTAGTATAATTGGCTCGTATTAACTTAGAAAGAATTACTACTATTTTAATCTAATAAATTCATAACTTTAATAGTTAACTGGAAATTTAAAATTTATAAAAATAAATTTTAAACGTAAAATGCATGTAATTCATAAGAAAAATCTTAACGTATTATATTCAACAATGTAATTATAGACTAGGAATTGGAATTGGAATTGTAATGAAATTCAATACGTAATGCGTATAGTTATAAATCTAATAAATTCAGACGTGTCAGATTAATCATCCAATGAATCCGAATCGTTCATGGATGTACTGTCGTACTGTTAATGGTAGAGTTCAGACTAGTTTTGTGGGAGGAGTTGTTGATGAACAAGCAAAAACTCCTGTACAGGCTCGTGACGAAATCATAGAGCTGCACGAGGACCAGTATGTAGACTTAACCACAGACGAGGACGCCGAGGGTATGTGTGTAGGATAGATTATGTATATATATAGTTAGTTGTTGATAATACCAAGTCTTTGTGATTTATTATGAGTAAAAATGTGTGTAGGGTAGATTATGTATATATATAGTTAGTTGTTGATAATACCAAGTATTTGTGATTTACTACGAGTCAAATGTATATATGTTTTATATGTAGTTGTATACTAACACATTTTTTCCGTATTTGTTGCATGTTTTTGCAGATGCCGCGACAAAGGAAACCCAACTACGTTCCTCCCTCATGCAGTAGGTTGCCTGGTGGTAGCCAGTCGGAGGGTAGTCGAGCAAGAGCTTCAGAGCCAGAGGAGTTTGAGGGGGTCAGAGTTAGAGCAGCCGGTCTGTGGTTCCTGAGACCCCACCGAGTTCGAGCAGGGGCTCGACATCGGTCTGGGGTAACTTACTGGATGACGGGTGTCCCTTCACCGAGTATGTACCCGGAGCTACGTGGGAGGGAAAGCCTGTGTTGTTCCCGAACGGTAGACTGAAGTAAGTATTATGCATTTGTATATAGAAGATAATTTATGTCACATCATTGTTGTACTATACTGATTAATATTCATTTCTTGTATCTTATACATTGATAACAGGTTATGGCCTCCCGAGGCTTCATCAAAAGTAGGTGATATTATCAAGGCCAAGAGGGAGATCGGGGGTAGAAATGGTCGAAGATCTCAGACCGGCTGAAGAATGAGTACTTTAATGAGTTGCGGGTAAGTTTAAATTTGACATTCCTTTATTTGTTGTTATAATCGTTGTTTTAATGTGAGTGGTATGTTAGCCACTGAACTTGGGTGATATGCTAGTCACCACTGTGTTAGTAAATTTTAGGACTATGTGAGTGGTATGTTAGCCGCTGAACTTGGGTGATATGTTAGTCACCATTGAATATGTTCTGTTGTGTTATCTTATTAAATTGATGTCTTGGTTTACGTTATGTAATTTGGATTTTGTGTGGAATTGGGAATGTAGAAAGAATTCTTCATTCCCAACGCCTTACTCCCCCGGATATGGCCTGCCTTCGAGATGCTGGGGTCAAATTTGTATAGGAAGATGGTTAGCGATGCTAAAAGAAAAGGCGTTATGCCAGCTTGGTGTGGACCGGAGGAGTGGGAGCATTGGGAGAAGTACTGGAGACTTCCCATCCGAAGAGTTGCGAACGTAATGAGGAGAACCGGCCGATCGAGTCGATGTTCTTTGGGGGTGGCTAGGCACCACTATGGGTCACGATCTGTTGTTACGGATCACCGTAAAGCGGTAAGTATACATCTTATTTGTCAGTTTATTCGTAATGTGTTTCGTGTTTAATTTCTACACACTTATAATTACTAGCTAAATGTGTGCATATATATGTTCTTCAGGTGGAGGCTGGGGAGGAGAAGAGCGCACTGGCGCACTTTAAAAGAGCCAAGCTGAAGAACGACATATGGGTTGACAGAAAGTCCGAGGCTATTGTGGTACGTTAATTTTGGTTAAAGTTCATATTTGTGTAGTACAAGTTATTTTGAAAAAACTGTAACTCATGATATAAGCACTTTACGATTTCAGGCTGAGGTGGAGGCGAGGATTGCCAATGCGGGTGGGGTGCTACAGTTGAAGAAGAAAACAACATCTTCTTAGTCGTCAACCCAGTGGACGACAAAGGCCGAGTATATAGATTGGGGAGTTACGGCCCTGCACTGGCTACTCCTAGCTACTCAACATCCCAGCAATCTAGAAATCCATTTTTCACACAGGAGCAGGTCTCAGAGTTGGTGCAGACACAGGTGCACGCACAAGTGCAAGAGGAGTTAGCTAGAGTTTAGGAGGAACACCGGCAGCAGCTAGCTAGACAACATGAGGAATACCTGCGTCTTTGGCAGCAAATGGATAGTTTCATGGCCATGTACCCACCGCCCCCGCCCCAACATAGTTAGTTTGGACTTATATTTTTCTGACTTCTTATTTTAACTTATGTACGGATATTTCATTTCATTACGGATAATTTGTATGTGTCGAATGATTTTTGTTTAATTAAAACAATTTCATTATCGGATATTATATTTGTGAAACAGGTGAAATATGAAAACAGGTATCAAAATTAAAAAATAAATAATCTGCAAATTTAGAGATGGATAAATTATCCGTCTCTAAATCTGGATCGATATTTAGCGACAGAACTATCCGTCGCTAAATAGCGCAGGATTTTTTTTTTTAAATAAAATAAAAAATTAGCTTTTTAGGGACGGATAACTACATGTCGTTAAATAGCACAAGATTTTTTTTTAAAAAAAGAAAAAATTAGCTTTTTAGAGACGGATAATAATCCGTCTCTAAAAGGTCAACACATTATCCATCGCTAAATCCAATACTATTTAGCGACGGATATGTTATCCGTGACTAGAATTTTAGAGACGAAGCCCATTACGATGGGCTTATTATTCATCGCTAAATCCGTCGCTACGAATTTAGCAACGAATCGGTCATAGATCCATCCGTTACTAAATGAATGTTTTCTTGTAGTGGGAGTACGTATAAGGCAAGGGTACATTTGAAACAATTCACGGACAATTATATCGATAATAAAATAAGTTGTTTGGTCGAGTTGTTTTATGCAAACTATACTATATGTCGTTGCATTACTTTCCCAGGTAGCCCAACTCAAGTAAACTGAACAACTATGTTAAAACCGAGACGCCCTAATTATACCTACTCAATTGGCTCTAACATACATGTCCCTACATGATTTGCATAGATCAATTAGCCAGAGTGAGTTAATTTCTTCCAATACCTGAAACTTATCATGCAATAAATTGTTAGATTGATTAATAACGAGAATCGAAGGTAAACAAAGTGATATGTCATATGTGAAGTGAGTTGGAAGGATACATAATTGTCACGAGTGAGCTATGGTTGGTGACGAATATATTTTGTGAGGGACATATTGGACTAGGAAACAACTGGAATTGATCAATTAACCAAGTCTCATGTGAGACGGAGTGATATATACACAAGGTGAGGTATATATTTTGAACCGCACTTCAGGCATGCACATATGGTCAGTCGTGCGATGATCTGTAATACAATGAAGACGCCACACATTTAGAGATGAATTGAATAATGTCCCCAATCCCTTTCATTCCGATCTCAAAGCCCAATTACATTCCGGTTTATATGAGAATCACTTGGTTATTTGTTAAGATGAAATGCCATGTTTATCCGTCATCAATTTTTCAAGCCGAAGGTAGCTAAGGATAGATGTTTTCTCAATAATTGGAGAGGAGTTAATATCATTGAACATGGGCAAATAATTGCCGTCGACATCGGGTCTAGGAAAGCAAGAGATTTTCTAGCTTTAAAAC
Organism: Plantago major; assembly: GCA_026545765.1. Classification (NCBI taxonomy): domain Eukaryota; kingdom Viridiplantae; phylum Streptophyta; class Magnoliopsida; order Lamiales; family Plantaginaceae; genus Plantago; species Plantago major. The sequence continues at coordinate 79,077,287 of CM048841.1, forward strand.
TACTATGTAATAATGTCACAGGAAACAAGTGATTACTCATGTAGCTTGGCAAAGATTCTAGGCCACATTTATTTGTTGATGATGATTGCCATGAGGGTCAAATATGAAATGAAATAAAAGTATTGAACCATGCATGCTTCTTTCTCTTTCCAATATTGTGACAAATACCTCATCACATGGGCCAACTTCTTGGCCACTCCACCTACTTTGGGTTCATACTTCATACTCTTTAATACTACCTCCATACCATTTCATCTTCTCGTTGAATTGAATATGGACGTCTAAAGTAAACCATACGTATATATTAAATGAATAAAAGTATGACATAATATAAATAATGTAAGATATAGCTAAAATAAGTAAACTACATTATATGATAAATAATTAAAGTAAGGAAGAGATTTTCTATTTTGTGTATGAAAATATGAGATTGAAATAAATTAACAAACAAAGCGTACAACCGGAAAGATGAGACTGTGAATGAAGAAGTATTGATTTCCCATCTTGTTTCGGAAAATAGCTGAAACTCTTTAATTATCTCACACAGCTTAAAAGTATACATATGTTTTAAATTTAGAATAGAATTCATATTACTTTCTCCTCCTAATAAGTTATATTTAATAGATGATGATCATATTCTATGAATGTCGAAGCCTCATGAAAACCTTCCAGCAAAATAAAAAATAAAAATAACTAACTAAATGCAATTTAAGTTGGGCTTTTCTATTCTCAGGTTGCCTTCGAACCAATCTGAATATAGGTCTTCGTTAGATGTTCGCCATGTGGCATGTAATTCAATCTGATCCATCCGTTTTGATTCGAAGTCATTTTTCCCAATAATTTTAGGTACGATTGAATATAATTTATTTTTTTAATAATTAAAAATTCCTATAATACACGAATTGACTATAATACCCTTAATGATATAATTATTTTTTAAAAATATGTATATATAGTAAATAATTTTAATATTATAAAATCACATAAATAACCTTTATCAATTAAAAAACAAAATACATAGTTAATTGCAATTTGTGATAATCGGGCTAATGTTGGTTTTTATACTGTACAATCTTTATATGGGTCAATGTTCTTGTGTAACACGAAGAACCCTAATTCTCCAGTAAATTCACTGAACTGATTCGGTATGGAGTTCTCCTAGAACCAGGAAGAAAGGAAGTGCACTAGAGAGTTCGGGTTAAGAAAGAGAACAGGAAACAAAAACAGTCCTTGGAGCACTAATTGTAGGAATCCTATATATTTGATCTAAAATCTATCTCAAATGAGCCCCTATGCTATTTTTGGGAGACTTTACTTTTCTACATAATTATAGGAAACATATTTTCAATAAAAACTACATAAAAAGTTGGGCCCATCAATTACTCCTTCGAAAAAAATTAGGGATTGCTCAAATGAAGCTTGAGATTTACCCCAATGGAAATTTGAGAGTGGGACACAATACTTTTAGGTAACCTGAAAATGGAACAATAATTTTATTGTTTTATCAACATTTTATCCTATTAGGATAAAACAACTAAATGAGCTATCCTACAACTAATGTCTTAGAATCCATATATAAAAGATTCTTGTGATCTAATCTAGTTGAATAAAACAGAAGACTCTTGATATAAATCCTTCAACTCTTGATAAAAAAAAAAAATTGCTATATATAGAATCCATATCTCGATTTCCATTTTTTTTCTTTCATATTTCAGTTTTTTTTTTGTTTGCCTTTTTAATTAATTCTAGAATCAATTACATATACCCCTGGTAGAAGCCTCTGTTGCATATAAATCCCTGTTAGTTGAACAATTATATCTACTTTCAACTGATTTTGAGTTGACCAACTTATTTGCTATAGTAATTAATTGTTCAACCAATTCTTCTTATTACTCCCATTTTAATTTGTTAAAGGGCAAATTACATATGGACCCCCTCTTAGATTTCTTAATTACGGATGGGTACCTGTTACTGGAACAATAACGTATAAGTTCTGTTAGTGTAAACTTAATTACATATAGGTCCACGAACTTGACTTTTGGCGATTTAAAAGCTTGAAAACCCATTTGTACCCCTGCTTATTTTTCAGCTGTTTTAAGCTGCCAAACAGCCTTAGTATCTCGATCACACGTGACATACACGTGTGGATCTACATGTAATTAGACCAAAACTTATATATAGTTCGATGTAATTGAAATTTGACCGTTTTTTTTTTTTTTAAAACTAGCCGTTGGTAATTTAAATGGAGGCTATTTATACACCAAAAACTTGCATTTTTATCTTCTTAATTCAGATTTTTTCACTAGAATATCTTATAGTTCAACAATGGCTTCTCGCTCGAATGTTTTAAGTGATTATCCGGCAAGTGGTGTTATTCGTCCAGTTTGTAAGAAGCCGAATTGCAGTAAACGTACTAGTTTATCTCAACCACATGAAGGAAGATTTTATTGGTGTTGTCCAAAGCATGGATTTTTAGAATGGTCTAATGTAGAAGAAAATGTACAAACACAACGAGGAGATGTCATGCACACACAATTGCTTTGTGAATTTGTTCCATTTCAGCCACCACTACATCAACAGTCAAGGGTGCAAAATGTGCAACAACAACCAACAGTTCAAAGAAGACATAAGAGAGTGGAGAAGAGAGTGGAGGCTAATGTAGACAAATACTTTTGGATTAGGCAACTTATTTGCCTTAACCTGTTGTTATTTGCTATGTACTTGATAGTGGAGATAGTTAAAGCATTAAACTAGATCAAACATTGTAACCAAGATAGGAATCAAATTGTATTGAGCTTAGTTTTCAATTGCAAGTTATCAATACAAATATTGTAGTCAAAACATACCAAAAAGTAGTTTAATCCCAGCAAAAGTAGACTAAAGTATCAAAATTGCAATCAAAAGCAGAGCACCACAAGTGCTTATCTACGAACCAAACCATCTCCCTAGACCTCTTCCCCTTGAAGACCTTCCACTGCACTTCGCCTTCCAAAGATTGAAGTGCCAGTTTGATCAGTTCCTCTACCATTTCCCCTGCCACTCCTTCCTTTACCTGTGCCAGACCTTCTTCTCCCAGTGCCATTTCCCCAGCCACTCCTTCCTCTACTCTTGCCAGTCCCTAAACTCTCCTCATTGGTAGTCTACATGCAAAATACATATCCCAACTCAGCAAAAACCACAATACATGCACAATACATATCACAAGTCATCAAATACACAACAAACACTCAACTAATGGAGAGCAAATTCATAAAGTTCCAAATACACAACATACAGATTCAAGGATAGCCAATCACGTACATCATTTGTTTCTTCTGGCTAACTTGCTTGTGACTCTTCATTTGCACCTGCTTGTGACTGCATTGGTTCCTCATCTCCGTCATTTTCCTGCAAATGAGACCCAACCAGAACTTAAATTCAATGGAGCAGTAATTCAAAAGATAGCTAAATGCACTAATAATGCACTATTACATAGACATAATGCTCACCAAAGTAGGACACTTCCTACAGTTATGTCCTCTAACACCACATAGACTACATTTTGGTGGTCTTCTTTGTTTGTGCAATGGAGCAGTAATTCTCCTGGGCCTGGCACCACCTTCACTTGGATGTCTGATCCTTTTTACAGGAGGTCTTCCAGGTGGCCTAAGAACTATTGGAGGTGAGCATTCTTCTTGCTTAGATCATTCGCCAAAACCTATAGTTTGGCACTAGCTGTATCATCATGTCATATGCCCTCATGTATGCAACTTTTGTGTGGTTATCACTTATGAAGTTTTCCCCATCTTGTCTGCTGTGATTGATAGCCACCCAAGCATGCCTACATGGGATGCCTCCAATGTCCCATCTTCTACAATCAAAAGACATAGTCTGAAGATTAACCACAAAGGTATATGAGTAGTCCTCAATCTCATACACATTTCCAGCCTCAGAAATCAATCTACATCTTCTTGATTGATCATGTGTTTCATTTAGCTTTGCCAACACCCTTGGCATCACAACTGAGGTGCAAGAAGCACCCTTCTGTCTCCTCACTACCAACCTTTGCATCACTTGTTTTCTTATCCCCTACAAAACATATAAATTACCTAGTTAACAATGATCACGGATAGCATAAACAGTACAAAGCATAATGATCTAATAATAAACTTACCTCCATGATATTCAAAACAGAGAATCCTCTTATAGGCTTAACCCATGAGTTGAAGCTCTCACTAACATTGTTAGTGCAGTGGTCTATCTTTGGAGTCAAAGGCATGCCTTGCCCAAAATCCTAAAGGAATGTTCATCAAATAATTGTGTGCTGGAACACTTGCATTTTTCATCTTGAGCATTGCTTTGTTAAAGCCATATGCGATGTAGTCATTACGACTTGCCAGTAGTACTTCCTTAGGTCTACACTGCCCCATCTTTGCTTGAAGTTGTCATATATGTGCTTTGCACATTTTCTATTGACAACATTTGGGGCTAACTCTTCAATCACTGGAACTAGACCTTGCATTTGTGATTTATAAATCATTAAGAGTCAAGTTCACAAACTAATCAATAAACAACAAGTTAACAAATAAATATGACATGTTTACCTTTTGTCTATCTGCCATGAAATGCCAGTGTTTGTCAGCATCAAATGGACCAACAAATTGCTCAAGGCATTGCAGAAAGAAGCCCCAAGACTCTTTACACTCTGACTCAACTATATCCCAAGCAACTGGGAATATCCCACAATCTGCATCTATAGAAACTGCACTCAACAGATGCCCACCATATCTTCCCCTTAAATGACACCCATCAAAGAAGAGGAATGGGCTGCACCCATTTAGAAATCCCCTTTTTAGGCCCTCAAAACCACAGAAGAACCTTTGAAAGTGAGGTGGCTTTTCAATTGCAGGTTTAACAGCTAACTCAACTATTGAACCAGGATTTGTCCTAAGTACCATCTCTCTGTACTTAGGTGACAACCTAAATGCTTCTTCAGGGTTGCCTCCTAATATCTCCAAGGCTTTCAGCACAGCCCTATAAACCCTCATGTATGGCACTTTGATTCCCAGTTTCTTGTTGACCCAAGGTTCAAGTTTCTTGGCTGTTATTCCAGGAGTTTCCTTCATTGGCTCAAGTAACTTAGTTGCTAACTAGTTGGAGTCTGCCTGCCTTTGATCAACTTTTCTAACACATTTGTGTCCTCCTTGATAACTCCTCATCATCCAAAACACCTAAATTGTAGAAAAGTTAGTTAGTAAATTATTGACAATGCTAGCAATTAACCTTGGAGTTACTGAGTTTGGAAATATACCTGCATGAAGCCTCCATGAACAACCTTTACCTCCACAATGTACAGTGTATCTAGCACTATCATTTTTAACCCTAACCAAATGAAACCCTACCTTCAACACATACTCTTTAACCTTCTGCGTTAGCTCTTTCACACTTGCTAATACATCTCCTTCTTTAAACTCCGTATCCCACAGCTGATTTTTCTCATTAAATTCATCACTAATCCACTCTTCATCACTCAAGACATTAATATCCTCACTCTCATACTCAAAGTTAGGGTCCAGGTCATCAAACTCTGCAGCATCATTTGTATTTGCAGTCTCAGTGTCAACATTTGCAGTCTCAACATTTTCAGTTTCAATTTCTGCAGTTTGGTTTTGCTCCCCACTCTCATTTGCTCCATTCTCCTCATTGTCAGACTCCCAGTCAGCCTTCTTACACCTCTTAAAGCCTATTGCTTCATTCTCACTGTCATACATATACTCATTATCAGGTGCCTCATACTGCCAACCAAATGCATCCCTAGCATCACTTTCATCATCACTCTCCACAAATGCCTCTTCCTCAATTGGTCCTGCATTCTTATTTTTTTGTATAGGCACCTGCTCATTCTCATACTCACAACCATCAACTTCAGACTCAATCTCCATAGCATCTTCAGCAACATGGAAGCTTGAATCATCACTATCAGTAGCATGACTCATGCTACTCTCACTCTCAACCATCTTCTCTTTTAGTCTCTCAGCAGCAAGAATCTTCTCCTTCATCTTATTCATATCCTCTCTTATGTCATCCTCATCATCAACCCAGTCCTCAACAAGTACTTCTTCATGAGCTACCTCACTAGCTACCTCAGTTTGATTAGTTGGTAGGTTCTCTTGGAAGATCCTCTCAAACAAATCTTCAAACTCAGCATCACCCACAACAGGTTGATCAACAAAAGATTTCTGAGGGGTTGGTTCATGATGTTGAGGTATGTAAGGACTAGGAGCTGGAGAAGGGTTGGCTTTATTTGAAGCTCTTGGAGTTTTAGGAGATTCTGGGGTTGGTTGTGTTTCTTGAGTAGGAGGAGGTGGAGGTATATCTCCATCATCTTCTGTTAAATCAACAAAAGCTGGGGGGTGTGGGGGGTAATTGGGAGGACTGGTGGGTGGTCTTGGTTTACAACTCCTCTGCCTAAACAACCTCCTTCTAGCATTAGTACTGTCTTGCTGAAATTCCCTAGGAGGTATGTACTCAACATCCACATCATCATCAACTCTTCTTCTTTTAGTAGCAGACATATCCACAGCTAAAGGCTCAACATCACTACTCTCTAAGTGCAGTTCTACTTCCATATGTTTCATATTAGACTCAAACATCCTCCTGACACTAGCATCATCTACTAACTCGATACGATCAAAACTTCCATCAATATCAACAACCATACTAAAAAACAGAGAACCAGTAGTTTGCACACCATCTAACACAGTCCTATACACATCATTCATCAGTTTCGAATGAGAATACCTGGAAGGGTTGATATTGGTAAGCATGTACCCATCCTTGCAGTAACGAATCCGTATGTTAAACAAAGTTCCCATTGTCACTGAAACAACAAAAAGTACGAGATCATTGATCAAACATAGTTCAAAAAATAAACCCTATCTGCGATTTCTGTTAAACACTACTGCCAATTTCAGTGAAATCGGAGCCAAAGACGCCACCTTTCGTACTAATACAAAGGTTTGACACGAAAATAACAAGAAAAGGATGAATTTTAAAATCGAATTTTTTTAAAAACCTTACCTTTTCAGTGCCGATTCGAAGCCAACAGGTGCAATAACCAACGATTACTCGCAACATCAAGAAAGCCAAAGAAGAATTGCAGAATTGCAGAATTTCGTCAATGGCGGAAGCAGTTGTATGAAGACGAAGGAGTATGGTTTTGGCGGGGCGGGAGTGGGACTGATTTGGTAGTGAATGGTGAAAAAAATAACATGTTTGATTAACCTAGAAAAGGTTAGAAAATGAATAAGGTTGTGTTTGGTTTGGAAATAAGTCATTGTGACTTAAAAGCTGGTCAACCAAAAAACAACTTTTTGAACCTATATGTAATTGTTCCACTAATGGGGATTCAGATGAGCGAGGAGCCACTAAGAGGGTAGCCCTATGTAATTTTCCCTTTGTTAAATGATTAATTGTTAAATGATTAACTTTTTATTGTCTCCACTACTAACATATGCCATACATGATACGTACAATAATTTTTTTAATTAATCATTAAATAATTACAAAAATGATTAATTTTCATAAAAATTATTATTTATTATAAAAATGTTTAATTGTTATAAAAATGTTATAAATTGTTAATTGTATGGCATATCTTATATACACATTATTCTCCAATTTAAATACCATTTGACACGTATGCTTATTTACACATTTACGTCACTTTGCAAAATATATAAATACGTTGGATTAAAATGTAAGTACGATAGATCTTTGTTAATTTCACATTGATCATATGTTATTGAAAAGATTTTACCCATAACTTAAAAAATTAAAAAAGAAACATAATAAATAAAAAGGTTCAAAACCTAAAAAATAGTTTTTTTTTTTAAAAAAGAGAAAAATTGCACTTTTCCACCATGGTGCCATGGAAGTAAGAAAATGCAAGTTTTCTTTATTTTTCTAACTTTATTTTAAATTTTATTTTTACTTTTTCATTATAGTAAAATGGTGGTTTTAGAAATTATCTATGTTGTCAAAATGGGGTCCATTCATAATTATTCGAAACACTGTGGTTCAATTGAAATTGATATAAAAAAGAATTATTTAAAAAAGATAAAAAAAAATTTTACACTAAAACCTTTTGGGCTAATTTGAGTTTACACTATAACCTTTTATTTTTTCCATTTTACACCAAAAAGTTTATAAAAAAATTGACTTTACACAGAGGTTGGATGGCCGTTAAGTTACCATAACTTATTTTTAAATTATACCAAAATCTTTGAAATAACTTGTACTCGCCACCAGAACCTTTCTCTATAATAATAATAATAATAATAATTTTTTTTGAAAATTGCCGAATCTACACTTGAAGCCATATTTCACATATACAATTTGTAGTCAGCAAAAAACAGCACAAGGGACAAAAAATGGTGTATAAATAGGCCTCAAATAACCTCCAACGGCTAGTTTTTTTAAAAAAACTAATGGCTATATTAAAATTACATATAATTACCTATTGTTCTACATCAATTACATCTGAGTCCGGGAGCGAATGATTGGCATGGCTGTTTGTGGAACATTTGGAGAACGCAAAACAAGTTGATTTTTAATGGGAAAAATCAGAGGGCTGGAGAAATTTTTGAAAAATAAAATGGATGGTTTGGAATTGGTTTAAAAGTCAGATGTTTCTTCAGAAAAATGCATCCTTGGCGGATTGGGATTGCTTCCCTGAGTTATATCTTGCTGCACGAGGTTTTGGTTTCTGGTCAGCTGGATGGATCAGTCTACTGCAGTGGGATTTTGGTTTAGTGTCTCTCTTGATGGTCTTGATGGGTTCACCCCGTCACTTTTAATTTGTTTTGATTGGCTATGACGGACATCCCCACCCTTTTCTTTCTATCTATCTTGGGTGGTTTCTCCCCGTCGTGGTGCACGTGATTTTCCTCGTTTCTCTTGGCTTGGTCCTTTGGGATTATGACATACTAGACAACGGGGTTATCATGTGTTGTCGAAATAGTTAAAAGTGGTGGTTCTGGCTGGGCTGGTTAAGGTTACTTTGAGATGCTAGTTTGGTCTCTGACTTCTAGCTGGTTGTTTGGTTAATATATTTTGGATGGCCTTAGTTGGATTTGTGGCTTTCTGTATTATGCTGTTTGGACTGAATATCTGGAACATTCCTTGTGTTCCTGGTTTAATAATAAATTTTTTACCTTCTTCAAAAAAAAATTACATCTGAGTCCTCATGTGCCTCGCACGTGACACCCATTACTTAAGGTTGTTTGGCCGATTCTGAAATCTGATAATGGACCAAGGGTAAAAAAAGAGATTTCCAGGTTTTAATCCGCCAAAAGTCAAATTCGTGGACTTAGATGTAATTAGAATGTATCTAACACAGGGGCTTAGTCGGTTGTTGAACTAACAGGGATCTATCTGTAATTAGAAATTCTAGTAGGGGGTCCAGATGTAATTCGCCCTTAATTCTATATTTTTAGAAACTTTTGTATAAACGAAATATTTTTCGGAAAAAAAATTTCATTCGTTTTTTCCCAATTTATGTTTAGTGTTGTTATTTTGTGTTCGATCGTGCATGTTAATGATTTTGTGTTTGCATAAACGAGTTATTTCAATTTTTCATTAAGTTTATAAGATTTTTTTTTGAGTTAAGGGCATTTTGGTCAAGTTATAAATATTTTGTGTTGCGTTTAGCCGAAAACGTGTTGCGTTTGGTAGCGACCTTATAAATAGACCCCAGATTCGAATTTTCAACACACAAAAATCAAATCCTTCTTTCTTCTCTCTTAACTCTCTAAAAAGCCTGAATTTTACTTTATTGCAGTAATTCGCCCGAGTTAGTTGTCCGAGTGCTAGAACACTAATTCACTACTTGATGTTCTATCTTGGGAGACTATCTGTTAAGCAAACCGTGAGCACTACTGCGGGGCAGATAAAGTATTAAAGAAATAGGCTCTGCCTTTGCTCAATAATTCTTTAAACTATCCTGTTTACCATCCTCATACACTACCGAACCAACAATTTAAGACTTTATCCCTAAGGTCTATCGAAGATGGTTGCTACTGTTGTTCGTGTCAATGCTGCTCCAAACCATGGGGAAAAACTGGAGAAGTTCTTGGGCTCCAACTTCAAACAATGGAAGCAGGAGATGTTGTTCTACCTGACGACAATTGGGCTGGCGAACTACCTCCATGCTGAAACTCCTACTGCTCCTGTCATGCAGGACACTAATCCGAATGCCATGTCTCCAGAGGCTGCTCAGGCTACACAAGACGACAACCGTAAGAGGCAACTGGCCTATGATGCTTGGGTTCACAACGACTTCTTATGTAAGAATTACATTCTCAATCGCTTTTCCGATGCTCTATATCGCTTCGTAATCGCTAGCACCTAGGGATCAGGGAGAAATCGATAGAAGTAAAGCCAGACGCTGGTACTAAGTGAAAGTGCAAGTGTTTGAGTCAGTGTTTTCACAACACTAAGACTACACTTTGTAATTGCACTTGAGTTACTATATTTTACCTTTATTCAACTTCACTAGTTTCCAAGTTGAATTATCTGATTTAGGACATTAAACAGGTTAGAAAGTACAGGTGTTACGACGGTGTTTTCACAACACCTAATCGAACTGCAGCTTTAGTACTTGTTCGATATGTTCCTAAATTAACCTTAACCTAGTTCCACAGTTTTAGGTTAATTTTGCAGATTCAAAGAAGTCAAGGGATTTGAAATTGAAACCTAGAAAGAGTTCGAAGCCAAGTGGGAAAGCAAATCTGTTCAAAGAAGAATTATTTCCTTATTGGAGACCAAGAGAATCTGCGACAAAGATATTGAGGATATATACTTAGGAAATCTGAATATTCCAAGTATATGACTGGCGGCTGAAACAAGAAGGAAAGAAATCAAAGATGAAGGAAAGCGTGTAAAGCAAGCATAAAGGAAGAAACAATAAGGAAAGCAAATATGCACTTTCCTTATTGAAGAAGAGAGCAAAGGAAAATATTCCTAAGAGAAGAATGCGAAGATTCAAGTCAAGATCTTCTGCAGCAACAACAAAAGGAACTTACCATCTAGCGTCTAGGGTTGTAAACCTATATAAGAAGCTAGTCGTAGTTCACAAAAAGTGTGGAAGTTCATACAGTCGTTCTGAGTGTATTCACTACACTGCACGGCGTTGATATTCCCCTAAGCTTCAATCTAGTTTGTACTAGAGTAGAATTGTGTGTCAATTCAATAGCTTATTCATCCATAGCTTGGATTTTTGTAATTAAGCTGTGGAGTGTCCTTGTAATTCATTATTTTAGTGAGTTACATTTGCCTATAAGGCTCGGAAGGTCATAATATATTAACCTTCTAGAAAATCCAAACTTGGTGTCTTTACTTTCTGCTGTGTACTTATTTTGTTCAGTAGATTAGTAGTGTGTTAGTGTATTAACTGTTCTAGTTAATACTCTGCTCAATTCAGTATATCGAAGATACTTTGTGATAGTGTTCTTAGGTGTACTGAGTACACTAAAGTACTCATAGTATTCTTCTTTGTGTAAGTTTGATTATTGTTGAGTTTTGCTATCTTGACTATCCGAGTCAACAAAGGTAGTTTTAGTATTATATATACTCTACCTATATTTTGTTGTGCTTATTCTGTTTGTGTGTTTAACTTCTGTAGTTTAATACATTGTCTGTTTTTGTATATTGAGGACACTACTCTATAGTGTTCCGCGGTATACTAAATACACTTGTTCTAGTTTTCTACATACTTTACCAGACTTTCGTTGTGCCTAACTGTAAACAAGTATAGCAGTTTGAAGACATCTAGGATCTGCTCTGTCATGTCTAATCCAGTGCATTAGAGACACTAAGTAATAGTGCTCTTTGGTATACTTGATTAGCATTAGTGTTAGTGTGTATTTAACTTGTGGTTATATACACTGTTTAATACAGTATAGCTAAGAATACTGTTCAATAGTGTTATTTGGTGTACTGTATACACTGGTTAACATTATACCAAATCCCGGTCCATACATTCTCACTAAGAAGTTCATTGTGGGGAAGTTCGTGAACTTCAAAATGACTGACTCTAAGTCTGTGATGAGTCAAGTTCTGGAATTCCAAATGTTACTCTATGAGTTGGAACATGAAGGCATGAAGCCTAATGAACCATTTCTAGTTGCTTCATTGATTGAGAAACTGCCACCATTAGGGCTGAGCATAAACGAGGCCGGACCGAAAAACCAGCCCGAAAAATTGATTTTCGGGCCAGCCCTAAACCTATTCGGTCCGGTCCTCAGTCCTAGAAATTATGAAATTTCGGTTTTCGGTCCGGTCCGGCCAAAACATGAAAAACCGCAGTCCGGACCGAATAGAACCGATTAGTGTGTGTGTATGTATATATGTATATATATATATATATATATATATATATATATATATATAGGGGTGAGCATCAGGAAGAAGTATTCTTCCCAAATAAAGCATCCCAAATAAAGCATCAAGTGTGAGACACTGAGACACTAAGACATACTCATCTTCTTCCCAAATAAACCCTAGCCCCCAATCCAAGCCCTCTCATCCAAACCCTCTCCTTCCTCCGCCCCAACTCACCTCCGCCTCCGTCCACCACTCCGGCGCCTCCACCTCCACTGCTCCGCGCCTCCACTACTCCGCCCCCGTCCACCACGCCTCTCTCCACCTCCGCCTCCACTGCTCGGCCTCCGTCCACCACGCCTCCACCTCCGCCCCCATCATTGAAAGAGAAGAAAAAGGGGATCTGTTAGAGTACCGTTTTGTTGTTTCCAAGGTTGTTTCCCTTTTTGGCCGGATTAGTATTTTGTTCTGCCAAAGAGAAGGGGACGAAAAGAAAAAGGGGATGAGCATGAAAAGAGAAGGGGAAGAAAAGAAATGAGATCTGGACAGTTTTTGTTCTCTTCCATCTCTTTTTTTCTTAATTTTTTTATTTTTCGGTTTTGGCTGGGAAGAAAAGAAATGAGATCTGAAAAGAGAAGGGGAAGAAAAGTTTAATTTGGTTTTGGCCCGAACCGAACCGAAATTTTCGGTTTAGTCCGGTCCAGGACCGACCATAATTCGGTCTGGTCCTCGGGCCAAGGAAAACCTAAATTTTCGGGCCGGTTTTTTCGGTTTGGTCTCGGTTCGGTCCCGATGCTCACCCCTGGCCACCATAATGGAATGAATTCATGAGTTATCTCAAGTTGAAGACCAAGGAAATGGGACTTGAAGGGTTGATCATTAAGCTTCAGATTCAGGAAGACAACCGAAAGGCTCTGGGCAAAGGAAAGCAGCCCATGGAAGCGAAGGCTCACCTGGTTGATTCCAAAGGGAAAGGGAAGTCCAAGGGGAATTCCAACAAGAAGCGCAAGTCGCGTGAGGGGGACGTGAAGTCTCAGGGGAATCAAGGAAATCTGGTGAAGCCTAGAAGGATCAAGGAAACTACTTCAACTGCGGTAAGCCTGGGCATATCAAGGCAGATTGTAACTCCCTCAAGAAGGATAAGGCCAATGTTGCTGAAGCAAAAGATGATCCTATGGTGGAGGATATGGTCAATTCCTCTACTGCCGTTGTCTTGGAAGCTAACCTGGTTGAAAATCCAAGGCAGTGGTGGATTGATACGGGTGTAACACGCCACATATGTTCTGACAAGGGTGCCTTATCTACCTACTCTCCGGTGAAAGATAAGAAGTTGTTCATGGGGAACGATGCTACTTCGGAGGTGAAAGGAGTTGGAAGACTGGTTCTGAAGATGACTTATGGGAAGGATCTCAATCTGAATGAAGTGATGCATGTTCCAAGAAAGGCTTGTTTGTAGGAAAGGGCTACATGTGTGATGGGCTCTTTAAGATGTCTGTAATGTCTCTTGTTCGCTCCTTTGAGAGCAATGAAATAAATGATTCTACCTACTTGTCTGAGTCTTCTAATTTATGGCACCATAGATTAGGGCATACAAACTTCAAAGCGATTCGAAATTTAATCAGAACGAAACATTAGCCGTCCTTTGAAATCAACCTTCAAAGTAAATGCGAGGTTTGTGTGGAGGCAAAACTAAAAATGGCACCATTTCATTCAGTGAACATAACCACGACTCCTCTAGAATTAATTCACAGCGACTTGTGTGACTTAAAGTTTGTGCAAACTAGAGGAGGGAAAAAGTACTTTGCTACTTTTATTGATGACTGCACAACATACTGTTATGTTTATTTGCTAAGGAGTAAGGATGAAACCTTAGAAGCATTTAAACATTACAAAACTGAAGTTGAGAATCAACTTAGCACTCGAATTAAAGTAATTCGGAGTGATATAGGTGGGGAATATGGAGCACCATTTTAAGAATATTGCTCTTTGTTTGGCATTATTCATCAAACAACTGCTCCTTATTCTCCTCAATCTAATGGCTTTGCTGGACACAAAAATTATACTCTTAAGGAGATGATGAATGCACTATTACAGGATTCTGGATTACCCCAGAATTTGTGGGGGGAGGCTATTCTCACGGCTACTACTATTCTTACAGAATACCCCGTAAAATAGTGATGTTACTCCATATGAATTATGGAAGGGTCACGAGCCATCGTACAAACACTTGAAAGTGTGGGGCTGCTTGGCTAAGGTAGAAGTACCTAAACCAAAGCAAGTAAAAATTGGACCTAAAACTGTAGACTGCATCTTTATAGGATATGCAAATAACAGTAGCGCTTATCGCTTCTTAGTGCATAAGTTGCATATTCCTGATATCCATGAGGGTACAGTAATTGAATCAAGTAATGCAGAATTCTTTGAAGAAGTCTATCCTAGGAAGGAAAAGAAAGAATTAATCACCTCGCAAGAGAGATTATGAGAGTGCTATAGGTTCGAGTGAATGAATACCTGAACTAATAGTAAATGAGGAAAAACCTAAACCAAAAGAAATTGGTACAAATGAGGAAATTCCTGAACCAAAAGAAACTGGTACTAATGAGGAAATTCCTGAACCAAGTGGTTCACAGCAAGAGAATGTTGAGGTTCCTGATGTCGAACCAAGGAGAAGTAAAAGGGCAAGGATTGAGAAAGATTTTGGCCCTGATATTCTTACATACATGGTAGAAAACGAACCTAGGACAATCCAAGAGGCGATGTCCACTCCTGAAGCTGCTCTTTGGAAAGAGGCCATTGCGAGAGAAATGGAATCCATACTGCGAAATCATACTTGGGATGTGGTTGATCTTCCTCCGGGAAATAAACCATTGGGTTGCAAGTGGATACTCAAACGCAAGTATAAAGCAAATGAAATCATTGATAAGTACAAGGTTCGTCTAGTAGTCAAGGGCTATAGACAGAAGGAGGGTCTTGACTATTTAGACACATACTTGCATGTGTCAAGGTTAACTTCCATTAGAGTGTTCATAGCCATTGCTGCCTGATGAGACGATACTTTAGAGTTTCATTCCGTTGTTTTTACCGTCTTCTGTCAATATTTATTTGTGTTTTTAGTGTTTCTTGTGCGTTTTTATGTGTTTTGTGTTTTAGTCGTGTTGTACAAGTTTTCGTTTGTTTAGAGATGTTTTGGAGGAAAAACGACGTTCTTGGAAGGTCGTATTCGAGTGAAGACTCAAAGACTCCACTTAGTAGGCGAAATATTCAAAGTCCAGTGAAGATTCTGATCAAAGGGGCAGGACGCATCTCCACAGCCCGCAGAACGCATCCCAGATTCATCCAGGACGCGTCTCCACAGGCCGCAATTGGGACACGTCTCAGATTCACCCAAGACGCGTCTCCACAACCCGCAGGATGCGTCCCAGATTCACCAAGGACGCGTCTCCACAGCCCGCAGGACGCGTCCCAGATTATTTCAGGACGCGTCCCAAGACTTTTCAGCGCAGAATATGTTCGCTTTATTTATTTCGATTTTTAGTCATTATGGACACATTCTCTTTACGTTATTTTACCATCTCAAGCAAGAACAAACCCTAGTTTTGGTTTTCTTGCTCTAGTTGATCATCAATTTCACTTGTAATCGCATCATTGACATTGGATTTGGATCTTGAGGTTAGATTATCAATCAACCATTCTTTCTTTCACAATTTTATCTCTTGTGTTTGATTTCTTGGTTGAATGCTTATGATATCATCTTGTATGTCTAATTCGATTGTGATAATCAATATGTATGTTATTCCTTGTGCTATGAGTAACTAATTCTTTGATAGATACAGTAGCAATGTAGGAGTAATCGAATTAGAGTCCTGACCTAGAATTGTTCGTACGTGTTAAGCTTATTCAAAATCTTCGTAAAAACCCCAGATTCAGTAATCTAGTTTCAAATCTTCAAATTTTTCCGGTTAAGAATCAATCGTCTGACAATCGATTGATTTCACTACTTTTACATTTTCAAAGAATGTCTTGGTTACACTGAATTTGCACTTTTCTGGATAAATAACTGTGACAAGCATATGAACAATTGGTCTGACTCGCTATTCGATTTCTCTGAACTGCTACCGTGTATGTTACCTTTCTCTCTTGTTTAAAAAACCATCTTTCAGTTTACTTAGTTTATTCAATATCGATCTTACAAACTCAATCTTTCAAACTGTTTCTGCAAACTCTTACGTTTACACTTGAAAACGTCATAGTTGCCTAGTTAGCTCCTTGAGAACGATCTCGTAGTTAAAGTTTGTTACAACAACTGCTTTAGTTACCTTGTTGCTTTTAAGAAGTACTAATTTGAGCGCAACACTGCCCTGCGCGGCCTTGAAATACATCAAATGGATGTTAAGACTGCTTTTTCTAAATGGAGAGTTAGACGAAGAAATCTATATGGAACAACCTGAAGGGTATGCGGTTCCAGGACAAGAGAAGAAGGTCTGTAGTCTTGTCAAATCATTGTACGTACTTAAGCAAGCTCCTAAACAATGGCACGAAAAGTTTGACAACACGTTGTGGTCAAAAGGCTTTTCTATTAATGAGTGTGATAAGTGTGTCTACGTGAAAGGGAACGCTGAGTCATTTGTTATGATATGCTTATACGTGGATGACATGCTCATTACTGAAAGTGGCCTGGACTTGATCCTAAAAACCAAACAAATGTTGAAACAACATTTTGACATGAAAGACCTGGGTGTGGCAAATCTAATTTTAGGAATAAAAATTTCTAAGACACCCGAGGGTTTGGTGCTATCACAATCTAATTACGTTGAAGACGTTTTAAAGAGATATGAGGTCTTCGACCGTCAGTGTGTGAGAACACCAAAGAGCAAGAGTCAATGTTTAGATAAACATTTTGGTGATCCTGTAAACCAAAGACAATATGCTTGGATAATTGGTAGTTTAATGTACGTAATGAACTGCATTCGTCCAGATATTACATATGCAGTCAATAAGTTGGCTAGGTTTACGCATAATCCAGGAAGTGACCATTGGAAGACACTGTATCACTTATCTATTACTATTATAAAAATGAAGGCAATCAGGTTAGTTAACGTACCAGATTATTTCTCTTTTCCTTTTTACACTCTCTCGCTTGATTATTTGGACTTAACCACTACCAAAACAACAATCAGTTATTTGTTCAAAATTTGAGTACTTCACTACTTCACACGTACTAATTAAACTAGGGGCTTTCTACCGTCAGTTAAGGTGTCGCCCTGACTAACGTCAGTCACTTATTTTGATCCATCAGATTAAAATTTTAACGGTGGAGATCGAATAATTTGTTACCTATCGCACTAAGTGTTGCCATGGGTTGTCGCTCGTGTCGCACGAGGTGTTGCGCTACGTGTTGCTCCAACCGCCTACGTCGCTTTAAATTATTTAAATATATTTTTAAAAAAATATTTTTGCTCTAACCGGAAGCCGCCACGAAAAAAAAAAACAGATCGGAGCTTCCACCGGAGCTCCGGCAGGCCGGAGCTCCGGTGGAAGCTCCGATCTTTTTTTTTTTTTAATTGAGCTTCCGCCATGGAAGCTCCGATCTGGACGATCCGGAGCTTCCATAGCGGAAGCTCAATTAAAAAATAAAAAGAAAAAAGAGGAAAGAAGATCGGAACTTCCACCGGAGCTCCGGCAGTGATTTTGGTGGTGGTGTGCGGTGTTGGTGGTGGGTGGTGGTGTTGGTGCGGTGGTAGTGGGTGGTGGTGGGGATGGGGGAAGGTGAGTTAAAATTTTAATAATTAATTTTTTTTGAAGAATTTAATAGTTTAAAAAAAAAATTATTTTTTATATTTTAATAGCGTTAATTTTTTAATATATCAAAAATATTTTATTTAAATAATTTAAAGCAACGTAAACGGTTAGAGCGACGTAAAACGGTTAGAGTAACACCTTTTGCGACACAGAGCAACGGTTGAGGGCAACACAGAGCAACGGTTGAGGCGACGAGCAGAATCGACACGTGTCGATGTCGACACTCGATCGACGTTAGTCGCATGACACCTAATCGACTGTAGAAAACCTGAATCAAACTAATATATCCCCACTTATCCACCACTTATCCATATTTAGTTATTACTTAGTCTTTCCCAACACAGCAAAGTCTACTATCTTAATTGTTGTCTCATTTTGCATCCAAACTATCGATACATAGCGGTTACTTAATTTCTACGACACAAGCTTAGCAATCCCAGTTTCAGAGCGGCAAAACATCTCATACCAGTTTACTATCAGTTCAAATTAATTTGCAGAGACGGTCAGATCACTTACACTCACTCACTTTGTAACACCCCAGTTTTTATTTATTCGATTTAAAACAAATTAAAACAGTTTTAGACGAATTGGGTCAACTTTAAAGGCCCAAGTCTTCCTTTCAATCCGGTCCGTTATTTTCCTAAACTTACTTTTTTAAGAAAAACCCTCATCTGAATGACTTATATTTTTACAAGACGAAGCCGTCAAGAAAGAAACAAAGAAAGTTCAATTTTCGCGCGTAGTTTTCAGATCGTTCTAAAGGTTCACCGGATGCACTACTAAAAAACAATGGTTTATTCAACAGCAAAAAACTGTTGATTATATTGAATTTATGTTGGTTATATGACATAATCAATAGCATATTGTTGAATAATGTTGTTGGTATTGTGGGTGTGGCCTATTGAGTATAACCAACAGGTCTGTTGGATATTTGTCATAAATTAACAGCTCAGAGTTCACAATTGTCTGTTGATTATCTACACCTCACGTGCATTACTTTTTTACCAACAAAAAAGAGCTGTTGGTTATCATTTGTATACGTATTCGTACACAAGATATAACCAACAGCCGATGATGTTGCTTATCCAAGGTGTACCTACGTATTTGTATTCCCAATATAACCGACAGCGAGTTGTTAGTGAGTTTCTTCGTACAAATTATATTGAAATTATAATTAACACACATCTGTTGCCTTTTGCATAAATCCAGAAATAAAAAAAAAGTGCATTTGCACAGAAAATTAAATGAATCATTTAATTTCTCTGCAAATGATATTCGAGATAATGATATTCTGGAAATTTGTTTTGTTGCTAAATGGTTAATTGATTACTCCCTCCGTACCGGAGAACTTCATACGTTAGGGTTAACATCTAATCTAAATACTAACAGAACCATATTAGAAACTAAACATGGAGGGAGAAAATTAAAAAAAAAAAAATCAAAATTACATATTACAAATCCCTATCAATAAAATTACATTCCATTCAGCTCCAAATTACAACACCAATTTCTATCAAAATTACAATACCAATTCTATCTAAATTACAATACAACTTCTAATCCAAATTACAATATCACTTCCTCCGATCCCAAGTACGAATTGGAGAACCTCGGCCATTCATATTCCCCCAGCTTCCTCGTAGCCCTAAGTTACTGGAAAGACAAGAAAATGTGAAGGTAAGCTTCAAACCAAAATATCTCAACAAGAAATATTTGACCATAAAAATAAAAACCAGTACAATATCACTCATCTCTTTACAAGTTTCTTTCAAGAATAAAGATGTACATCCACGAGAAAGCAGGGGCAAGAGCAAGACATCAAGGTACAAAAATCAGCTAATTGACCATACAAAACAATAAAAGGAAAAGCAAGAAATGTCTATTAGAACCACAACCTATTAAGCCCAGTATATTCAAGCCTAAATAATCAAATTATAGGGAGATCCGCAACTTACTAAAACATCATCATCCTAGATCTTAATTTTGCTACATAATTTCACTACCAACAACTGAGAATAGTGTACTTGCTTTTCCGGCTCCGTAACACCATCTTTTCCGGCGGCCGAAGATCCGGGCAACTTTAATGAGAGGCAGGCAGGAAGTGCATAAAAAGGCTTCAAATTCTGAATGAGACAATAAGTGCAGATATATATGTGAGAACAGAGCCAAAGAGGTTGTTATAAATAATTTCAGATTACAAATAGCGGGACATTTGAAGCAATTTCAGCGAAAAATGTGCGGGAGATGAAATTCTCTTGAATCTGAAATTTTTTGTCCGTATTATCAACATAAAGCTGTTGGTTATATGTTAGAAATTAATTTAAATTAATAATCTACATTTATATGTTGGTTATGTGGGAGAACCAAGATTTCACGTGTCGTGAAGGGTAGATGAAGAAGTGTGGGTGTGGAAGGGTAGGTAATAATAGTCCACACTATTGTGTTGGTTATTGGTTAGCAACAAGATCTGCAATTCACGTTTGTGTCAGTGGTGATGATAAATTGATAATATATAGTAGTAGTGTAGATAATCATAAATATTGAATGATAAATTGATAATAATAATAGTGTAGATAATCATAAATATTGAAAATGTTATCATATAGGATCAGGACAATATCTCCACTTCAACCTATTTACACTGCTGAATTTGCGTAGTATCTTTCACATTCAAAATCTAATATTTTTCTCCTTTAAAAAAAAAAATCTAGCATTTTTCATAAAATTTCACTATTACAGCACTCCTGATTTTTTTAGTTATATATGTTTGTTGCTGAGTTCGAGTGCAGAATTCTGGCTGAGTTCTTCTAGTATAAATCAAGGTATGCTAACTGTCAATCTAAAATAAAATTATGCAAAAAAAAAAAAAACTAGATTAATGTTTATATTTGATTACACAGGTATGCTGTTTGTTTTTAGTAAGTATCACTGATTGTTTTTGTTATTATATAGTCATCACACTTTTTTTTTTGTACGTAGCGAGCATAATTTAAAAGAGTATAATATAGTTATAAATCTACTTTGGTTATGTTAGAAGTATTCCAATTATTAATAAAGTCAATGAAAAGTTGATTATGTTAGTTATATTATAGATTAAGATAATTGGTTGCACTTATAAGTAAACTCTAGTTATCTATGATGTCAATATATAAATCAATGAAGGTTACTATTTAACATGTAATATGCATGGCCATCTATATAACCGTAATTCTGCTCCCACTTCATAATTTTGATTTATTGATATGAATATGTGGACAATCTTGTATAGGTTATTGACATGAATAACTTTCGGGATTGGATGTACAACAAGTGGGGTACAAAGGGATTAATACATGAGTATTTCACGGGGGTGGAGTCATTTTGTGATTGGGCTTTCACTACACAAAACAAAATTCAAATCCCGTGTCCATGTAGTACATGCAAAAAATGGATGGCCCTATCACGATCGAGAGACGGTAACAATGCATCTGTACCGCAACGGTTTCTTACCAGGATATCACATTTGAAACCGACATGGTGAAAGTTACAGGCATCACGGAGTTCACTATGACATAGGTGGGGTCGGGCCATCAACACTACAATATGATACAGGAGGAGCCAGTCCATCATCAACACCTACCGATCAATATGAGCAGGGTTTCGATCAGACATGGATTTTATAAATGAATGGTTTCCAAATCTACATCGTACTGATGACATCGGAACGCCAAATCCAGCTGCAAAAAAAATTGTGCAGACCAGCCTATTTATGAGGGTCATGACATGGCTTACAAGACGACTCATTGTTAAGTTGGGTAACTAAAGTAATGGCTTACAAGACGACTCATAACGTGTCAAATGCGGCGGTCGAAGACTATATACGTGGATGCAAAAATATGGTCCTCCTAGGCATGAGGCGTTTCATACCTGACACTTATTATAAGTTAGAGAAATTGATAATGAAACTTGGGCTTTCTGTTATCAAGTACGACGTTTGTGAAGATAATTGTGTCATCTACTACAAGCAATTTGAGAACTTGAGAGCTTGTCCTGTTTGCCACAAGCCAAGGTAATTAAGCACTCCTTATTTGTATTTATTGAATACTGAATTCAATTTTGAAAGTTTACGTCCTTCGAAATCAAGGGTGTGTTATTGATTCTCGACGAATTATGAAATTTTATCCAACTTTTTTGAAAATTAATCTTTTGTTGACGTATCGTATGTTGTACAAGGTACATGAGGCGGGAGAATGGAGATGCAAACGATATCCCTTGTAAGAACACTACAAAAAATCTGGGCTGTAGCGACGGATAGATCCGTCGGTACAGCCCAGCTATCCGTCGCCCCAGCTCTGGCGACGGATAGAAAATCCGTCGCCCCCTGGAGCTGTGGCGACGGATAAAAATCCGTCGTCCAATTCGCGACGGATTGGACGACGGATTGACCTTTTTTTTAAAAAAAAAAAATGATTGTGGGGCGACGGATAGATCTATCCGTCGCCCCATTTTTTTTTTTTAAAAAAAATAAAATCCGTATATGAATTTTTATATTCGTATACGGATTAATTCAGCGATGGTGGTGCGGTGTGGTGTGGTGGTGGGAGGTGGTGGTGGGTGGAGGGTGGTGGTGGTGGTGGAGATGGTGGTGGTGGTGGTGGTGGTGGTGGGAGGATAGGGTGGTGGTGGTGCGGTGGTGGTGGGAGTAGAGAGGTGGTGGTGGTGGAGATGGTGGTGGAGGAGGATGGTGGAGGACAGTTGGTGGTGGAGGAGGTGGTGGTGGTGGAGGATGGTGGTGGTGGGGGTGGTGGTGGTGGGAGGAGAGAGGTGGTGGTGGTGGTGACATGGTGGTGGAGGAAAGGAGGTGGTGGAGGAGATGGTGGTGGTGGAGGATGGTGGTGGTGGGAGGAGAAAGGTGGTGGTGGAGGATGGTGGTGGTGGGAGGAGAAAGTTGGAGTAGGAGATGGAGGTGGTGGTGGTTGGTGGTGGTGGGTGGTGTTGGTGGTGGTGGAGGATGGTGGTGGTGGGAGGAGAAAGGTGGTGGTGGGAGGAGGAGGAGAGGAGAAGTAGTGGAGAAAAGGAGGTGGTGGAGGAGATATATTATATTTTTTTTAGGTTTTTAGCGACGGATAGATCTAGATCTATCCGTCGCTAATTTTTTTTTTTTTAATTTTCCGGCCTTGTAGCGAGGGATAAATCTA
Organism: Plantago major; assembly: GCA_026545765.1. Taxonomy (NCBI): domain Eukaryota; kingdom Viridiplantae; phylum Streptophyta; class Magnoliopsida; order Lamiales; family Plantaginaceae; genus Plantago; species Plantago major. Next base: position 79,100,623 of record CM048841.1, read on the forward strand.
TCCGTCGCTAAAATTTTTTTTTTTTTGGTCAACGCTCAGGCGACGGATAATTTTATCCGTCACATGAGCTTACGGATAACCTTTATCCATCGCCAAACGGGGCGACGGATAGAATCCGTCGCCCCAAGTAGCGATCCGTCGCTACAGGGGCGACGGATAAAATCCGTCGCCCCTTTCCGTCCCGTTACGGATGGATTCTTGTAGTGGAAACTTTGGTACTTTCCGATCACCCCACGTCTACAGAGACTGTACATGTAAAAAAATACAGCGGAGCATATGACATGGCATACAAAATGCCAAGGAGGCCAAACAGATAGAATGGTGCATCCAGCTCAGGGAAAGGCATGGAAGAGTTTCGACCGAAATCATCCATCATTTGCTGCAGAGATGCGTAATGTTCGTATTGGTCTATAAACTGATGGATTTTGTCCAAGCAACAGCAAGGGATCCACCTATTCCTGTTGGCCAGTGTTCATTACTCCATACAACTTTCCACCAGATTTGTGCATGAGACAAGAATTCATATTCATGAGCTTGATGATACCTAGGCCGAATAGTCCAGGGCAAAAAATAGATGTGTTACTGAGGCCATTGATCGAAGAACTACAGACACTATGGGAAGATGGTGTGGTTACCTGGGATTGCATACGCCAAGAAAACTTCTTGATGCGAGTTGCAGTCATGTGGACGGTTAGTGATTTTCCTGCTTATGGGATGTTGTCGAGATGGAGTACACACGGCAGGTTATCATGTCCATATTGTCAGGGAGACAGTGATGCATTTCGCTTAACTCATGGGAAGAAACCATGTTGGTTTGATTGTCACAGGGCGTTCCTTCCGCCGGACCATCCATGGAGATATAATTCACGAGATTTTAAAAAAGGGAAAGTAGTGCACAAGCAGATGCGAGAGCGAAAGACCACTGCAGAGAATATGAGGAAACAAGCCGAGCTCCCTGATGTTCAAACACTAGCTGGCAAAAGTTTTTCTTGGATATGGGGAAGAGCACAACTGGACAAAGAAATCCAATATGGCGGAGCTTCTTCCTTATTGGTCCACACTTCATGTGCCACACAACTTGGATGTCATGCACTGTGAGAAGAACTTCTTCGACAATATACTCCATGTTGTTATGGATGACTATGGGCAAACGAAGGACAACTTGGCAGCACGACTTGATCTGGAAGTTCACACTAGAAGGCGTAGTTTGTTTCTCAAAGACCAAAATTCAACAAAGAAGCCAAAGGCATCATACGCCCTGACAACTGAGCAAAGGAGAGAAATATGTGAATGGTTGAAGGGGCTACGTTTTTCGGATGGCCACGTGTCGAACTTAGCAAAGAGGGTGAAGGCTACAAATCATGTAAGTGGTTTTAAAACCCATGACTGTCATGTCTTCATGCAACGCTTATTACCAATTGCTTAAAAAAATTTCCTACCACTCCCCATATGGGAAGCACTAACTGAGGTAAGTAATGCATTTCAATCGATATGTTCAAGTGAAGTTAGTACATTTGAAATGGAGTTGTTGGGAAAAAGTGTTGTTCAAACCATTTGTAAACTCGAAACGATTTTCCCCCCGGGTTTCTTCGACTGTATGGAACACCTACTCATTCATTTACCGTACGAGGCACAAGTTTGCGGCCCCGTCTTCTACCGTTGGATGTATCCATTTGAGAGGTAAAATACATACTATTTTGATTTCATGTTCATATACTAATAAATAACTACAAACTACTGGTTATATCCATCTTTTAATCAACAACAATTTGTTAAATATAGAACTACAAGTGTTTAAATCAACAACCATTTGTTAAATATATATTTACTAAGTAAATCGCATACTAATAAATAATCTACAAATTGCTGTTAGTTATATTGATCTTTAATCAACAGAGATGCGTTAAATATGTAAGTTATATAATCAATAGATATATGTCAGTGATGATAACTATACATTTGTAGAAAATTGGGCATGTTAAAGAGGATGTCCAGACAAAAGAATAGGCTGGAGGGATCTATGTGTGAAGCATATATGGTTACCGAAATTACGAACATGTGAGTGAAAGATTTCGCCGAAATGAGCATGCATGCCCCCCCCCCCCCCCAATTCGAAGGACAATTTGAAATATTCATCCCGTAAGGCCACCCAATGAAGGAAAAAAGTAAAGAAAAAACTCTAAGCAGCATTGCATATCAACAGGCACTCCTATGTGTTGATACAGAAATATGTCCATGACGTCCTAACCGCTCTATCAGACTATAGTCCTAACCGCTCTGTCACGGACTACAGTCCTAAGCGGGATGTCTTAACCGCTCTATCGGACTACAGTCCTAAGCAGGACGTCCTAACCCAACCAACATATTGGGCCATAGGCCTATCAAGACATTGGGCCATAGGCCTAATAGAGCATTGTTAGTGTAATCTGAGCCTTACACTTGGCGCGATCTTGTGAGTCCTCCCTTTCTCAAGGGAAACCTATAAATATGGACATATCCTCATAATGCAAAGTAAGTCAAGCCTTCTTCCCAGACTCTTACCTTCTCGACTATTATATAGAGTAGATCTTCAGTCTCTCTTGAGTAAAGTCTCAGACCGGTTTGACACTTAGCAAACCGGGTCTACGGTCCTAACCCCCCCCCCCCCCCCAGTCACTTGTGCAGGTCCATTCCAAGAAGACATCTTGAAGAAGGTTAGGATCTCGGGTTCTTACACGTCGCCTCTTATCAGTACGACGGTTCTTACGGGCTTCTACTCTTTGGTTCTTACAAGCAAGGTGGTCTAGGTACTTAGCGTGAAGGAAATCAAGGGAAATTCATTTAAGTGTTCGGGGGATTATACCCTCAACACTATGCATTCTCATGAACTGTCCCGAGTGTAGAAACCTTATTGCATAAGTGCATTAATTCCTTATGTTTTATCGGGCATGCTTTCATTTTGACACGATTGCATTCTAATAATGTATTCTCATTTTATACTATGAATCTTAGGTATTTCGAAAACAATATGTGTCATGGTTTTCTCAGCAAGATCTTGAATATGCCCGGATACATCATCTGGTACCATGGTTGACTGGCTTACAAAATCTAGAACAACTCGGAAGTTCGGAAATAAATTTCATACTTCGTGGTGGGTCAAGTACAGTGAAGGAGTACACCGGTTACTTTGTCAATGGATTCAAATTCCAAACCGAAAGTTACTGCAACGACAAGTTAGAACAAACACGGAATTGTGGTATTTGTTTGAAATCGGAGGATGACAACGGAAATGTGCAAAATTACTACGCAACGCTAACAGAGATAATTGAAATGCAATTTCATACACCTGGACGCCCGATTCAGTCTATATATCTTTTCAATTGTGATTGGTATGATGATAGATATGTTGTTGTGGATAAATATGGTTTGATTGAACTTAACCCTGAGAAGTTATTGCGTACGAAGGAGCCGTACATCTTGGCCAACATGGCAAGTCAAGTGTACTATTCTACCTACCCATGTGCCAGGAAAGGTCGTTTTCGTAAAGGTAACATTTTACTTTTTATTTAACACATCTACTTTGTTGCCATATTAAATTATCTATAAATATTTTCTTACATTAAACTTAATACTACCTTTTTATTGTTTCTTTTGCAGGTTGGGCTGTATGCCCAATACGAGCAAGACACATAATTGATGTGTCATCAATAGAAGTTCAAGAACAACGCAATCTAATGATCGTGGACAAGAATACTACCAAGATGAAGCACCACCACTTTAGGGGCTAAAAATTATATAATTATACAATTCATTCTCTCCAATTTTCATTATATAAAAAAATTGAACATTTTACATTTGGGGTTTAAGATTAATTCGCAGTCAAAGTTGGAAAAGTTTGACCGAAAAAAGTCAAAGTGAGAAACTTGTTCCGGGACGGAGGAAGTATAATAACAAGTATTTATACGGTATAAGCTGGAAGTGAATACTGGCATGGCAGCCGTGTGACATGTTGTGACTACTATTCGTACATACTGCAAGTAAGCTTCATTCCTCTTTTATTTTATCCTTTTCATTTTCAAACTTTAATTATATTGCGTAAATCATATATATATATATATATATATATAAATTTTCGACTCAGATTCGGCCGAATCCGTCTATTCTTCTGTACGGAGGTAGATTATTGCAACAATATGTGGTGGACAATTATGTTAAGATCGAAACTCAGAGGCTGACGTATATAAGAACTCACCAAGGTCTACAGGATTGCTTATACGCTGGTTAAATTAATGCTGGTGACCTTTTCTACTCATTCCTACTCCACTGTAGTTTTTTTAAAAATATAACACAATTTTATTGATACAAGATATTTTTTTCCATGTAGAAAATGTCAGGCGCCGCGTTGTTTTACCGTCATCCTTCGTAGGAAGTCCAAGAGACATGTACCAGAGGTACCAAGATGCTATGGCATTAGTGCGGAAGCTTGGTAAGGCATTAGTGCGGAAGCTTGGTAAGCCTGACCTTTTTATTACTATGACCTGCAACCCCAATTGGAAAGAGATACAAGAGCAGCTTCATCCTGGCCAAACTGCAAGTGACCGGCCTGATTTATTAACACGAATTTTTCGAGCAAAATATGAGAAATTGAAGAGATATGTTTATACCAAAGCTGTGCTTGGAAAAGTTATAGGTCACGTCCATGTGGTGGAATTCCAAAATCGCGGCCTGCCTCATGTACACATGTTAGTGATGCTAGCTGATGTTGACAAGCTAATCACTCCTGATGATTATGATCGTGTTGTTTGTGCTAAGATACCAATCAAGGAAGAACAACCAATGCTCTACGAAGCTGTGTTGAAGCACATGATACATGGCCCATGCGGCGTAATAAACTCCCACACTCCTTTGCATGAAAAACAACACTAATTGCAAGAAAAACTACCCTAAGCAGTTTCAACTATGCACCTTACAAGGTACAGACTCTTATCCACTTTATAGGCGCCGCAATGACAATAGATACATTCCTTTGGATGCTAATGGCGATAAAGTCATTGATAATAGATGGGTTGTTCCTTACAATCCCTGGCTCTTGCTGAATTTTGATTGTCACGTGATGAGACGATAATTTAGAGTCTCATTTGGTCCTTTTTAGCGGTCTTTGTTAGTCTTTGTTTATGATTTTATAGTGTCATTGTGCGTTTTTATGCCTTGGTGTTTTGTAGGATTTTTGTGTCCCGAAGGTGAAAATCGGAGTGGAAACTTTGGTTCTAGATCTTTGAATGTAGAGTAACTAGGCGAAAACGGAAGTGGATTCGGAGTTCGGACGAAGATTTGAGAGCCGTTTTAGCGAAGCTTGCAGAAGTGAAGTTTAACGGAGCATTCTATCCATTTTGGCCATAACTCTCTCATATGATGTTCGATTGACCTGATCTCGGTGGCCATGAAAATATAATTCAAAGGGCTACAACTTTCGTTCCAGAAGGATAGCCAAATTCCTCTTGTAGAAAAAGATACAGACGTCAAGAATCAAGGCGCTAGTTTCAAACGGCGACGCCAAGAGTTTTTTCGTGGTAGAACCAAACTGGCGATGCCAGTTTCTTGCCGTAGTTTTGCGATGCGATCTCTTTTCCTAATTCTGTTTTTTCTCATTACGTTATATTAGACATTCATTCTATTGTAAAAAAAAAAAAACACTTTGCCCTAGAGCAAAACCGAGTTCATATAAAAGCTCCATATTCATACTTTGACATTGATAACAATTTGGAGCTTGATTTTGACTGTTCATCGAAGGATTAATATCGAATCCCTGATTACTGTGGTAAATCTCTATTGTTTTATCTTATTCAATTCGTTCTTACTCTGTTTCTCGAATTGTTTAAGCTTGCATGCGATTATCATTCTGTTTGTGTTAAACATGAGCAATATCTTGTATTCTTTCATCCTTGCTTCGATTATGAGTAGCTAAATCACTCCGAACATGGTAGTTGCGTGATAGACTTGCGTATTCACTTCTAGGGTTTGAAATCGTTCATATAGGTTAGGCTCGTTCAAAGATCTTCGTAAAAACCCTCCAATCCAATAAGTTAGTTCAAAGATTCTCTAAAACGTTTTGGTTAAGAATCGTGGATTGACGACCCACAATTATTCTAGTTCAAAGATTTTCAAACAACGTTTGATTGAATTGGATTGATAGTTTTCTGTACACCGACCGTGTGACAGTATGAACGTATCCTTAGAGCGAATTACTATTGGTTGATCGTAACTACTGTGTTCCTTCTACCTCATTCTTACAAACAACTAAATTGTTAATTTATGTTTTCTAGTTATTAGAAGTACTCAAATTCAAACGAATCTACATCGTTTCACAAGTAACTGTTTGTCTTCAATCGTTGTGGTAGCTTAATTGGTTCCTTAGCGAACGACTCTGTGGTTAGCTTTGTTTATTCTACAACAACTGCTTGCTACTTGTTTCTATTTATCAATTTGAGCACATCAAATTTGGCGCCACTGTCGGGGAATCAATTCCTACTGTAGCGCTTGATTGCAAATCTTTACTTGTTTTCCAACTTACCTGAAGTTTAGTGCACTAACAGAAACTAAGGATATTTCGAGATTTTCGTGATGTGTAGCTCTAACAACAGGTTGATCAGAAAGGACATTTCAATGGCTCAGTTAACCTATGGAGCCTACATGTAGCCCGGGGAGGTTAAGGTCGGGAAAGCGGCAATCGTGCTATCTAATGAGGCGAGGAATTTGGAACTCAAAGCTCACCACTTCCATAATCTCCCCAAGTTCTACGGAATGGACAACGAGGATGTGATAAGGTTCCTCAAGGAGTTTGAAGTACTGATTGCAGGGATTCCGTTGACAGCCGGAGGAGTAACAGTTTCAGATGGAGAGATAAGGAAGAAGGTTTTTCCAATGTGCCTGCAGGATAAAGCTAGGAACTGGCTGTTGAACCAGCCTGGGGTTTCTCTACCTACTTGGGATTCTCTCTATAAAGCCTTCGTGAATAAATTTTACCCTCCCTAGAGAACACAGCAACTTCGTGCCCAGATAATGCAGTTTCAGCAGATGCATGATGAGACCTTCTATGAAGCTCAGGACCGTTTTTTGCAGTTATTGGCCCAATGCCCTCACCACAGGATAGATGATATGAGCTTATGTGTCCGATTTTATGAAGGCCTGGATTGGGAATATCAAAATATGGTCGATGTGAGCTGTAAAAACTCCTTCCTGGAAGCCTCCGCTGATGAATTGAACAGTGCTTTCGAGAAGCTAGCAGCAACATCGCAAGTTAAGGGAGCAAGAGATAAGGCTAGGAGAGTGGCAGCCAGAGCAGTGGAAGAGACTCCAGGGTCGTGTATTACTGAGCTAAAAAAAGAAATCAGGAGCCATATGGAGAGGTCTGAGAGGTACTGGTTTGAGGCGCAGAAAATTCAGGAAAAAAATAACCAGAGGTTCGACAGTATCGAGCAATCGCAAAGAAGGATGGAACAGATATTGGGTGACTTGGTTGGAAAATTACAGCTCATGGAGAAAGGTAGAACCCCAGTAGCCCCAGATAACATTAGAGTCCTGGCGGTTGAGATAAATTTTGAAGAACCAAGGAAGGTTAAGTCTGTTGTTTCCACCTGTACCAACGAGGTTGAGAACTCTGCATCAGATGAGGGAACTCCAAAGAACGTTCAAGTGACCTGTAATCGACAAATGAGCAGACTGAAGATGTAGCCACTGTTGAATCGACAGGGGATGAAGTCGAGGAACCGAGTTCCGTGATTCCAGAAGAGGAGGCGAATGCAGAGCAAGAAACTGTTGAAACCGACCCCCCACCATAATAATTCCTAAGGCAGAAAAGAGTATAAGCGACTCCGATAGTTTTGATTTACTGGTAGGCATTGGGTGTTCAGCTTAGGTCACCGGAATAGTCGACACTGGTGCTAGTTGCAATTTGATGACTTTTGACACCTATGAAGACTTAGGCTTAAAGGGCTTAAAGGGATTGGAGCTGCGCAGATGCTTTATGACTCTTGCCGGTGGAACCAGAAGCAGATGCATGGGGATTGTGGAAGATGTTTCGGTTAAGCTGGATGGTTTAACAGTGATGACAGATTTTGTGGTAGTGGAATCGCCGAGGGTGAAGGGGAAAGAAATGGAAAGAGATATGCTACTTCTAGGGAGACCCTTCATCCGCTCAACTCTCATGGTGGTGAATTTACATGCCCGAACCTGCACAATTGAGGTGCAAGGCAAGCCACGCGAACTAATGGCCTATTCTGCTCCAGCATATTCTGTTTCGCAGGTTGATAGCAGGAAATTCATAGGAGCACACACTGGACCCTTATATATACATACTTATCAACAAGGAAGAACAAGAGCTGCACCAACCGGAAGATCCAAGAACCTCCAGAGTACCCGTTAGCCAACACGGAAGAGTCTTGCACATGACTGTAAAGGTACACCAGCAGGCAAGTCACTATAGCTCCCATTCTCTTTTCTTTTTCACTCTACGCTTGAGGACATGCTTGAGTTTAGGTTTGGGGAGGGGGAATGTGCTCTCTAGTGTCTTGTCTGCATTTTTCTCTGTTATTTGTGTCTTTAGAGTCTTTCGTCTTTACTTTTATGTATTCTATTCTATTGTGTGTTATGTGATTTTTCTCTGTTACAGTTTCTTTGTCAGTCTAGGTCTAGTTAATTTCCTTTTAAGTATTTTCGTGGTGACTCTGAGTCTTTTACCAAGTCGAACATCCATTGTAGATGATAAATCCACCTGCTGCTTACGTTTTGTTTGATGATTAGCTGGAAGTAGGACAATGTATTTTTAATCCTGCAAGGTCGTTTCTCTTTTAAATAGCAAGTTTGTTTAGCTCCTTGGTCCAAAAAGCCTGTGAGAAGTCTAAGTCGATGAAAAAATTTTGTACCGGCAAATGTATTGTGTGATTTCCTGGGTTGTGCAAGTTTTTACGTATTACTTGTGCCTTTTCATACTTATGTGTACTCAGTCTTGTTAGGGATGACGAACGGCATGCTCTTTTTAAGCCCTTCCCCTTGTTCCAAGGAACAGGTTTGGGGAGAGAACTGTTATCTTGCGACTTATATGTGTTGTTTTGCGTTATTGATGAAAAGCTTGTTTACTACTCCCTAAGGCTTATTGATATTTGAATCTCGGGGTGGTTCTATGGTCTTCATTGATCACCGTTAGTCGTGTTAGGCGTGTTTCAAATACTACCTATATACCGGCGTAGTCTTAAAAAGCCATATGTCCGTGAGGGTTGATGGCACGTACACCAAATTGCCACACACAAAAGTGCGGACTTTCGGTAAAACAGACACCTGCAAAAAATTGAGATTAAAAGAGCCTAATGCGGCCACGCACTGAATTCAGTGAAGTATTACGAAATCTGATGTTGTTTTGAATTGAATAGGGGGAGCAGTTTCTGCTTTTGTTTTCTGAAAAAATTGAGTCGCCTGTTAAGTCCCTTTCGATCTAATGAGACGAGTACAAAAGCATAAGATATTTTAGGCACCTTTGTGACGCAAGTCACCTTCCCAGTTTATTTTTGAGCTTATACCCCATTTGGATACTTCCAAGAGAGTGAGAGATACACTGCATTCACCTGTGAGGGACTAGCGAGCTACACTTAAGTGCTATTTGTCTGGGAAACGATTGTGTTTGATTTTCTGTACACTGTTTTGCCAAAGTTGGTTTGATGACAAAATTTTTGCATCTCGTGGACTTATTGTTTACAATGGTAGATTCGGTCACTTAGGACCTTGACTCTTTGTATGTTTTTGTGGTTTGAGTCTAGTTTTTGTCTAGGTTTGTTTGTTTGCTCGAGGACGAGCAAATGTTCGGTTTGGGGAGTTTGATGAGACAATAATTTAGAGTCTCTTTTGGTCCTTTTTAGCGGTCTTTGTTTATGGTTTTATAGTGTCTTTGTGCATTTTTATGCCTTGGTGCTTTGTTTGTGGTTTGTAGGATTTTTGTGTCCCGAAGTTGAAAATCGGAGTGGAAACTTTGGTTCTAAATCTTTGAATGTAGAGTAACTGGGCGAAAACGGAAGTGGATTCGGAGTTCGGACGAAGATTTGAGAGCCGTTTTAGCGAAGCTTGCAGAAGTGAAGTTTTACGGAGCAGTCTAGCCATATTGGCCATAACTCTCTCATATGATGTTCGATTGACCTGATCTCGGTGTCCATGGAAAGATAATTCAAAGGGCTACAACTTTCGTTCCAGAAGCATAGCCAAATTCCTCCTGTAGAAAAAGATACAGACGTCAGAAGAACTGGCGTCGCCAGTTTCCAAACTGGCGTACGCCAGTGTTTTTCTGCGTGGAGCCAGTTTGGAAACTGGCGACGCCAGTTTGGAAACTGGCGACACCAGTTTCTTGCCGTAGTTTTGCGATGCGATCTCTTTTCCTAATTCCATGTTTTCTCCTTACGTTATATTAGACATTCATTCTATTGTAAAAAAAAAAAAAAAAAAAAAAAAAACACTTTGCCCTAGAGCAAAACCGAGTTCATAGAAAAGCTCCATATTCATACTTTGACATTGATAACAATTTGGAGCTTGATTTTGACTATTCATCGAAGGATTAATATCGAATCCCTGATTACTGTGGTAAATCTCTATTGTTTTATCTTATTCAATTCGTTCTTACTCTGTTTCTCGAATTGTTTAAGCTTGCATGCGATTATCATTCTGTTTGTGTTAAACATGAGCAATATCTTGTATTCTTTTATCCTTGCTTCGATTATGAGTAGCTATAAATCACTCCGAACATGGTAGTTGCGTGATAGCCTTGCGTATTCGCTTCTAGGGTTTGAAATCGTTCATATAGGTTAGGCCCGTTCAAAGATCTTCGTAAAAACCCTCCAATCCAATAAGCTAGTTCAAAGATTCTCTAAAACGTTTTGGTTAAGGATCGTGGATTGACGACCCACGATTACTCTAGTTCAAAGATTTTCAAATAACGTTTGGTTGAATTGGATTGATTGTTTTCTGTACACCGACCGTGTGACAGTATGAACGTATCCCTAGAGCGAATTAGTATTACTTGATCGTAACTACTGTGTTCTTTCTACCTCATTCTTACATACAACTACATTGTTAATTTCTGTTTTCTAGTTATTAGAAGTACTCAAATTCAAAAGAATCTACATCGTTTCACAAGTAACTGTTTGTTTTCAATCGTTGTGGTAGCTTAATTGGTTCCTTAGCGAACGACTATGTGGTTAGCTTTGTTTATTCTACAACAACTGCTTGCTACTTGTTTCTAAGTATCAATTTGAGCACATCATCACGTGAATGTGGAAATTTGCAGCAAGTACTTATATAAATACGTTCACAAGGGCCCCGATTGCACCGATCTTCAGGTACGTGCTAGACCAAATTATGACGAAGTTAACAACTACGTTGATGGCAGATGGATATGTCCTCCAGAAGCATTATGGAGGATTTATAAATTTCCATTCAGTCAAATCTATCCCTCAGTCATGCGTTTGCAACTGCATTTACCAAACAGGCACCAAATATGATTAAGGACCGATCAACGAATTTCTGAAGTGCTAGATGATCCACGAGATAGTCGAACCATGTTAACATAGTTCTTCAAAGTTTATGAGGAAGGGAGAGAAATTGTTGGTCCAGATAATGGCAAAGTAAAAGACTAGAGGGGGGGGGGTGAATAGTCTTTTAAAACTTTTGTCGATAAACACAGTTTCTCAGAAACCTGGGGGGTTTCTGATACTTAGATTCAGAGCGCGGAAGACTTTAAGATAGGTAAGTGCAGAAACAATAAGTATGTGTGTGTGCTTTGCTGAAAGATAAATACAGAAAGGTAAATAACACAGCAAGTATAGTGGTATCTGGAGGTGGCGTAATCCTCCAACTAATCCACTTCGGTCTTTCTGAGACCTAGAATTCACTAGAACAGATAATTGATTTCACCTTACAAAAATCCTATTCTAAGATTCTTAAACAATTGGTTCCCAGCCAAATGTTCCCCCTGAGTTATTCCCCAGCTTCTAGAGCTAAGTACTTCCTCTACTCAGATAACCTTGGAGTTATTCCCTGATTTCCCAAATCAAGTACTTCCTCTACTCCACGCCTTGATGGTGTTGGTTATAAGGTTTGTCAGAGAGGCTTCTCGTATAACTTTTCAGTTATGTTTTCAGAGAGCCTAATAGAACAAGACTACTTAATACACTTGTTCAGTGTATGGCAATCTGCTCTTTACTGACCCAAGTAATTGATGTTGGTTCTGGAGAATGAGCTTCAGAAAGGTTATCTGACAGTTCAACTCTTTCATGAATGACAATCTCTTGTTAAGGTTCAGGACAACTTAGAACTACTAGTGATTCTTCAAGCAACAGAAAGCTTTCAGAAAGGGTAGTAGAGTGCTTGAGAGAATACTTTGCTAGATTGTAAGTTTACAAGTTAGATCTTTCTTCGGTCGTATTTCTCAGCATCTAAGTGTGTGATATTTATAGATGAATTAGAGAGTCGTTGGGATGTTATCCGTTAGACACAATTCAAATTCAGTCTATATTTATCTTGAAATGAGTACTCAGAAGTCCTTGTCTCATATCTCAGAGAGGACTGTGCTTTAGCGGCTTTTCTGCCGATGCAATTAATGCACATGTACTATTTCTTGTCCTGTAGTCTTCAACGAATACATTAGCCTTTCTGATGGCTTGCATGCTCCATACTCATGATGCCATATGTTCCAGAATCATGTTTCAAAAGTAACTAAATGTACTTATGAAAGGATTAAGGACATAGTCTTTCCGAGTGAGACTAAACCTTGGTGTCTTCATAAATCTTGTGCAATCTCCGGTCTTGTAATCTTCAGAAAAGCTCCATTGCTAGGATTGATCTTCATGGTCTTCTTGGAAATAAAAATTACACTCAGAGACCTATAATCCTAATACAAGATTTACTAGACTAATCATACTCAGTGATTTCCTCTTTTACAATGTTCAAGTGAACCAAGAGTACTTTAATCACCTTTCTGGCTAAGATAAGAACATGTGATGAATGATCAAAATACTAACAGATATTCCTAAAAAATTTCCCCCTTTTTGATCAGTCATCCATGCTATCTTTTAAAGTCCTATTAAAAATTTGTAATCCTGGAAGAGAAAACAATCCACCACTTAATCATTTCAAATGATATTCAATTTTAGTTGAATTAAGTGCAGAGAGTAAACATCAACCAAATCACAAGAAGTGACCTTTGCTGATAAGTTGTCATCTATTAGAGTGTATCTGAGAGTATGATCTTCAGATAGGTACAGATTACAGAATAAGATGCAACTTTTACGAATAGAGAATTTCAGAAACAATCAGCAAGATTACAAAAAGTAATAAAACAAGCTAAGTAAATTAGAACAACAGGAGAGTCCAAGCTCCAAGTAAACATTCTAAGATACTAGTCTTCAAGTCTTCAAAAATAACTTAGGTTCAGAAACCTCAAGTTCTTCAAAGACCCTTCTCGGATCATTGACATAATCATCCACTTTTACGCGCATTCTTGGACATAGTCATAAAGTATCCTTCGACGTAAAGTTCATTTTCCGGATAAGATACAAATTTCATGGTAACTCTTGCCAAGATTGTAGTTTTCTTCGTAAAGTGTTTGACCCAAGAGTATTTTCCCTGCACTCGGGCATGGTCTACTTGTAGCTCAGATAGGTTGAAATACTTGTATATTTCTTCCAAATAGTGAATATCATCCAGATATTCATCCTTTGTCATGTAGAATGACTCATAGGGATGAACACCTAGCTTGTACGCTTCTTTGTAGCTACCATCCGCTTTTCTTGTCTTGTGCACATCTTACGGCAGGGTAAGGACAAGGAAAAGAAAGGTCCATCTTTCTGGCATCATTTCTCTTTTCAACCTCAAAGTTTAGCCAGGCATGAAGGTGCTCATGTTTTAGCAAATTTGGCTTGCTTTCACTCCATTTTAGGATCTGGTTGAAGATGGGAGTTGGAAACTTATCATTGACAAGTAGATGTTGCAGTTCCAGAATCCAATACCCTTTCTTGTTCAGAATGCACCTATATGAAGACTCTTCATTACTGGTTTTCACATACTCAATGTGGGCATCAGTTGGCTTTTCTTGATGAGTTTCTTTGTTTGCTCTGCCAAACTGAATATCCCTTCTAGCCTTTCTGTTAGGTGGCCTTCTGTCAGGAGATCCTGTGACTCTTTCTTCCTGCCTTGGGGCTGTGCTGGTGGAAGTCCCTTGAATTGACTTGGAATTTTCATAAGGGGTTCTGGCTGCTAATGGCCTTGCTGCCAGAGGAGGTTGTAAGGGGCTTGCTTGCCTTCTTCTTTTGTGAAGTGGATGTTCATTTGTATCAGATTCATCCTCATCATCATCATTGATGTTCCAGTTGTGAGGCTTGTAGCTCTCTTGACCTCTTACCTTACCTTCTTCTTGATTTTCTTCTTCAGAAGCTTTCTGGTTGTTCCCATCTGAGATCCTAAGGGACTTGGTTCCCCTAGTGACCATACTTCTCAGCTTTCTGGCTGGTTGATCTGGAACAACTTCTTCAGCAGGGGTGTCTCCAATGGTGTCCTTAATGACTAGTTGACTTGAGGAGGGGAGATTTGATTGTTTTCTTTTTCTCCCTCTGCCTTTCTGAGGCATCTCTCCTTCCCCCTTAGTCATGAATGACTGACTCATGATAGCATAAGCTTCAGAGAGTGATTCAAAGTTCTTCTGGAGGTTGTTATGCACCCTGACCAACTCTTGGATTTCTTCTTTCATGTCCTTGTTTTGCCTAACCAACACTTGCTCTTTTCTGTTGAGCTCTTTAAGAGGCCTTAGAATAGCCTCAGCTTGTTGAGTAGCATAAGTAGCATCTGCTAGTGCTTGATTAGCATTGTTGCAGTCTTCTTCCCTGATCAGAGCTAAGTCTTTCTGAGAGAGAGTTATGCTGGTTGCTCTATTTAGCAATGCAGCAGCCAAATCTTTCATCTCTTCGGATCGATCAGGACTTGGTTGTCTTGAGCAACAAGTCTGTCTCTTAGTTCCAAGAAAACAGCTGTTCTTGACCTGTGCTCATCACTTCTTAAAGCACCTGGAGCACAGAAAATTTGAGGAGCCAGAAGGGCTAGCTTTTCCTTAGTGATTAGCCTCTTATCTTCTGCTTGGGAGATCAAGTTTGGGTTTATTTCAGCATCATTCTCATAATCCTTTTCTTGGATTGTTTGCAGAGTGGCAATCTTTTGTTTGCCTTTGAGTATGCTGGACTTCTGAGAAGTAGAAGGTCTTTCTGATGCAGCCTTAGCATAATGCTCTTCATCATCATTGTCATCAATGGCATCTATCTCAGCAGCAGTGACAACGATGGCATTTTTCAACAACCTTTGCTCATCTAGGAGTGCCAGTTCCTTAGCATTAGCTTCTCTGAGCTTTTCAAGTTTGGCTTCCTTTTCTTCAATAAGAGCTTGACACTCTAAGTTGATTCTCTTCTCCTCTTCCAACTTAAATCTGAGTTGTTCAATCCTGAACTCAGTGGCTGTGATTTCTTCAATTGTATCTTGTTGAGCTTGTTGGGTATTTTGATGAGACTTTGGTGGTGATGATGATGGGGCTTTCTGAGCATTTGAAGGAGTAGCCTTTTCTGCACTTCCTTTGCTAACTTTCTGAATCCCGCCGTTTCCAGGTTGGGGATCATCAGTCTTATCATCATCATCATCATCATCCTTTTTCTTGTCTTCTTGACTTGGATGCTCAGAAGGAGGTTCTTGGTAGTCATTCTCATCAGTTTCCTCCTCATCTTCAGAAACCAGGTTGATCACATTCGGAAGTGTGATCATCCTCCCATTTACTTCTTCTTGCTCAGAAGGGTAGGTTGTGAGCTTCTCGGGCAAGCGGATGGGTCACCATCTGCTCTTGGGTTTCAAAGACTTGAAAGTCTGCAAGGAGTCTTTGTGCTACTTCATTTAAGAAGTTATCATCCATCAGAGTGGCAAAAGAATATGATTCTGTGGGAAACATAGCATGGATATGGTCTTCCAGATTGATTGCTATGGCCCTTTTCTCTGGGATGTCAATTACTCTTGCAATTTCAGAAAGATCGGCCTTTCTGAGTTTCTGCCAATGTCTGAAGCACTTTAGATGTTTCTTGAGAGTGCTTCTTAAAGGCTTGGAGTAAGTTGAGTGGCACTAGACTTTGAGCCTGAAAGAAAGGGATCAAGTTAGTTTTGTTCAAACCACTTGTGTTAGTATCTGTGTGCAAAAGTAAGCTTTCTGAGCATACCTGTGTAGAAACACTAGGCTCATTTGCTTGGACTTCTGCTTGTTTGGGCACAGAGGCCTTAGATACCTTGATGTGAGGAGAAGTCTGATCCTCAGCATCCTTTCTTTCTGATTGAACCTGAGAAATAGAATCAAATATGTTTAGAAACTTGTTACCAGAAGAGATAAGTGGAAAAATGCTTTCTGAGACTTCACTTACTTCCAAGTGAGGAAGCTCAGTGGCATCTTTCTCAGAAAGCTTGGGGGTTTCTGGAACCTTTTCTTGAATCTTTGTTCAAGGTTTTAGTTTCTCTTGGAGGAGATAAGATCACATTCTCTCCGTCCAAGTGTTCTTCTGATTGAGCCTGTAAGATAGAACAAACATATTGATTAAGTAGTGAATTTTACCAAAATTTTCTTAAGGAAAGTTTACTGATACTTACCTTCTCAACAGAAGGCTCAGTAACTACTTCCTCAGAGTGCTTTTCAGCCTCTGGAAACTCTTGGTGTTGGGGTGTTGGTTCCACCTCCACTACTTTCTCAGTTGTAGCCTAATAAGAGACATTTAAGAATATCAGAACATAAGATTAGAGCAATTTTAAGTTAGTTATATCTTGTTCAGAGATAACTTTACTACCTGTGGAACATGCTCTTTTTGATGTTCTGAGGTTGGAGTAACCTCTTCTTGATTCAAGGGAGTGGACAAGTTTTCTTCCCCCTGAAATTGTGTCTCCAAGTTGGCCTGTAACAAGTGAAGCTTATGAGTAACAAGTTAAAATTTTAATGTTGACAAGTTAGATACAAACTACTTTTGTTGCCTGAATAGAGTCAGGCTGAGTTTGGGTCTCTTGGACTAGTGGAGTTTCCACAGCCTCTCTTTGCTCATTGTTGGTCTCCTCTACAATATCTTTCTGAGTCTCCATCTCAGTTTGATCCCTTTCTGAGAATTGAGCTTTCTCAGAAGGTTGAGGAACCTGTTCAAGAACAGGGTTTTCTTCAGCCACATTAAATGCTGGCATTGTGAATGTGGAAGCAATGTCAACATCTTCCATCACTCTATCTTCCTCATTCAGGCCTTCTTCTTCCTGCTGGATAGAGGGGCTCCTTTCTTTCTGAGGGGCTGAGCTTGATGCTCCTCCATGGGTCTCAATCCTGGACTTTTTGAATACTTGTGTAAGTACTACATCATCATCAGAGTCACTGTCCAGATTGGGAGCCGACCCATCTATGATATTTCTATCATCTCTGGAGATTTCTGGAGCATCCTGTCTCAGAATTCTTGGGGCTTTCTGGTGTTGCCTTTCTGGCCGAACAACATCTTCTGAGATCTTGTCTCCAGAAGGTTGTGCTTTTTGTACACTGGGACTTAGAGGTTCTCTTGCTTTGAGTCCTCTTTCTCTTGGCAACTGGAGGTTGAGCAGGAGCTTGCTCAGAGACCTCTTCACCTTGTTGGGCAGCTTCAAGCTCTTCTGCCTCTTTCTGAGCTTTCTCAGCACCAATTCTCTCATTTTCTTCAAAGGGATGTCTGAAAAGAGAGTTGGTGACTGGGATTTCTTGTCTCTTTCTGAGAGTTATTCCCATTGTTTCCAGAATGTAGCAGATTCTGAGACCAAAATGCATATTGGCCTTTGTCTCAGCAAGGCCATTGATGATTTTAGGCTCAAATTCCTCAATGTGCCCAAGAAATTTGTTGAAGGCGTACTTCCCCCAATTAAAGTGGGTTTCCTGCCCTTCATGCCTCTTATTCAGAAGATGCATCATCATCCATCTCTCCATACTTATCTGGTCTACTCCACCTTTGTTGCCATCAAAGCAACGGACCAGAATGAGAGCCAAAGTACTCCAGTGTTTCTGGAGATGACTGGTTCTAATGGCTTTCAGAACAAAGTTTGTTGGGCAACCCTTTGCATTTTCAATCTGGATTGCCTCAAATAGCTCCTTAACACTTTGAATCATGGAGGCATCCCTGATGTTGATGTCGTCGATTGTTCCTCGATTTTTCAATCGGAATAAGTTGCAGAAAGTCTTGCAATCTAGGATAATTTCTTGTCCTTGAACTTCAGTCTGCATGTACTTCTCTTCTACATCATTCACAACTTTTGTGAAGATTTTGGAGTTGTTGTAGAACTCCAACACGTCCAGTGTGGATAGTCCACTGGGTGCAGCACACAGAAACTTGTAGATATGGGAACTTTTCAACATTCCCAATATCAGTTTTCTATCTGCTTTTGAAGAAATGATTGCAGAAACATATTTCTTCACAAGAAAAGCTCCCCAATTCATCTTGTGACTTGGATTCAAGTCAGAAGGGGTAAACTCTCCTAGAAGGCGTTTATTCAACACCTTGAGTTCTTTTCCTCCTTGCTTTTCAGCAGGAGCAGAAGATGCGGCCTTAGGGTTCTTGGTGGTCATCTTCTTTGGTGCCATCTCTTATATAGAGTCTTTGAGTGAGTGTTTAGAGAAGGTTTTTGCAAGAATAATCGAGATTAGTCTATCTTTTCAGAAGACTAAGCACAAGAAGTTGAGTTGCAGAAGAAGTTTTGCAGAAAATCTTGAGAGGTTTTGCTATTTTAATGCAAGTATGAAATTTCGGATTTGGTAAAAGTGTTTGTCTTTTGCCCAATTCCTATATATATAGCAGACAAAACATACATAGATACAACATACGTATAGCTGAATATGAATGCGTGTCTTTGCATCTGCATAGGCGTGGTACGTCCTTTGTACTTCATTAAATGCTTAGTGGGCCATGTCTGCATTTCTCAACAGACATTACTTGCTTTGTTTTGATCTCAGCCGTTGAGATCAAACGTTTATACATCAAGGGCTTATATTGAATATCTTGTAATGATATCAATCAACAAATGGTAATGTGCCGACTTGATGGATTTTTAATATGCTACATTCATTGTGTCACTTAGTAAAGAGTAGGAACACTTAATCGTTTGAGCTTATCATTCTGAGTGTCAAGTCCTTATCTAAACATTGTTTATCATGAAAATGGTAAAAATACAAGACATTGCACATGTTTGACTTTCAGAACTTATACTTTTCGGGATTTATGTGTCTTTTCTCTTTATGACTAAATAGTTTCCTGAATTCAAGAATCAGAAACTTCAGTTGTTTGAATGTATTTGACCCACTCTTAGTAAGTAAGTTCTAGTCTTATTTACTCATTGAGTGTGTACCAACCTTTGCCTTTCTGGATACCCGTTCCAGAAATGTTTTGCCTTTCTGAGTGTTGCTACTCAGAAACCTTTGCATCACTTCTTAACAACTTGGCTTTCTGAGAGCATGTTCTCAGAGGCCTACTCCTTTTCTACCTTGCTTACTCAGACTTTAGAGATTCAGGATATTTTTCAGTCCTTAGGCAACTCCATTAATCCAAGATTATGTCTTAAGGTCAAGAACCGGCTTTCTTGTAGGGGCTTGGTGAAGATATCTGCAAGTTGGTCTTCTGTGCCAATCTTGAGTATCTCTATATTGCCTTTTTCAACATGGTCTCTGATGAAGTGGTGTCTAACATCAATGTGCTTTGTTCTGGCATGGAACTTGGGATTCTGTGTGATTGCAATAGCACTTGTGTTGTCACAGAAAATAGGAGTTTTCTCTTCATTGAGTCCATAGTCTCTGAGTTGTTGTTGAATCCACAGAATTTGTGTTGCACAACAACCAGCAGCAATATATTCAGCCTCTGTGGTAGAAGTTGCAATTGAGTTTTGTTTCTTGCTAAACCATGAGATAAGTCTAGCTTCCAGAAACTGACAAGTTCCTGAGGTACTTTTCCTATCAAGCATTGATCCAGCATAATCAGCATCTGAGTAACCAGCCAAACTCAATCCACTTTCTTTAGGATACCACAAACCTACATCTACTGTACCTTTCACATACCTTAATATTTTCATAGCAATGTTGTAGTGTGATTGCATTGGATTTGTTTGAAATCTAGCACACACTCCAACTGCATATTGAATAACAGTGCGCTTGCGATGGTAGTAGTGAACCTATCAATTTCCTATACTTGTGTTCATCAACACTCTTATCTGATTCAGTATAGGTCATCTTGGTTCCTATGCTCATAGGTATCTTAGCATTCTTTTCAGAAGGCTTAAGATTGAACTTTGTGAGCATGTCTCTTGCATACTTTGTCTGACTAATGAATATTCCATCATTGAGTTGCTTGACTTGCAATCCTAGGAAATAGTTCAATTCTCCCATCATGCTCATCTCAAACTTATTTTTCATGAGATTTGCAAAGTCATCACAAAGTTGCTTGTCCTTAGATCCAAATATAATGTCATCAACATATACTTGAACTAAGAGCAGTTTCCCATCATGATTTAAGGTAAATAAAGTTTTATCAACTTCACCTTTCTTGAAACCACTTTCCAGAAGGTATTTGGCCAAAGTGTCATACCATGCTCTTGGAGCCTGTTTCAGTCCATATAGAGCTTTCTGTAGTTTATAAACCATTCTACTTTCTGAGGAAACTTCAAAACCAGGTGGTTGTTCAACATAGACTTCCTCAGCAAGTTCACCATTCAAGAATGCACTTTTGACATCCATCTGATAAACTTTAAAGTCTTTATGAGCTGCAAAGGCCAGAAAGAGTCTTATCGCATCCAATCTGGCAACTGGTGCATATGACTCATCAAAATCTAAACCTTCAGTCTGGGTGAATCCCTTGGCAACCAACCTTGATTTTACGGTTATTTCACCAGATTCATTCATCTTGTTTCTGAAAACCCACTTGGTTCCAATTACAGATATTCCTTCTACAAATGGAACTAGTTTCCAGACTTTGTTTCTTTCAAACTGATCCAACTCTTCTTGCATTGCAGAGATCCAGTCTTGGTCTCTTAATGCTTCTTCAATAGTTTTTGGTTCAATGTTTGAGATAAAACATCCAAAGAGAGAATTAGCATTTTCAGCTATTGCTCTCCTAGTCCTAACACCTTGATTGATTGGTCCAATCACGTCTTTTACAGGATGATCCTTGATCCATCTCATCATGGGTTTAGGGCTAGTAGGGTCAACATCTATGTGATCTGAATGTGAATCACTATGATTATGACTTGATACTTCTTCAGTATTTGTGACAGTTTGCACCTCAGAAGGGCGGTGAATGTCTGACACTTTCTCAGTGTGAGAGCTTTCTGGGACATGCCTGTCAGAGAGGTCATTTCCAGAATTAGCTCTCTGATGAACATCTTCAATTTCCATTTCTGGAATTCTCATAGGAAATTCTTCATCATGTCTGAGAATCATATGGTTGTTACTAGGCATTTCATGCTTTTCTTCGTCAGAGTCATCCTCCCTTTCCACAATGATGTTTTTCCTTTCTGAGGGTTCTTCTTCAGAATCCTTTATCATTAGTTCCTTGAATCTTTCTGAGAGTTCATTAGCAAGGGGTGTTTTCTTGCTTCCTTCATAGAATACAACATGAACTGATTCTTCAATCTTCTTTGTTCTTTTGTTGTAAACTCTGTATGCTTTGCTATTCATAGAATAACCAAGAAACACTCCTTCATCTGCCTTTGGTTGAAATGTTCTTAGATACTCTTTTCCATTGTTAAGAACAAAACATCTACAACCAAACACTTTCAGATGTTTAATATTAGGGGGTCTATCAACCAAGAGCTCATAAGGGGTCTTGTCATGGTGTTTGTTTATCAAACATACATTACGAGTGTAGCATCTTTGTGTTCTGACTTCAACCCAATAAACTTCACTTATTTGATGTCGTTGACATTGTCCTTTTTGCTTCTTTAAGAGTTCTATTTTTCCTTTCTGCAACACCATTTTGTTGTGGTGTTCTTCTGAGAGGAAAGTTGGTGTTGTATACCTTTCTTTGTACAAAACTCCTTTATGTCTTGGTTGACAAACTTCGATTACCATGGTGCGATACGATTGCAGATACTTTGTCATTTTCATGACTTCAAGCTTATTAACAAGTTTGGTATCTCCACCTAGCATCGATTTGTGCTTGGAAAGACAACCCAGTGAATCTTGAGAAGTCATCTACAACAACGGACCATACTTCTTTCTGTATAACTAGTTACAGATAATTCAAAAGATCCATGTGTAATAGTTGCGTGGTCTTACACTAGAGTGTACGGTTTTGGACTTGAAAGAGATCTTAGATTGTTTCCCCATCGGCAGGCGAGCAGATACCATCTTTTACGAAGATGTTTTGGGAAGGCCAACCACTAACTCTTTCTTGGCAAGTTTGTTCGAGTTTTGAAGTTCAAGTGACTCATTCTTTTGTGCCATAACCGGTGCTCTTACGTGTGACCAGTTGACTCACCATGAGACATTCTTGATTGTGGCGGATGCCCAATCGGCAACATAAAGGCATCTTTCCGCCGAGCAATCAAGGTATCGCTTTGACTCATTGTCAATAAGTTTGCAAAACTTTGCTTTGAATTTCTGATAAATCCCTTATGCGCAAATGGCTCATGCTAAATAGATTGTATTTCAAACCCTTAACATATGTACGTCGGTGATTGTTAAAGATACCAATTTAGCGTTGCCAAATCCCAGAGAGGATTTAATTCTCCTCCAACCGTCGATGTCGGTCCGATGTTGCAAGCTTTGTAGTTGACAGATTGCTTTGTCTCCTGTCATGTGCTTTCCGCATCCACTATCAAATAGCCATTGAGCCTTAGTCCAAGAGGCGTTCTGCACAAAACAGGAAACAGGAGTTAGGTTCTTGCCTCAGAGATAGAACCACTTAGACTAAACATTCTTCCCAGTAGGAATCCACATTTTAGTGAATTTCTTGGGAGTTTGTTTTTGTCTAACTTTATCAGAAGGAGAAGCAATAGAATCAGTAATTTTGATCTCAATCTTCCTTCTTGGGGTGTTTCTAGGTGTTCCCTTTGGTGCTTTACGGATCACAGGTTTAGGGTTGCTTTTCAGCAAACTTAGCCTTTCTGGCCAGGTTCCTTCTAGCTCTGGCATTCAGTTTTTCAGTGGCTTGAGATTTCTTCCACTTCTGTCTATTGCTTCGTGCAATATTAGCCTTGCGCCATTGTTCTTGTCCTTCCTTATATTGTTGTAAAAGGACTTTTCCAATAGCACGATAGCCAATGCCATTTCGAACACCTTTGGCTTTCTAAATGCGGTCTTCAGAAGCCTTACTAGTTTCTGCACCATATTTATTTTCATAAAATGGTACAGTAGAGAATTTGCCTATTCCAGCAATTCCTCCCTTCCTAGTAATATAGCACTGTGGATGGTTGCATGTCTGAGGGTTGTGTTTCTTTTCAGAAACCTTATCCACATGTTTCTTGTGAACTTGTTGTTCTTTCAAAGGCTGAGTTGCTACTCCTTTTCCTTTGTCAACTACCCTAGCTTTCTGACCAATGCTATAGGTGGTTGAAGAACCATTCTGTTGACTTCTTACAAAGGTCAACCTATCATCACCCTTCTTCAGAGGAGACGAATTGCTTGATTGTTCATCAAGTCCAAGTCCACCTTTCTCAGAGGGATCTCTCAGATATGATTGAACCCTAGTGAGAGTGTCACTAGCCTTTGCATAAGATTGGAAGGATAGCTCTTTCTTTCGGAGTTCCTCATTCTCAGAAAGCAGCTTTATCATTTTCTTATTAAGTTCATCCAAGGCTAGTTTGTGAAAATTTTCATTTTCAGATATCTGACTTTTCAGAAGGGCTATTTCAGCGCTCTTGTTCTCAGATACCCTGGTTAGCTCAGAAACCTCTTTTTCAAGAGTTTCTTTGCTTTCCTTTAGAATTCTGGTTTTGGATTGTGCTTCCAGAAATTCTTTCTCATAACGATCCAATTCACTCCTGATTAACTCCAGATCCTCAATTCCATCATCACTTTCATAGTACAGAAATTGTGAAATGTTAGTTACCTCATCAGCCATAAGACACATTTCAATGTTGGAGATGTCTGGACCAGCAATCTCAGCAACTCCACACATTTCATTCTTCTTAAGGCCGAAGTCGATTACGTCGTGGGTGATTCCACACAATTCTGGTGATGGTAGGTTTGAGTTATCTGAATCTCCATCTTCAGAATCTGTCTCAATATCTAGAGCATCAAGTTGGATTTGAATCTTCTTCCTTTCTTCAGTCAGTAAGGCCCTTTGATTTCTTTTGTAATTTCTTCTGTCCTTCTTGTCACCTGTCTTGAGCTTGTTTAAAGCAGGGCAATCTCTCTTGAAGTGACCAGGCTTTTGATAGAAGCGGATATCATTTCCTATCTCTGCGATTCAAGACTTAACACCTTTATGAATGGGGGTCTTAAGAGAGTTGTTTAGTTGAATGTTCTTGTACTGATGATAGTTTGGGCCAAGATGCTTTTTCAGCTTTTCTTTAGCTTTTCTTCTCTCAATCTCTTGACTCACAAATTTATTCATGTGTCTTACTGCAAGAGCATTTTCTTCAGATGCATCTTTGGTATCTTTCTTTTCAGAAGTACCTTGAGAGACTAGAGCAACACTTTGCAACTTCTCAGTTGTTTGTTCTCTCTGAGTTGTCTCATAGTCTACAGTGGCAAGATGAGAGAAGAGCTCTACTGGAGTAATATTTGGCATCCCTTGATTGAAATAAAAGAACTTAGTTTGTTCCCAGTTGTGATTGAGACTTCTGACAATAGTCTTAATCTTTTCTGACTGGGAGTATCTATTGCTTCCACCAAGTGCAGCCATATCACTCATAAGTGTAGTAAATCTGAAATCAAGTTCTTCGAGTTTGATTGGGACCTTGTTTGAAGTTTTGGAACTTCAATTTAAGAACTTCGAACTTGTTTTCTTTGGTTTTCTCGGTTCGCCTGATTTCTTCAATCAATCGATTGCAACTTTTCGCCGTTTAGCACCTGATTTACTTTGTATGTGCTCAGTGTCGATCGATGATTATATTACGAGCTTGACCATCCAATCGTGTCTCTTGGCATCTTGGATGTCGAGCTCTCTTGGCTTGTCTTCATATATAATGCTTCCACGAGCAACGTGACCACTATCACTAGCAGCCATGTCCTCGCTTCCATCTTCCTTGTCTGAGGCTTTTCTTCCATCAGAAACCTCAGTGACTTGTTTGAGTTGTCTGATTTTGATAGGCCCTTCATTGACGACATAGATCATTTCATCACTAATGGCCTCCAGATGGAGCATCATGTTGTTTTTCCATTTCTCGTAGTTTTACGGCTTTAGAGCGGGTGCATCGCTCGAGACATACCGCACACTTAACACACAAATTATATAGTCCTCGAGAAAGGGACAAAGTTTCTTCACCTATCTGGGATCTAGGTTCGATCTTGAAGGCTTGGGAACCTTCTGCTCTGATACCACTTATTGGTCCAGATAACGGCAAAGTAAAAGACTAGAGGGGGGGGGGGTGAATAATCTTTTAAAACTTTTGTCGATAAACACAGTTTCTCAGAAACCTGGGGGGTTTCTGATACTTAAATTCAGAGGGCGGAAGACTTTAAGATAGGTAAGTGCAGAAACAATAAGTATGTGTGCTTTCTTTGAAGATAAATCTGAAGGTAAATAACACAGCAAGTATAGTGGTATCTGGAGGTGGCGTAATCCACCAACTAATCCACTTCGGTCTTTCTGAGACCTAGAATTCACTAGAACAGATAATTGAGTTCACCTTACAAAAATCCTATTCTAAGATTCTTAAATAATTGGTTCCCAACCAAATGTTCCCTCTGAGTTATTCCCCAGCTCCTAGAGCTAAGTACTTCCTCTACTCAGATAACCTTGGAGTTATTCCCTGATTTCCCAAATCAAGTACTTCCTCTACTCCACGCCGTGATGGTGTTGGTTATAAGATTTGTCAGAGAGGCTTCTCGTATAACTTTTCAGTTATGTTTTCAGAGAGCCTAATAGAACAAGACTACTTAATACACTTGTTCAGTGTATGGCAATCTGCTCTTTACTGACCCAAGTAATTGATGTCCGTTATGGAGAATGAGCTTCAGAAAGGTTATCTGACAGTTCAACTCTTTCATGAATGACAATCTCTTGTTAAGGTTCAGGACAACTTAGAACTACTAGTGATTCTTCAAGCAACAGAAAGCTTTCAGAAAGGGTAGTAGAGTGCTTGAGAGAATACTTTGCTAGATTGTAAGTTTGCAAGTTAGATCGTTCTTCGGTAGTATTTCTCAGCATCTAAGTGTGTGATATTTATAGATGAATTAGAGAGTCGTTGGGATGTTATCCGTTAGACACAATTCAAATTCAGTCTATACTTATCTTGAAATGAGTACTCAGAAGTCCTTGTCTCATATCTCAGAGAGGACTGTGCTTTAGCGGCTTTTCTGCCGATGCAATTAATGCACATGTACTATTTCTTGTCCTGTAGTCTTCAACAAATACATTAGCCTTTCTGATGGCTTGCATGCTCCATACTCATGATGTCATATGTTCCAGAATCATGTTTCAAAAGTAACTAAATGTACTTAAGAAAGGATTAAGGACATAGTCTTTCCAAGTGAGACTAAACCTTGGTGTCTTCATAAATCTTGTGCAATCTCCGGTCTTGTAATCTTCAGAAAAGCTCCATTGCTAGGATTGATCTTCATGGTCTTCTTGGAAATAAAAATTACACTCAGAGACCTATAATCCTAATACAAGATTTACTAGACTAATCATACTCAGTGATTTCCTCTTTTACAATGTTCAAGTGAACCAAGAGTACTTTAATCACCTTTCTGGCTAAGATAAGAACATGTGATGAATGATCAAAATACTAACAGATATTCCTAACAGAAACCATTCAGTATCTTTACACTGAATTTCCAAGCTACTATTGGTGGAGTCAACAGGAAAAAAGTCTGGTTTAAAAGAGTATCCAGCCAAAAAGTTATCAGCCGTATATATGCTGCCTCACCTACCAAAGGGGAAAGATTTTACTTGCGCATTTTACTAAATCATGTTAGGGGACCTAGATCATTTGATGACCTCAAGACAGTCGAAGGAGTGTGCTATGACACATTTAAACTAGCATCAGAGAAGATGGGTATTCTTAAGGGAGATGAGAGTATTCGAAATTGCTTGCAGGAGGCAAGAGAGGTGAGGAGGCCTTCTGCTCTTAGAAAATTATTTGCTACAATCCTGATCTTTTGTGAACCCACTGGAGTAAGGCAACTATGGAATGAGAATTACAATTACATGATTGAAGACTATACAGGTTCAAGTGATACAAATAATTTGTATATTCAATCAAGATTACTCCATGACATGAGTTCCTTGCTTGGACTACATAACAGAAGACTCCAAGAGTTTGACCTCCCTCACATTATCGAAGCTTTTCAACATAATGAAATATCATCCAGTTTGGTTGAAGAAGAACACAGAATTGCAGTTTCTAAGCTTAATTCAGCTTAAATGCTTGCATTCAGTACTATCTCAAATGCAATTCCAACCAAGCGGAGTGCTGTATTTTTCGTTGATGGTCCAGGTGGAACTGGTAAAACGTTTTGTATCGTGCGCTTCTGTGACACCCCAGATTTTGACATACCTTAGTACTTTTATCCTTGCATGATTTATTAGTGTTACTTTATTTGTCTCGAAGTATATTAGAATTATTTTAGTATGTTGGTGAAGTTTGTTTTAAAAGTTCATTATTTGTTTTAGAAGTCTTTATGTGAGTGTCTTGATTGATGATTTATGTGAAGAGTCTTCCTTTTAATTAACTAATTCAATACAAGCTAATTATATGCTCTTTGATTGATTTATATTGTGAAGAGTCACTTTTGAATTATGTAATGCACATGCATGTCTTATGTGTGTGGGGCTCTCTTAATGTTTTGAAATTAAAGTGTTATTTTATATTCATATATTTCAAAATACAAGAGTTTGGTAACTTGAGATTTCTTTAATGAACGAAATATTTTTCTTTCTTTTTCATGTTACGATACGAAGGGTCGCTTGTAATGTCGAATGTCACATGCTATGTTTCAGCTATGTTTTGATCAACGTTCTGATTTTCTATTCGTTTCTCTTTTATGTTACTTATGCTTGTCTAAGTGTAATATTGCCTATGCATGTTCAATATTTTAAGTTTAATTGTTGCATATGCATGTGTAATTGTGAGTTCAATTTAATTGCTCTAAGTGTTGCATTTTTTGTGTGTCACATTTTATTTTTGTGTACAAATGACCTATGTGATACCAAAAATGTTTTTGAACCTTTTCCCAACTAAAATATGATTATTTATCATTAGTTATTGTGTTTAAATGTTTGGAAAAGAAATTGATTGGCCTCTCTTATGTTGGCACTTTTATTGTTGGTTTTAAAATGAGTTTTAAGTGCAATTTAAGCCTTTTAAATTGCCATTTATTTTTTAGCTCTTCAACCCTTTCACCTTCCCTAAATCCACCCTATAAATACCCTCTTTTTCCAGCCCTCATTTGTCTAAAAATATTTTGGGCATTTTCTTCAAAAAAGTCTTCAAGTACTATTGTCTTTTTTCTTTCAAGTTTGTAGCTTGTTCTTCTTGCAAGTACTTTCATGGTTCTTGCTCTTCCTAACCTTCAAAAGTGAGTGTTCTACAAAACTATATATATATGTATTATTTTCAAAACCTGGAAGGTATTTTAATATGTTTTCAACTTATATATAAGTAATGCATGTTTTCCAAAACGCATGTTCTATTGCATAAAACCAAATCACGAAAGAGTTTTAGCATGCTTCCACTGATTTTGAAAGTTATGTATATTTTTATATATATGATTGTTATTTTGTTTTGATTGACGGTTCAAGAAAGATACGTACGTTTGGTTCAGGTTAATTGGCTTGTAGTTTGGTCAGTTGTGTCTGGCGAGCTACTTGTCGGTTTCCTTTGCCCATTCCCTTTAAATCGAGTGATAAAAGATTTCACTAATTTAGTTGGGTCGTAGAATTCTACCCCTGTACCATGGCAGGGTCCTGACTGGATAGTTTGATCGACTATCAGGGAGACATAAGGCCTGTTTTAATGTGGGGTTATAAGGAGCGGCATGAAATAATGTTTTTCTGAAAAGTACATGTTATTGAAAGTATTTTGGATTTTAAGTTCTTGTTTTTTTTTATTGTTATGATTTTAATGAAAACTTCTCACGAAAATCTTTGAACACTCATCGAGGTTTTTCTCACACTTGTTTTATTCCCTTCCTTGTAGGTGACATGGCGGTGAAGAATGAACGACCGATAAACTCAGCAAACTAAGTGTGTAGTTGGGGTTTGGGATTTTTGTCAATGAAAATAATGTTCTTTTGTGTATTTCAAAAACTCATGTCATTTCTTGTTATATTGTGTATCTTTTAAAGATAAGAATGTTGAAAATCTTGTGGTTTTGTTTGCTAAATAAAATATATTTTTATTCTAGCAACTTCAAACGAAAGTTTGTCTGTAACTTCCCATGTTTCACTAAACGTTTCGGCACTGCTTTCGCCCGACGTCCCGACTGAAATTCACTCCTTTTAAAAACCCAAAAGTCGGGGCGTTACAGCTTCTTGCATCATGTAGGAAAAATGGTCACATAATTCTTGCAACTGCAACCTCAGGGATTGCAGCTAACCAACTTCCTGGTGGCAGAACAGCACATTCCAGGCTGCGAATCCCACCTAAATTGGACTCCCAATCATTCTGTAATTTCAGCAAACAATATGACATGTGTCAGCTTTTGCGTCATGCGTCTGCCATCATATGGGATGAGGCACCAATGGCCCACAAAAATGCAATTGAAGTCGTGGATCGAACATTTCGTGATATGCTTGAGATGGATTTACCTTTTGGGGGAAAGGTCATGGTTTTTGGTGGTGACTTCTGCCAAGTTGTTCCTGTCATTGTCGGGGGGACAAGAACATAAACTATTCAATCAAGCATAGTTTACTCACATTTATGGCAACATGTCACGGTTCTGAAGATCAGAATTACTCAAATTTTGTCTTGTATGTTGGTAACGGAGTCGAACCAACGGTCAACAATGACATGATTAGAATCCCTGAATCCGTGGTTATACCATGGGAAGATGAATCTTCTATTGATATGTTGATTTCTTCCGCTTTTCCAGATTTGGGTAATAATCTGCACAACAGAGAATACATGATGCAACGAGCGATAATTACACCTTTGAATGATGATGTCAATAAGTTAATGACATAGTAATTGGTGCATTTGATGGTGGAGATGAAATCACATATTACTCATTTGATTAAAGGGCGGAGGATCATCACAACTTATTTTTACCCGAGTTTCTAAGCTCTATTTATGCTGGAAATCTACCACCTCATGAGTTGAAGTTGAAGAAAGGATGTCCAATGATGTGCTTGACAAACTTTGACTCCAGGATTGGTCTCTGTAATGGAACTCGATTGATTTGTCACAACTTTGGTAGAAACTTTATTGACGAAGAGATTTCGACTGGGGAATTCAGAGGAACAAGAGTTTTCTTGCCACGCATACCGCTTCAAACATCTGAGGAACCAGATGACGCGCAAGCAATTTCCAGTACGTCATAGCTTCGCTTTGACAATTAATAAGTCACAGGGCCAAACGATACCTCATGTTGGGATATACCTGCCGGACCATGTATTCAGTCACAGACAACTATATGTTACCCCTTCGCGGGGAGTTTCTCAATCGAGCACAAGAGTATTAGTCAAAAAGGGCAATTTGGATGACCATGAAGGCGTTTTCACAAGAAATGTGGTCTATGAAGAACTATTCTCACAAGCATTGGAATCAGAATTAATGGTACACCACGATATTTATCTTTCTTATGTTTCATACCTGAATCTGATATCTATAAACTAACATGGTTTACGTGTTTGGACATTCGCAGCATCACTAAGGACAATGTTTCATTAAGTTCTATGAACAAAATCAGTTCTTTAATCCCTTAGCCAAAGGTAATGTATTTATAGTTTACCTACTTACATAGTTTCTCTGTTTTTCCTCATTCATATTGGATCAAAATGATGATTCAAAAAAGTTGAGTACTATCACCCTCATATATCAGCTGTTATAGATTTTAAACATCAAAATTAATTGTGTTTTCTGGTAGTGTATCTCAACTAAATATTAATTATTTCATACATTTCGAAAATGTAGAGACCACGTGAATTATGTGTTCCTTTATACTCAAACATCTGAACATTCCTCATACATTTTCACAATGTTAAGATTCATAGAATGTTTTCTCTATTCCTAAAAAATTATAACATGCCAGGTTTTCGTTAGTGACTTCTGGGAATACTAACTATCTACGTTTCTTTGAATTTCTAGGAGGCGGAGATGAAGTGTCTGAGTGAGAGCTCAATGTTAACCTTACACTTTCATGATTGGATCAGCTAAATTTCTGAGTCCTGATTCCACATTGGTTTGCTTTTTCATATGGTGTTCAAGACTAATTCTCAAAATTATTGTTGTAAACACTAAAGTATTGTATATAGTTCTATACTATACTTCACACACTCAATTTTCAGAACACTAATCATACTTTGTAGTTTTGTCGAAGGTTCTGTTCATGTCCTTTTCTCTTATTCTTTCCCATTTGAGTGGAGCAGATTTCTTTATAGTTCATGTGGAGGTGTATGTTTATTCAATTTCCATTACTTTATTTTGAATGTAACTTCACTCGGCTAAACCAATTTTTAGATCATCATGTTCTGAAATTCTTTATACTCACACTTAATTCCCAAGTAAATTACTTATTTTCAAAATATAGATTAAGAGTTACACGCAGGTTTTCGCGTAACAATTTGCTAGTTGGGCTACTTAAAGACACAATAAACTATGGATTACACTATGGGAGATATCCATCCGTATTGGAAGGATACAGTGATGCAAAGTGAATATCTGATAATACAAACACCAAGTCCACCAGTGGGTATTTATTTACCATTGGTGGTGGGGCTGTTTCTTGGAGGTCCTATAAACAAACTTGCATCGCCCGATCCACGATGTAATTGGAATTCGTAGCTTTGGACAAAGCTAGAGAAGAAGCTGAATGGCTTCGAGAATTTTTAGAGGACATTCCTTGTTGGGATAAGCCTATGCCTTCCATAACAATACACTGCGACAATTTTTCGGCACTAGGAAGGGCAGAAAGCAACATTTACAATGGCAAGTCTAGACACATACGTCGTAGACATAAAACCATTAGGCAATTGATCTCTACGGGGGTTATCACTATTGATTACGTTAAATCAAAGGATAACATTGCGGATCCGCTAACTAAAGCTTTACCTAGAGATCAAGGAAAATGCATGTCTAGGGGAATGGGCTTAAGACCCACTCATTAAGGAAATTTACGGTGGCAACCCAACCATACTGACTGGAGATCCCATGAATTTGGTTCAATGGGACAACTAAGTTGTAAAGGACCAGTACATGCTTCGTGAAGTTTAGTACTTCGAGGTAAAAGCACTTAGGAGTTATACCTACACTCCATTTGCGCCATTCCCGTGAAAGACATTAAGTGCTCCTGCAGTCCGGGCGGAGGATGAGTCACTAAACTCTTAATGATCTTTGAAGAGGATTCTTAATCCCTTTAGCTTCCGAGCAGAGAATTGGCAGGAATGCTCATAGAACGAGATCACCTATTTAAGTGTGAAGTCGAGAGGCTGCTTCAAACGGAACACTTAAGAATCCAAGAAGTCCAAGGCCTTTAATGGACTGAGAATAAGGAATGAGATAATAAGGAGAATTATTGTGTTGATATCATTGTCTTGGTTTACTCAAAACGTCGGCCGGTTCAAGGCACCACATCCTCCGGGTGGCTAGTAAATCTGATGGTATTCTACTAGGGACGATTCAATGTCACTGACAATCGATCCCGATGCAATATGATTTTTCGCAGAAAATTCTGGGCTGGAGCACCCCGTTGTGCAATGAGCATCAATCCTCTTTCATGTGGGGATTGTTAGAATTTTAGTCTACAATGAGGCTAGTCCATATTTTTGCACCTTAACCAAAGGGTCCCCACACGTTGAAAATGACGTTTCTGATGTGCACTCATTTCAATTTTCGTTGTAGAACCTGTAATCCCTAAATACAATTCAGATTAAATTTATAAGTCGGAAGTCCTCAAATCCACAGTTTATAGCGGAAAGCTGACTCGGGATGTCGTTGACACTTAGCATAGGAACAAGCAAATAACGTATGTAAATCGAATGCAAAAAGTAAAGAGATGATTGAAAACAAATTGATTTGATTGCAGTAACCCTAATTGTCTCAATCTAATCGATGGTGTGGAGGTGTAAAGGATCCCCAACCTCCCTCTGCTATGCTACTCCCAACTACTTAGAATCAAACGACGTACTAGTCGTCTACAGGCAGCAAAGAAACATGCCAAAAGGATCAAGTCATAGTTAATCCAGACACCTTCACTTATACCAACAATGCGTTGTGTCACTCAATACACTATCTCGTCACGTTTTCAGACAAATCACACCGGATAATATAAAGTCTGTTACCAAGTCATAGTTAGTAAGGATTTCCCACGTAAAGAGTCGGATGAATAAAGAACAAGTACGAAATTACGTTTTAAAACTAATTCATTAATATATCACGGTATATAAAGAAGTAACAAAAGCAGAGTTACGGCGGTTCGCCTTTACAAGAGAAAATTAGCTACTCATAGTAATACTAGACATAAATCGAAAAGAAGAAGAAGAAGAAGAAGAAGAAGAAGAAGAAGAAGAAGAAGAAGAAGAAGCTGCTGCTTAGTATTTAATGTCTTCATGCTGCTTCTAGGGTTTCCTCCTTCTGGGTGCCTGACGGCCAGCGGTTTTGGGGTTTCACTTCCCCGATGGTTGGTCATCTCTTTTGAGAGCTTGCTGTGTAAGCGGTGTAGAATTATGAGATCCCAGAGGTCTTATTTATAGTTGAATTTTCGTGCTCTGGACGCCTTTAATGATTAAGGAAGGTTACATGGCGGGCTCTGGCCTGTTGGACAGCAAAAAGGCCTCTTTCTGCAACATTCCCGAGCCACTGCGGTCCCCAGTGGGCCGCAGAGCTCGATTTCTTCAACTTTCTGTCTGTTTTCTTCGTTCTTCGATTTCGGGCTTCGTAACTTCGTTTCCTCGGAAAGGGTCCTTCTTCAGCATGTCATATTTTTTCGAGATCTTCCCAACGGTAGGTGGAACGACTTCATCGGACCTCTCTAGCTCCATGTAGAATTGTCGTATTCCCTTACTTTCCTCGGTTTTGCACTTTTGAACATGTCTTATACAAAGTTGTAGCATCTTCAATTACCTTTGCATTGGTTGGTCGCATGACATGTTTTGACTCCTCGAACTTCGTGCAATGGTCAATCCGGCCTATTCACTTAACTTTCTCGATTTTGTACAATTATGTCGTTTTCGCGCCTGAAATCGTGTAACTCCTCAAAAACGCGATCATGACCTATAAAATACACACGAAGTTGGTATTTGATCATGAAACGATACAAATATTGAATCTAAGGCAAAAAGCGAGGGTCTAAAAGCATGTTATATCGCACATTTCATTGTCACGTCAGTTTCCTTTGAATGTGAATAATCTACTATAGTAGTAGATTGCACTTGAGAAAGAATTACTAAAATTCATTGAAAGGTGAAAGAGTAATTGAAGCTCGAAGTGTGTTGGTTGATGCATTAAATGTGGAATGCCAAGAGTTGAAAATGGGAGAAGTCCAACATGGCTAAAATTGAGAAAAAAGGAACTAGTTATAAGTCCAAGACTTGCTTAAGGGTTTGGGCCCCAAGGGGAACCCATGGTTTTGAAAGGGGGGAGGAGCTAAATGGCTCCATCACTTGACCATCTGGCTCGCTCAGAGCCCAGACCTCAGGTCCGTGGGTTTGCGTGGCATGACCTTAAGTTGACTATAATCTTTTTGGGCCAGAAACATATTGTGTTTGGTTAAGCCCAATAGAAAGTCTGAAACAAAAAAGCCCAACAGATGCGTCAATTGGTTTGGTCTTAAGCGAACGGATCTGTCCATTCGTTGAGGGGTGTAACTGAACGGGAAAATTCAAACAGGTGTATCCGTTTGAATTTTAATCTCTGCAGAGACCTGTTCGCGAAAAGCTACATCTATTCAGACTGCAACTCTTCGAAATTATAAATAGACCCCCAGATTTGAATTTTCAACACACATAAATCCAATCCTTTTTTCTTCTCTCTCAACTGTCTAAAAATCCTGAATCTTCCTTTATTGCACTAATTTGCCCAAGTTAGTTGTTCGAGTGCTAGAACACTAATTCACTACATGTTGTTCTATCTTGGGAGACTATCTATTAAGCAAACCGTGAGCACCAGTGCGGGGCAGATAAAGTCTTAAAGAAATAGGCTCTGCCTTTGCTCAACAATTCTTTATACTACTCCCTCCGTCCCAGAGAACTTCATACATTAAGGATAACGCGCAGTTTTATGCAAAAAGTTAAAGTAATGATAGAATATAGAAAATGTGGGAAAAAGTGTACTTTTAGTGGCAAAATGTGTAATTTGAGTGTGAAGTTTAGATTATTTATTATTTGTTGGGTGTGGGGTAGCTTCCTTTTTTGGTAATGTATGAAGTTTTATGGGACGGCTAAAAATGGCAATTGTATGAAGTTCTGCGGGACGGAGGGAGTATCATGTTTACCATCCTTATACACTACCGAACCAACATTTAGTTCACATGATACATATGCATATATATTGAGATCTGAGGAGCAATTTGTGTAATTTACTTGAATATTTTTCCAGTGAGCCAATAATTTTTATAGTTTATTATCCGGCCGATAATTCAAGATGTGGCCATTGTTCTACCAATGAAAATATGCCGTCACGGGTGCATATAAGAGAGTAGTGACTTTGGTTAACATGAAGTGGGAAGGAAAAGTACGAATGGACCTTTCTAGATTTAGAGCTAAAAAACGCCATAAATAGAAAAATATACGGGTTGTTTGGTTCGGAATTATAATGGAGTCTATTTTAATTGAGACAAATTGATAAATAGTGACTAAATTATAATTGAGTTGTTAAAATTTGTTTTTGGTATGGAAATAAAATTTTATAGAGTTTTGTAGTTTTGTAGAAAGAAGAATTGAACATAATTGAGTTTGACTCAATTATCTTTTTCCAACTATTTGTCCTATTAAAATGGAATTGTCAAACCCAATTATGGGTTATCTCAATTATAATTAAGCTTAAATTTTGAGCCAAACAGTTAGATATATATCTAAGACTAATAATATACTATACTTCCCAAAAATGCTTATCCCTATCTAAAGGATGGTAATAATCACAAACTAGGGTTAATTACAAAATATTGCTATTCCCAAATCATTATTGTTTTACTAATAAGTTTATTAGTGTTTTATACTTTCTTTCATACAACTCTACGACTACATGTTAGTGTCTAATTGTAGCTTTCAAATATGTCATCAATTAATTATAGTTAGTCCAAAATACCACAATCGGCGGCATCAGACTAAACATTACATTCATTAAAATTCTTCGAATTGAATTGAATTGAATCGAACTTAATTGTAGTATAAAATATAATATAGCGAATCAACTAAATGGGTGTTGAATTGAATCGAATGAGTTTTCAGAAGATAACAGAGCCTAATTGACTAATTAATTCTTAGAATTGCTCTAATTATTGAAGGATCTCTATATTCGCCAAGCATCTGGAAATTTTATATTATTTTACGTTGTAAGGCATGTTTTATCCATATGATTTGATGATGCCTCTTGTCATGAAAAGGTGTCATTGTTGATGGTGTTTGAAATGCTTAGCTTGTACTTCATCCGTTATTTTACAAGGTTTACCATTTGATTTTGTGTGAATTTTAAAAAACATTGAATAAAATAGTATGTAGATGGTAAAAAGTAAAAGAGAGAATAGAAAAGTAAAAAATATAATAGATAAAGTAGGAAAGAGAGTGATAAAAAATTAATAAGTAGAGATAGTGGGTTTTCCAAAAATGAAACGTTAAACTTTAAAAAAAAACTTCCGAAATGGCAAAAAGTAAACCTTTAAAAAGAACGGGGGGAGTATAATAGTGCACGAAATGCTCGTTTATTCATATGTTTGACGATTTTTTTTTTTTTTTTTTTTTTGTAGATGCTTGTATAATGGTGCATAAGATGCTTGTTATATTAATATGGCTTGATGATGTCTGTATAATATCATTCAAAATGACATTTGAATTTGAAACTCATAGAAATTATCTTGTTTTTTTAAAGTATATTAGTTCCAAAATAGATGATCTGATTAAATATGTAATTAATGGAGTGATTACATCAAGAATGATAATGTATCATCTGAAAGTTACTAAAATTTACAAGATCATTAATGTGTAAAAAGTTTTTGAAAGAAACACTATTTTATAATTATTTCCAGTTAATCTTATAATTACTGAACATATGTCATTTAATATATTAAATGGTTATACTCATATTTTCCACCTACTACTTTTAACCAAGTTTCTTAATACGTATAATGTGTGACGTGTCAAATGTCCATATCCATTTGTTGGTGAAGGTATTCTCAAGAAAATCAATTAATTGATGTGAGGTAACATTTTAGTCATCCCATACTCCCCATTTCACATTTAAAAAGTAAATGTATGAGTTTGTGTGTTGAACTTTCACAAGGAGTTTATTTGTATGTTTTTAGAATATCAAGAGTTTGATAATGTTTTTGTTAAAATACTTTTGGAAAGCTAAAACTATCTTATACTCCATAAAATGGCCGGGGATTTAATTTATTATATGCGTGATAAAATCCAGCACGCAAATTCATTGTGAAATTTGAACTTGTATACGGAAGTAGACTTGTTTTAAAGAAATTAAATTTAGAGTTTCAATGCACAATCGCATAAGTATTTTCTTTCTTCATGATGTTATATAAAAACGGTTAAGTTCAAAATAGTCTAAATGTTATATCATGTGAACCTTGCAAAAGAATCTCCTTGTTGAACTTCATTAGGGAAACCTTCCTGAAGAACCTGAAATGAGAGGTAGGGGGTTAGACCTTTTTAGGCCAGTTTGCCTCAGACAAACCGGACTTTAGATTTAACGTATTGAGGAGGTTGACCCAGTCAAGTTCGGGCCTCTCAATTTAGATTTGTAGAGAGATAAATATTGCAAGTGAATACTTACCTTCAAATGAGGGAGATGGACTCCTAGTCCAAGAGACATGTAAGTAGATCCAATAAGATCATGACACGTGGACGTTGGATCATGGTGGCGCTTGAAGGTCACGTGTCGGAGACTCTTCACCAAGTAAGGTCGGGATTCCCATGGTCGGGTACCCTAGGATCGGTTCCTTAATTTGTAGGTGAAAAGTTATATTAAGTTTCCCTCTCCTAAGGTCGGAACCTTTTAAGGTCTGGACTTTTATAGGGAAACCTATCTTTGCTTGACAATAGTAAGGTCCATATGTCCTTAAAGGGAAACCTCTTTAGGAAAGCATCCCTTCTCTTGTTGAGTGAAGACCCTCTTGACTTGGTCAATTAGGGTCGGACTTATTTCCTCATATCACTACAAAACTACACAAATTATAATGACGGACTTTAGATAACTTATCTATATAACTTATATAGAGACCGGCTATGTTTTTAGAAAAATTATTCATGTTATTAATCAAAATGTCTATTTTATTAAGAAATTTATTTCTTTTGTAGTATGAAAAATACTAATGTTGAGAAAATAGATGATTGATTAATATTGATGAGTTTCATGAAAATATAGATCCGTTTTTAAATAAATTATGTAGAAATCGTCACTGAGAATACTTGATAACAAAAGTCACGAAATACGAAAGTTCGCAGCAAATCACTCATGGCACACGAAGACAAAAGGTTTGCAGATCTCACGTGTTATCATTCTCAATTCCCAATTGTCCAAAAAAGAAAAGGCAGCCGCCACTTTTCAACCTTAATAACTTAAATTATCCAAATAGAACCACGGCCACAATTTCAACGATCAATGAGTGAAGTAATATCGAACGTGACTACTAGAATTAATCTAACCAGAAATAATGATATTAACCGTTCGAGTTGAGTATCTTATTCATTGAAATTTGGTTCGGACTGTTATCGAGACAAAAAATGACTCGACTCATTAATAAAGTGAATTATCTTGGGTTCGAGGTCGAGTCACGATAAGTAGACTGGAGCTCGACTTATTTCATTCCAGTTTTAATCGAGTTCGTTAGTCAGTAAAATATATTTGCATGGTTTTAAATATCATCAAACATAATGAGTTGTACTGAAATAACATCACAGTTTTAGCCTCAACGAAACTTTATATTTTTTAGGAATTCAAAACATATTCCGAAATTCAGATTTTAATCGATGCATATAAGTTATACTAATACTCTCTATAAACGAGCCTTGTCGAGTATTGACGGGCCGAGTCCTACTAGGCTCGATAATAAAATGGGAACAAATTTAAGATCGGCCTCTGCTCGAATACTTTATCGGACGAGCCGAGTTTTAGCCCTTAACAAGTCGAACCATCGATAAGATTTGATTCATATAACAACTCTAAGTACGAATTAAATTTTAATTAAAACAACGAACATAATTGCCAATTAGCGAATGATAGGGGTTTTAATTTAAACAGGTAGGCGTTACTTATGTTTGTATTACTTAAACTAGGTTGTCTAAGGGAGGTTAATGTTATAAACTTGGGATATAGTTTATTAGAAAAGTTATGCTCTTCCGTCCATGCTTAGGTAAATTAATCTGAGATTAATTCATCAGTCACTATAATTGGCAATCATCACCTCTCTGGCTAGCCTGCATGTCATTTTGATTTCACATCTTAATCTCAAATTACAACTATGCTATTGAATACGATCTCAATTAATTATTAGATTGAGATAGAATGTAACATCCCATTTTTGGGCCAATGTCCCACATTAGGCCATCTCCAACTCTGATGGAGTTGCAAAGCAGCTGCAATGCTGCTGGGACGCTCCAGCAGCGTTGCAGCTGCTGTCCCAAATTTGGGACGGTGCAACTCGTCCCAAATTTTGGGACGAGTTGCACCATCCTTTTTCTTTTTTTTTCTTTTTTTTTTGTTTTTTTTCTTTTCTTGTTTCTTTGTTTTTATTTTTTCTTTTTATTTTTTTTATTTCTATTCCTTTTCTACTTTTATCTTTTTTATTATTTTTCATTTTTTTAATATTTCTATATGATAATAATTATATGTAGAAATAGAAATATACTTATACATTACTTCTAAAATTTAAAATACATATTAAAATCACACTTGTAAAATGTAGTATTTTAATTGTTGTAATTTTCATTTTCAATTATTTTAATTTTCAATTTCAAGTATTGTAATTTTTAATTTTAAGTATTGTAGTTTTTTTTAAGTAATGTAATTTTTATTTTCAAGTAATATATTTAAAAAACATTAGTGTGATTTTGTTATAATTAATTAACAACATTTAAAATAAAGTCAAGAATAAAGTTTAAAAGGAAATGAGAAAAGAAAATGAAATGAATAATTAAGTTTGAAAGAAATGTTAA
The DNA here is from genome assembly GCA_026545765.1 of Plantago major. Classification (NCBI taxonomy): domain Eukaryota; kingdom Viridiplantae; phylum Streptophyta; class Magnoliopsida; order Lamiales; family Plantaginaceae; genus Plantago; species Plantago major. The sequence continues at coordinate 79,141,334 of CM048841.1, forward strand.
AAGAAAATAGATTTTAGGCGCCATTTGTTGGAGTAAGAATTGTGGAGAGTTGAAAGTGAGTTCGATGAGTGGAATCTTGGCGTGGCGGAGAGAGTGGGTTCAGAGAGAATTCTTATGGAGATATTTAGCCAACTGAAGATTATCAAGGTATGTTTCACAACTTTCTCAATTCCCGCACACTTTTTATTTACTTGTACGTTCATAAATAAATAAAAACCTTTCAATATAGACTATAGTCATCTAATTCGAATGCGTGTCATAATGTCTCCCCATGTACCTTTGACTTGTTCAGGGGTGAAGACATACACAAGGGCAGCCTGTGCTCGGCACGAGTTGGATAGAAAAAAAGGAATAAAATTTTACTATGATCCAGCCCAAATAGTCTTCAAGTAGCACAACCTAATTTCTAGCCAATCAAATGTACAATACAATGGCAAACAAAAAGGAGGGGATTATATTTGTTATTTACTTTTGGATATTAGAAAATAGTTTTGAGACTACATGTGACATCAACCAACACTAGAAGTTCAAAAAAAAAAAAAAGAGAAAGAAAGAAAGACACTCAAAGTGTTACCTATTCGCCAATGAGGCCTGACTCAATTGATTAGGCTGAGGTTTATAATCCCAGAGGTGATGGGTTCGATTCCCGTTGAAATAGGGTTTGTGTTATAGTGTATGCTAGCTATATAATAGATTGAGTTGATAAGTGAAGACCATATAATGATTGATATACACATGATATGAGTAGATTTGATATAATATGATTGTAATAGCGATATTTAAGAAAAAAAAAAAGTGTTACCTATTCCACATGTATTGTATTTAATTCGAACATCTCACTTTTTGACTAGGTAAAATTAATACCTAAAATACTAAATGATAGATGGCCATTTTTTTATCATCTAAAATTTGACACGAAGTTCGCTTGAAAAACGAATGTGTGGGTTTGGGAGGGTATGTAATGTGTAGTGATTTGTAATTCATGTAGAGCATCTCTTATACTCTTTGTGTTTGTATTTTTGTGCATAATGAAATAGTCCTGTCATTCCAAAAAATGATAGACAAGTGACATTTTTCTCAAGTGTAGTAAGCACGGGTCAATATAAAATTCTGACATCGCTCTGACTAGGGTTGTGCAAAAAAACCCACCAATCCGACCCACCCACGCAAATCGCCCGCCTTTCACCCGCACCCGTCAACTATTTTTCTTATAAAATGTGTGGTGGGTTAATTTTTTTTCACCCGCCATTAGTGGGTGGTGGGTTGGATGGGTGCAACCCGCGACCCACCCGCCATTTTTATATATGTATGTATGTAGGTATATGTTTGAGAATTTGAGTATAAGGAGACCCATCGACTAGAGAAGTTGCATCTCCGCTTATGTCGTTGAGTATAGATATAGTTTAAGTGAGTCTACAACTCTTCTCTTTAAGCACTATTTCATCTTCATTTTTTGCACTCACCATTCGTTCTTCTTAGCTCATGTCATGTATTCAAAGAAAATAACACAAGTTGTCAACTTCGGGTCAACATTTCATCCATTACTGCGTGAAAATCTTTAAAATTAAGTAAATAAGGATGACTACTTCAAAAAAATCACCACCCTCTTTGTTCAAAACATGCTCTTTGTTGCTGATTGTTTTTTTTTTTTTTTGCTTGCACAAGTTGCAAGTTTTTACTACATCCATTTTTATCTATATTCACCCGTCTATCCGCCCGCCCGCCATTTTTATCACCCGAACCGCCATGGGTTGGAAAAATATTCTCCCCGCCTCGGTTTATAATTATAATCATCCACCATAGGTGGGTCGGCTTGATTTTTCGTAAAAACCCGCCCACATCCGTCCGCGCTCACCAAGCTCTGACTTATTCGAATAAAAAACTCTCACCTACTCAACACTAATTTTTAAGACAAAGTAACAGCATACACAATGTGAAACTTATGAGCAGGATATTATACTGTGCAGGATATGGTCAAACACCCTTATCCACAACACATCCTATGTGATATGTCTAAACATAGTACTTCATGTTATAATGACGTGCCTTCCAATAGGTTTTACTCAATCAACCAAATCTCAGTATTATACATCTCTATCCACAAGCATGATATATGTTTATCTCAATTTAAGCCAATCCCAATTCAGTACAACATAAAGATAAAAAAGACTTGGTGGCAATATGAAACAAGCAGAAGTGTTAGATGGTTGGTTGCAGGAAAATTTTGTAAGTCAAACAAAGATTCATCATTCATTTAGACCCAATCACATTGAAAGTCAATATAGGCTATAGTAGACTCTCTAACATGTGTGTTCACTAAAATGTACAAATATCTGGAAGTAGTCATAATTTACTTATTCGTTTCATTAATAACTTTTAAAAATTATGAGAATAATACTACTAAGAAAGGTCGGCCACCATATTATTCAAAATTCGACTTGAAACGCCCAACATTCTAAAGTAGGGGTTTTAGGTATGCAGATTGCTTGCTAGTTGCTAAGAATACTTATAAGTGACAAAGTTCGGAGTTTGAGTAATTGGTGGTCTTTCTTGATGTTGAGGGGAAAAAAATCCCAGAATTTAACAAAATCTATCTTCTCCTATGATGAACATCAACACCATTTTTGAGCCGCGAACCTTTATTGGCGAATCTTGAACTCCTCCCGACCCTTATGTGATGATGAAGAGCAGTAACATGTTCATCATCGACATTCGCCATTTTCTTCCTCTGATGCACATGAGTCGAGTTTCTTGCAAAAGTAACGTGAGCTCTGTGGCTATTAGGCCTCAAGGATCTCCTTAAGCGTTCTTCTTTGTTATAACGCCTTTTGCTAGGCTGAAGTCTCATGCTTTCACCAATCTGAGGTTGTTGAAAAGCAAATTCTTCCAGGTCACTGTCATTGTCACTGGAAGTTGAGCTTACAACTGCTAATTCAATGTCTCTCTTTCGCCTTCTGCGCTCTCTCTTGACTGATCGAAGCTTGTAGGATAAGTATGTGCAGCAGAAATCTAATGTGGAGAAACAAGTAGCGAAACAAGCCCATGTGACTCTACAGCAGTTGTGGCAAATGCACTGGCAGATTCCCAACTTGTACACCAGATAGAAAAACACCAACACTGCATCTCAAAGAATGAGGTTACACGAGTCAAAATGGCATCGAATATGCACTTCTAACAAGCATTTGCACGAACTTATGCAAAGTCTATCAAACAATGCGATTAACAGCTTGTAACGAGTCAGGTTGTTGCATTGCATATTTAGATTCAAAGTAGTTAAGACTTAAGTTACACCATACTGACCAAAGTAAACGAGTGCTGCCACCATGGCCAACTTGAGCAAATGCGATATGCAGAAGTTGTCGATGTAACATGTGAAATCCCATGTTGGACCGCATACTGAGCTGTACATAGAAAGGCAGAGTTTCTCAGCATACAAGCAGCAACTGGGTTATAGATAAGTGTATTACAGCTGCGAGCCAAACAACCTGTTAGACTTCCCATGAATCGATGTAACATCATATTATTATAGTACAAGATCTTTATTGGAAATGTCTGGAAATTCAAGTCAAGACAGAAGCAAAAATTTACTTGCAAGATGCACCCGATAAGAAATCAAGAGGGTGGCCCAGAAGCGCTCCAATAGCTTGACCGAATCCAGAGAAAATCGAACCAATTACATTCCCCATTGATGATGATCCAACCCAAATCTTCGGTCGTCCTGCAAGATAGGAAATGATACATGACTAGCCATTCCAAATGATCTGATCACAAAACACAAGATCTCGAGAAACAGAGGAAAGGGAACAGACAAAAAAAACTTACTGCCATGTTTAACACTGAACTACCAGAATAATACACAAGAATCAACATGGTTGTCAACTTGTCTTCATAACAGATTCAGAAGTCAGATTCTTAACCATATGTAGAAGTGAAAAGGGTAAACAACTTTTGAAGTACTACACTCAATAGTCGCTTGAAACTTCGTATAGCATAAAAGAAGGCTCTCCTACATGCCTTACTGAGATCAAGTTAAGGTTCTTTTGCGAAGTCGTTTACAAACCTGAAAACGGGATGAGGTGTTTGCTCGATTACCTTCAAAACTGCTATCTACGCTGTTGTGTTATTCTGTCCTGCCAATTTTGCTTGAAAACAGTGCTACCCTTCAATCTTCTCTGCTAGATCCGTTCATAAGTAGTCCAGGAAATTTGTGTTTAGGATGGTTTTTGCTGTTGTCACGAGAAATTGGGAGGGAAGAACTGCCTTTTTGAACTTGCAACCTTTCGGTTGGTTATTCAAATTTATCTAGGTAGTTATAAAAAGGAAAATATTTTGGGAATGCAGTTATGCAACAAAACACAGGTTATGGTACAAAACACAGGTTATGGTAATCAAGCAAAGAACGTTTATAGTACAATGGAACCGAGATCTTTTATTATTACTTCATTGATTATTTATGTAAACTACAGGTTATGCTATTGTTTGAACTAGTGGCTGTTAGTTGGAACTTCGAAGCAAGACAAATCCATGTCTATGAAGGGTTATTATATTATGCAAAAGAGAAAGATGAACTGATAAACCGCAGTAGTAAAACATTTAACGGTCAACCATACCATGATGAAGGAAACTAACAAGCGGAGATTCTATGATAATGCATGTTCGATTCTTGAAATTAGAAAAGCAACACGATCTGACAGTTCAGTTACAGATAACAAAGAGTTGACATAGCTAATGTCACAAATAGGCAATGGCGAGAATGAAGCAGTTTAGTTTCTTGAGTTCCGACAAACACTTCTCTTCTGAAAATCAGTCCATCCTTCCCTTGAGGATTTTCTCTGTAACTTCTGTTGGCGTCCTGTTAACAGGCAGATGATAATTAGTGATCGTTGACTGAGAAAACCAGTGCTGGCCCTAACTTCAAGTTAAATATCAACAGAGATACGAGAACTTACACAAGGTAAACATGTCCTCCCCAACCACTCAAACAGTCTCGGTCAACTGATGACAAAAGGGCTTGAGAGATCGTCTCAAACAATTCCTCGGCTTCCTGAACATTTGATAAAGATATTAGTAGGAGATCTAATAAGTTATACGAAAAATAGCAAGACTAATGAAATCCATTGAGACTAATATATTATTAGGTTCTGAAATATACGTAGTAATTAATTTAAATATATAATGTATACAATGGATTAATCCATAGTGTTTTAGGCCAGTGGCATTTCTTAGCATAATTATGCAGCTTGATATGTTAGATCAACAAGACAAGAGACCCGAGAGTTGTTTCCAATTAATATGGATATCATGCCACCAGAAGAACTTTATTCGTCAACAAGCTTGTGTCCCAAAAAAAAAAAAAAAAATCAACTATTTCAGTTACCATGTCAGGTTTGAACATTGATTCGCAGGCACCATAAAGTGACTCTGAGGCGGTTCCAGCAACAACAAAATCTTTGGCAAGTTCCCTGCAATTTCGAGGAACAAATTATAAACCCCGGAAAGAGATTTTAAGGTAAAGGTAACTACAACGCAATTGGAATATCTAATAAGTATCATAAACAAACATCAAGCTTGGACGATTTCAAGTTACACAACATTCTTACAAGACCCTACATAGCATCGTATTTCAGCGTATCCCCCCTTGATTTATCTACTTGATCAACTATACAGAAATTTCGTTCTAACATTGCGCTAGTGCAAGACCTGGTCATTTTCAATGAAAAGAAAGGACACTGAACTCTTCACAGTCACAGTGACTTGTTAATAATCTAGAACCATGATAAAATACAAGTTTAAGGGAAAAGGATACAGAAATGTGTTATAAGTTCTTGCAACTACAGGCTTCTTGAGCATTGACTGACTACAAACTCGCCTAAGTTTGGGATAATCTTTCAAAACCTAATTGTTACAAATTTATACTCGCAGGAAGCCGTACATTATATATAATAATATAAACAAAGAGTATAAGCAAAAGGAGCAAGGAAAGAAGCTTGACTTACTTTGCTCCGATAGAATCCATGGTGCAAATGAAAGGTTTGTCTTCGTCACCTAACCCAGCAATAACAGGTTGGCAAAAGTATGGGCCAAACCTGGAGTAGATGAAACAGTCAAATGATGGAATAGCTTTCTCTGCTTTTGCAAGAGTATTTTGGGAGACCTGAATTTTAAAGTTTAAATTTTGTGATACACATATTTTCCCTAAAGTTGCACATCATAACTTAGCATCAGATGCATCCTGAATACAACTCTTTCTCTCCAAAAATTTCCTTCTCAAAACACTAACGTATATGCACATGAAACAGATAACAAACTTCACATGGAGAAAAACTATTAAACAATTAGCTACCCAGCATTTGTAGCCATTCAGATGTGCCTCCAGTTTCTTAATTTAAAACCATAACTCTATAATAAATTAAGAACTAGGCAACTCTACTAAAAGCTAGTATCTCGAGTCCCAATATAAGATGGTTGTTGACACGCCTATGCAAAGTTAACATGCCGAGTGCACAGTTTTCATCCATATATATGCTTGAAGATCACCTACCTTTTCTCATATAGAAGGGCAGATACAAGGCTTGCAAAAGTTTCAGGTTTCATGTTCCTCTCTTCCCGTAGCTCGTATAACTTATGTCTGAACACAAGCCGCTGATGCCTTCACACAACAAAATCAAACACAAATACATCACCAGCTATAAAACTAAATAAAAATCACTAGGAAAGGCGAAAACACATAATGATATTATTAAACTGCAGCTTCACTCTGCATTAACTGCCAGTTTCACTTTGTTCTCCCTCTCCCCAATACAAGAATCAGCCAAGCAAACATTAATGTATGTCCTATAGGCCATAAGTATGCACTACTTATAACTAGTTCCTAGGCATCTGAGCCCAAACCCTACAATAGTATTTTGGGATATAAGTCCCTACAAGAATTAGCAACTCAACAAATAACTCTCTTCAAAATAAGCCAATCAAACTGCAAACATTATATGGCATAAAGATATTCAAATGCCTTTGCAAGAACTTATCACACAGCTACCATATATTCCCATGTTTCCGTAATCTGTCAAGTTCAATCAAGTTTCTAAGTTTCTGTTTACATTCAAGCATTCACATTCAAAACTATTTTCACTGTGATCTGATTAAGTTTTCTGTTTTTAAGCTCTCTGCATAAGTTATTGTATGTCCTATAGCAAGCAACTGAACTGATACCATTACTCATAGGGGAAACACAGATATCAATTTCTAGCATAATAAACTATCTATGTGATTGTATCTCCTACAGCAAGCAACTAAATTTCTGCAAACCAATTTACGCACTTGCCAATTTCTAGCATAAACATCAAGAAGAAAGCTAACAATCCCCAATTACAGACGAAAGGATCGAGGCTTACAGAGTCTGAGCATCGGAGCCAAGGCCAGAGAGACCTATAAAGAGCTTATCGTGAATCTTAAAAATCCTCTGGAAATCAGTGGCGACTGTCTGCAGCTGAACGCCAAGTCGTCGATCGCTAGCAATCGCAAAGCAATTCTTCCCCACCATTGCCACCAACGCACTTCCATTGTACTCGAAGATCTGTATAATCCCTTCTAGGTCAGTCAATTCGAGCAAAATTAAAATGAGGAGGCGAATTGATCGATGAACAATACTTACCGACATGTTAGAAGTAGCAGGAGATGATTTAAACGCAGAGAAATATGGAAGCTGTAGCTTAGGAGCTTTTCTGGCTCTTTGATGAGTGCTTTTCCAGCTCTGGTTTTGAAGAATTTGTTGAGCTTTGGCTTGGGGAAGAGGACACTTAACTGGAGGTGAACCGGAACGGGTTTCGAAAGTTTTGGGTCGGGCCGATATAGTGAATTGGGTTAGAACTGGAAGCTGTGGCCTGTTGGATTGTGAAGCCCATCAATAGGTTAAATTGGACCGTAGGTTTTGGGCTCGGGTAGCACTATAATTAAAATAGGAGTAATTTTTGGGAGAGACATACTATAATGAGAAACCGATATAGTATTTTCAATTGTATAATCCAAGTACATTTAGATTTTCGCAGGTCAGGAAACCCGGTTCAAACTTAAATGGATCCAGTATATAGGATGCATACTTGACCTTCTAATTTAGTTGAGATTCTCCACTCTTCTAATATCTTCTTCCAGTGGCAATTATTTATGATCGCATCCATCTCTCCAGCCACACGTCCATCGGTCGGTCTTCATCACATCATCAACTTAACCCACCATCTATTGCCAATCGGGTGGTAGAAATCAATTAAACCGGACAAAAATCATCTTAATTGAGGTCAGTTATGTTTAATCTATCTGATTCGATCTCATTATCTTCTAAATCGAGTTAAATCCGTCTACCACTCGAAAAATACGGGTGTAATGATGATAATGATCGAACTATATAGGTTATCGTTGAAATTTCGCCTAATGAAGAGTTTCCAATTATTGACAAACAAGTAGGTATAATTTCATCAATTTTCGACTACTTTTATCTAATATAAATGATGTTTCGTAAGAAAAAACATGATGTTGTTCGTTAATTATCTAATGTTAGTATGATTAGGAAACTTGTTAGATTATGATATTGCGAAAACGTGATGATGATGTTCGACTCTGGAGATGTGATGTTTAACTCTTGAAATGTGATGTTTGACTCTCAGTATGCAATGTTTGTGGTAAATTACATGATTAATGGACAATGACATCTATTTGAGTCTTGAAATATGATACTCTAGAGACGTGAAGTATGTGGTAAAATACATAATGCCCGTGGTAATATGAACACATGGTGTTCTACGCTAGTTACAGTGTTAAGATATTTTGAGAACCGTTTTGTATTTTGTATTGTATCATAATAATCGGTGCAAAAAATCAAAAGTTAGTTGTTTTCGCTATGACGATTGACTCTTAAAATGTGATGTTTGACTCCGAAGACGTGATGTTTGTGCTATGATGAATGACTCTTGATGTAAAATGTGCACCTTGTCGGTACGGGACTATGAGTAGTTTTCATCCAAGAATGAAAGGTACGATGAATATTGTATAAGTAGATCTCCACTATGAATGTAAATTCGCACGGACTGTGGTTCAAAGCGGATAATATCATACTAGCATAATGTGTGTGACCCACATTATACATAACCGTACCGGCTTAAAAGCCCGGATCTCAATATATTAGTAATCTCGTTACAATTTTATTTAAATCAGATCTCGTTACAAGTTTATCGGTTATTCGGTTTGCATTGCTTTGGTCGGCATGCAATGTTAATAGCCTAGTGCTATGTAACCCCAATAAAATGTTATTAAAAATAAAATAATGTCACTATCAGGAAAAAAAAAGTAAAAAATAAAAAGAATAGAAAAAAACAGATCAGTTTAAAGATTGGTAAATTACATCAAGATCCATCCATTGTCATCGTCATCAAACTCATCATCATCACAGCACAAAGTGCACAACCCGTCTCTATTGCTTCCAAATCTCCGATTCCACAGTTAGATCGACCTCTACCGATCGGGCCGGGCTCCGAGCGGAGATGTTTAAGTTCCTGAAAGGAGTGGTGAGCGGATCCGCCACGGGCCTAAAGGATCTGCCGTACAACATCGGCGAGCCTTACTCCTCTGCTTGGGGCTCTTGGGTGCACTATCGTGGAACCTCCAAGGTTTGTTTTCCCAATTCGATTCCTCTATTTTTTACGTAGGAAGCTGAAATCTGATCAGATCAACTTGCAGGCGTAGCTTATTCGTTGGGTGCATTTCTAGTTTCTGATTTTGCTTTAGAATTGTACATTTTGTAGCTAGTGATTTTCTCAGCTGGATATAGTGATATAGTTTGCTCTGGGCTTGGAAATGTTTGTATATGATATTAGGAGTAGCAGAAATTGGATCTCCATGGTATAATGCTAGGATGAGAATTAGGAGAGTTGAAAATGGTAGCTACAAGTATGAATTTGTTCCATCAATTATTTGTATCTACATTTCAACTCTCGCTTCTGGTAGTTAAATGGTTTGAACTTGCGAAATTTCAATTTGATAATTGTAAATTGTTCATGTAGAAAGGGGGCTCATCTACTCCTTAAAAGGTGGGAGAGAGCTGTCCCTTATCTTATAGATCAATCTGCCCCTTAAAAGGCCTTGTAAGGGAAGAGAGTTGCCCCTTATCTTATAGATCATGACCAGGATATTTTCAACCGATGTGGGAAATTTAACAGTTCACACCAAGTTGCTGGCGTAGATTATTTGTTGAGTCATGAGTGCATTGTCGGCTTTTGATTTTGCTTTAGTTTTGTTGGTTGGATGCTAATGAAATTAACAATTACTAGCATTTATGAATTGGTACTTTGACCAGGGGGATATAGTCATATAATTTGCTCGAGGCCTGACAATTTTCGCATGTGCTAGGAGTATTGAGAATATAAATCCATTGTAGTGCAGGAGAGACAGAACATAACTGGTTTTCTGGGGATGTAGACGTAAAAATGATTTCTATATTAGAAATTGACAGTTCATTGCATGATAGTCTCCTTCTAACCGTTCAATCATTATTGCAAAGCTTTGTGGACTTGGGAAATTTAGCTAGTTACTGGGTAAGCAGACCTGAACTTGAATGTGCTGTCATGTTGCAAGTGCTGGGAATTCCTTCGATTTTTTTGAGTTGTGCTTATTTTGGTTAAATTATTGGAACTGCAGAATCATCCTAAAATATCTTCAGGAACTCTATTAAATTAATATATAATATGTATAAAATCCCTCTACGTTTGTTCACTTGTGTCAAAGATGGAGAGTTTGTGTGTTCTCCAAATAATGAATTATAATTTGATCCTTACTTGATCTCTCTAAGGTCTGTAAGTATTTTCTTCCATGGAGTTAGCATTTTGTCTCTTGATTTGCCACCAATACTTATTCTATGTAGCCACAACTATGTTTGCGTAGAAGTAAATCAATATTTTTACAATAAGTGCATTTTTTTGGGCAAGAGATTCCAAACCTGTATGATTCCCGTCTAAACCCGCTGTAAGTGGAAATCGACTTCCCCAAATAATTTATTGTCAGTATTAACTTAGTCTTTACTAGATTAAATGCTCACTCCCTCTGCCTGGAATATGAATAGAGCATATGTTTTGTTTGGTGTTTCTTGGGTCATCTTTTTGGAATGCCGATATTATATAAGTCTTAACATTTATTTTCTAACTATGTTGCATTTATGTAACAGGATGACGGGTCTCCTGTCTCAGTATTTTCGCTTTCTGGTAGTAATTTCAATGATGGGCATTTAGCTGCTGGCCGTAATGGTGTCAAGCGTCTTCGAACGGTAAGCTTTGTGTGGATGTTTGATGGATGATAATTGTTTATCTGGGTCCCTGGTTGGCTGCCAGTTGCTGTAGTATTGTTGCAAATGAAATTTCTGAAATGTAACACTTCAATGTTTGATTATGTTGTTTATCTTTCTTCCTCTATATGAACCTCCCCCACCCCCCCAAAAAAAAATTGGAATTGTCTGCTATACAACAATGAGTTTCACTAAGCGTGTTGATTGGATTCTATATGCATCCATTTTACTTTCTAAGTTGGTCTACGTTGTGTATCTATGAGTGAGGATTGACCAGAAGTCCACAATCTTATTTTCTGTAATTGCCTTTGTTATAAAATTTATCGTGTATAAAAAGTGCTATGATTTTATAATTTGTGGTATAATAGTAATACAAAATAATCATTGTTGCTCGAGTCCATTCAGAAATTATCCATAAGTCAATATTTGCAATTTTAGGATTCCGGTTTTGGTTTCTGACAGAGAAATCCCTTCGGGCAACTAGTTTACACCGACCGTTTCAAAATTATTTGCAACATCACTTAAGAGTACTTTGACATCAATCATAGGTCTTTGTTGTCCTGGGGGTTTTATAGCTCATTACACATCCGAATAGAGGGTGATATTAGCTCCGAGCCACGGCACTAGCAATTGACCATACTTGAATTTGTAATATTAATATGTTATACATTTTGTAGGATTTTAAGATCTTGTGCATACCCCTTTTACTTCTCTGTGCACCAAGCAAAATCTCTGAACTGAAAGCTATCTTAACCTCTTTCAGGTCAGGCATCCAAATATTTTGTCATTTCTCCACAGCACTGAAGCTGAAAGTTTTGATGGCTCTACCACAAAAGCAACCATCTATATAGTGACTGAGCCTGTTATGCCACTTGCTGAAAAGATCAAGGAATTGGGGTTGCAGGGCAGCCAAAGGTTTCACCATCTTCAATTTGTCTCTTTCTAATTAAAAGTTACTAATTTTTTAAATAAGTTCTGATGTTGCATTTCCATAATTCTTCTTGTGTAAACTTCCTACCAGCAACTTGTCCTCAGTTTGAAATTTGAAAATTTTGGTTTATCCGTATTAGTCCAAACCCCATTTTCTCTGAGAATCAGCCATATTGAACTTATCTGTCTTAGATGCTGATTCGGTAGTTTTGTTTGATGCTGTTCTCTTGCTTGTCTGGCTATTTAAACTTAAATTTTGTTACCTTTTCTTTTGGCAGGGAAGAGTATTATGCTTGGGGGCTTAACCGGATAGCTAAAGCAGTGAGCTTCTTGAATAACGATTGCAAATTGGTATGTATCCTAACCTGGTCTGCTTTTGTTTATGCATGCTAATAATTTATTTAGGAACAACGTGAAGTGCAGCTCTTTGTTATCTACATCATTTACCTTCAAACTCTAGATCTTGGCCATTGTTCTTGCTCATCTGTATCAAGCTGGGTTTACGTGGAGGAGATGATAAACACCTCTTTTTGCCAACGTACATTTGATTTGACCTCCACTTGCTGAATATGATGATTAAGATATAATCAGGCCTTCTAATTTAACTAAACGACTTCGATGAATGGAGTCTTCCGTCCAGTGCTGTATATATCTTTTAGAATGTGACATATTGTGAAACAGTGCACAAGTTCTCCATCTGGTGCCAGATATGAGTGTGTGCATTGTACATGTATGGTTAGCTTTGTTTGTGCCATTACATTATGATTAGTTTTATGTGAGCTTTGGCACTTTCTCATATTTTATTTATCTTGTTCTTTATTTTATCGTTCAGGTATTAACAGTAAATTTCCATTCTGGATGCTTTAGGTCCATGGTAATGTTTGTATGGCTAGTGTTGTCGTCACCCCAACTCTGGACTGGAAACTCCATGCATTTGATGTTCTTTCAGAATTTGATGGGAGTAATGAGGCTTCAACTGGACCTATGCTTGTAAGTGTTCACCTTGTGCTCGTGTTTTCACTTTTCAGTAGTGCCAGAAAAATTCAAATTTTGGTGTTTTTTTTGTCTAAATATATTTCCCAACTCAACAAACCAATGTGCAATTTATAATAGAGTGAATTATGTATCGTGCCAATACTTCATGTTGAAAAATTGTGAATTGCATGATGCAATTCTCTAACTGTTTGATATAGTATCTTTTCCTTTTGATGGAAGACAATCATGTCAAATGTGTACTGCATCATCGTTTGCAACGTCTTGTAATTGGCATGCATCTTTCTCAATTTAACGTCAATTTAAATGGAGAATGGTGCAAAATAAGTTCTCGTCCTATTTTTACTTGCCATTCTGCTCTCCGTTTGCTGATCTAGTAGCTGACATCCTATAACCCTGTTGATTTATTTTACACAGCAATTTGAATATCTTATTGCTCCTCAATACAAACCAAAGGAGCTGTCCACATCTGACTGGGCTGCTATCAGAAAGTCGAAGCCATGGGCTATTGATTCCTGGGGATTAGGTATGTTTGTATTAATCCCTCCATTCCCTTGAAAGATTTACATTTTTTTAGGCACAATTTTTAAGGAGGATGAGTAAAAAGTGGTTTATATTGATGTAGTAATTTGGATGGTAAAGGGTAAGAGAGATAATTGCTAAAGTATGAAAGAACGTGATTAAAAAATTAATAAGTGGAAATAGTGTGTTTCCATAAAAGGAATTGTAAAGCTTTTAGTGAAACTCCCAAAATGGAAAAATGGAAAGCTTTTAGTGAAATGGAGGGATTATTATTTTATTTGATATCTTGATCTGCAATAAAGCTGCCAGTTGATTACTATTCATTAATCTTTTCTGAGTATGCTGATAACAACTTCCCTGCCTAGCCTATTTTTAAAATCCATGAGTGCAGAATATGCACTTAAAGATTTCCATGGTATTGCCCATCCTGAATTGCATGAGTGACGTCTTTCTTATTAATCTTTTTCCCAATCTAAGACAATCTTAGAAATCTTTTAGTCTTTCTTATTAAAATTTTCTGTGATTTAGATACTAAGGCCTACTTCATGGCAAGCAGCAACTGGATGTGGTGTAGATCACGTCCATAGCATGGATTTATTTTTCTTTTAAATGATTGACGAAGATATAATATTAATAGCCACTTCCATATTTCCAGTTTCAGTAACTAGATATAAAGGAGTGGAGGACAACACATAATGTGCAATACAACAGATAGGCAAAAGAAAAAAAATGAAGAATGAAAAATAAATAGGAAAAAAGAAGCAAAAGCGTAAAAGAAAATCCAGAGAGAAGACTACACCCTGTACTTGCTACATGTCTCTTACTTTTTGCTGAATATTCATTGATGTGGAATTGGTAGGCTGTCTAATTTATGAACTCTTCTCGGGAATGAAGTTGAGTAGATTTGAGGATTTGAAGAATACCGCTAACATACCAAAGGTGATAGTATTTCTTCATTTCTTGGCTTTTGTCTCAATTGCGAGGCCACTTTCTATTTCTGCCACTAGATACTGATCTTTGCAATCATTGTTCGTTTCACGGAGCTTTGGATTCTTCGCCATGTTGATTTTTTTATTGTCCTGTACCAGTCTCTACTTCCCGATTATCAGCGCCTCTTGGGGTCAGATCCTTCACGCAGGTTGAATTCATCAAAGCTCCTGGAAAATAGTGGTGAGTTTTCACTGCAATTTTGATTAATGGGGTTAAATATCTACAATTTATATTGTTTACTGATTAGTATATTATTGCAATTATTTTGTTCAAGAACTATATACAAAATTATATTGTTCTGTTTAGGAGACTATATTATTGCAATTATTTTGTACAATGATTGTGTATACAACTGTTTAGTATATTATTACAGTAGGCCATATGATATTGTTATTCGTCGTTCACCTGTTTTATCTTCGTGATAATTATCAATTTATCGTAAGTAATCTCAACATTTTTTTAGTCGAATTGGCAATGGCTTTTCTGTTTCTGTTTGATCTTGTTTGTCACTTTTCAGAGAGTAACATTTGAATTTCCAAGTATTCTTCCTCTTAATTGGACCATTTCCTCTTACATGAAAGAATCTAATTTGATGTCACTAATCATGTCAACCATGTAACTTTTCTGGCTTATTTCTTTATCTAATAAGCAAAAAAACACTATTGCAGAGTATTTTCATAACAAATTGGTGGAAACCATACAGTTCATGGATATTATTAGTTTGAAGGACAGTGTGGAGAAGGATAACTTTTTCCGCAAGCTTCCAAATCTAGCTGAGCAACTTCCACGACAGATAGTACTTAAAAAGGTAATTTTTCTTAACATTGGATATCTTATACTTTACCTGATGCTCTTTAAGTCGCATTTATCTCTATATTTTACAGTTGCTTCCATTGCTCGCATCTGCTTTGGAATTTGGTTCAGCTACTGCACCTGCTTTAACTGCATTGCTGAAGCTTGGTTTGTGGCTTTCAACAGAAGAATTTAGTCTCCAGGTTATTATGTTCACGTCTCTATGACACCTGTATTGTGATCTTCTATGTTTAAGCACAGGAATGGATGTACTTGTGTTGCTGAACTTTGGTTTGTTGTATGTAGGTGTTGCCAACAATTATCAAACTTTTTGCATCCAATGATCGGGCCATTCGCACGAGTCTCCTTCAGCATATTGATCAGTATGGGGAGTCACTAACTACGAAAATCGTGGATGAACAAGTATGAAGTCATAGTTTTGAACACGGTTATGGTTTTTCTCTTGGTTGATGCATATATAGAAAAACACATGGATAATGGTGAATTTTGTGTTTGTGGTAATTAGGTTTACCCTCACGTTGCTAATGGGTTCTCGGACACATCTGCTTTTGTAAGGGAGCTGACTCTAAAATCTATGCTTGTCCTGGCTCCCAAGGTAAATGCCCTCTAATGTCTCATACTCGTACCTTTTTGATAAGTGCTGGCTTTATTAATAATCTAAATAATCTTTGGTGAAGCTTCTTTAAAGCTATTATCAAATGTAAGTATGTGGCAATTTGATGATGTCGCAATGCTTTTCTAGTTCTCTTTGGGCCCATACAGTGTTTTTTATTATTTATTCTTTTTTTGGTTTTTTTTTTTGTTTTGTGGGGGGGGGGGGGGTTGAATTGACAAACTCGCTCACCCACAACCCTCACTCCAAGGTGGCTCCAATGAGATTAGATTTGAAACCTGCACCCCAATCTCTTTACCACTTGGATTGTTCCTTTGGGACCTCGGCCCAACGAAGTGTTCTTTAATTTATGTTGTTCTTGAATCTGCCATTAGGCATTTTATCACCGACTTTTATGTAGGCAAATGACACACTTCATTTCTACAAACTTTGTGTTCTGTCATTTGCTTAAATCAGATAGTCCTTTGCTTAGATATTCAGTAGATTATTTAGCGAAATGGAGTTTTGAGGACCATATTTTAAGCTGGATGACTCAAAATGCTAAGCAATAATAGCTGGTCTCGAATGTTGAGATTAATCATAGCAGTGAGCCAGTGACTTTTTAACTTGGTATCATGGGGTGCTTTGATCAAAACTATTTAACTTAATATCTGATGTTTTGAAATTTTAATTTACAGCTTACTCAGCGGACCATGGCGGCGTCACTCTTGAAGTTCCTCTCAAAGCTTCAGGTGTGCTCTTTCTACAAATTATTACTCGGGACTTCTTGTGGTTTTCCCAACATTTGTTATCACACTTGTTTTAAAGAGCCCTGTAGGGAATTGCTTTAATTTCTTATGTGATACAGGTGGATGAAGAACCGGCAATCAGAACCAACACAACAATTTTGCTTGGAAATATAGCAAGTTACCTTAATGATGGGGTAGGTACTGTGTGGTTCTTCCTGTCCTTTCAGACCTCTTAGAAGTTAGAACTTGTAATCTCTTATGTCCACGAGTTAATGTATTCTTGCAATTCAGACCAGGAAGAGAGTTTTGATAAATGCATTCACAGTTCGAGCTCTGCGCGACACATTCTCTCCTGCTAGAGGAGCAGGTAACTCTTTTCTTTATCTTATGATTCCATTCTTAGCCTGTTGGACTGGCAAACCGATACCTTCAGCAATATCTGCCTCAAGAACTCCCAATACCCTCCAGTAAAGCTTATGCTCTGTAACTGCCACTTCATGAAGCTTGTTCTCCTTCTGTCAGGTATTAGGGCCTTGTGTGCCACTAGCTCATACTATGATGTCACTGAGATTGCAACTCGAATATTACCAAATGTTGTGGTCCTGACCATTGATAGTGACAGGTATTTTTCTTAGGCTTTATGATGTATTTTTTAACTTACCCCACAATGTGCATACACACAACCATTTCATCCTTGTGATACCCAGAGCAGTGTGTTAATTATTTTGCCCAACTGATCCTTCATTTGGTACTGGCACTGTATTCATGATGTAGAGGCAAAAACTTATATTGCCTTTGTATCTTTGGGAAGGTCAAGACTAAGTTAAGCAAGCGTAATGAGTTACAGGGAGAGGGAAGAAAGTGTGATTCACGAAAAGTTTGCACCAAGAGTAGGATATAGCCCTCAATCAGTTTGCTATTGTATGGTGTTTAAGAGATTCCTTCCGGTAGTAAGCATACTGCCTTGTATTTTATTGCAGAAAAATTCGATTAGTGGTGATAACATTTTATGCTATGACCTTTTACTATACTTTCTGAAAATAAGCAGATTTCATACTTTGAGATGGACCATCCTCGTCTCTAATCCTTCCTCCTTCATAATAAAATTCTTTCCCCAATTCCTACCCTGTTCTTTGTTGCAGGCAACCCCAACTTTTCTTTTGCTGCAGATGCCTCTTGTCCCTTAAAATTATTTTTTTAATTTCGTATGCACCTAATTTTATTGAGAATTAATTCATGTGCTCCCAGGTCAGCTTGGGTAATGGAACATTTACCTTCTCTTATGTTTTCTTCTCGTTGATGATTTCACCGAGGAATCTGCCAAACATGGACTTGCAAACTAAGTATTTGAGCTGAACATAAGTTCTCTGTTTTTCCCCCTTCATCCTGCTATAGTTGGTCCGTCCTTGTAAATTTTATGTCTTGGGCCAATGATTGCCCGGCCATGAAAGATGTTGTGTTGCTTTATTCAATTTGTTGTTTCTTTTAATGGGGTTGCCTGTTGTTTTCAACCTTTTTAAATCTTGCATTTATAATTTTGCTAATTGCCTGCTCTCTGTCTTACAGTGATGTCCGATTGGAGGCATTCAAAGCTGTTGAACAGTTCTTGCAGATTGTGAAACAGTATCACGAGGTGAGATAGGAAACCATTTTTCCTGGTACTATTCTGCCTGTTGGTCAAAGGAATCTGGATTTCTTATGACATCTGATTTCTAATTTGGAGAGTAATTCTAGAGATCCGTGAGTAGTAGGAGTACCATGGATCAAATCCATCTTTTTAGGAATCTGACTGTTGGTGCAAGCATTGTTGATTAAACTTAGAATCCTCTTATATTTGTTGTTTCTGCTGTAGATGTGTACCTTTTTATTTAACTTGCTCACTTTTTCTCATTCCATCTTCAATGGAGCGTTGATCCGCATTTATGTCTCTCTACAGACAAGCAATGGCGATGCTTCAGATTCAACAGGCACAGGAAATTCGTCCATACACGGAAATGCAAGTTTACTCGGGTAGGCTGAGCATGTCTGAATTTCTGTCTAATTTATTTTCTTTCCTTTTCATCCAAATCTGGTAAAAGTGCAACGGAAACGATACTCTATTATCTTAATTTTAACACTACCCTTTTACTCGTTTTCAACTATTATGTGAAGAAAGCATGTTGTCAGAAATTGAAGGTTGTATAGATTCAGCTTGTTTTAAATGAAAACTGATCAAGGAGTAAATTGAATTTTTTTCTTCTTTGCGCCTTCCACATAGTGCATAACATACTCTAAACCACAAAGCGATATAATAACTTCTACTATTGTGTGTATGTATGTACCATTGATATGAAGCTATTGTATGTAACTCACTCTAATACGATTACTATGATACAGATGGGCCATGAGCTCTTTGTCTTTGACAGGCAAACCCTCCGACCAAAGTACGCTTGCTTCACCAGCACCTCTAGCTTCAACTGCATCCGTTACCAGTTCAGGTGAAGGTTTTGCATATTCTCTTGCTTTCCTTTTCTTTATTGTTCTGGGGAATAATTTATTTTGATATTTATGCTGAGAAATATGCCTGTTCAGATGCCACTTTCTCATTTCTAAGAAATCGGAAGTACCCTCTTATCTTCTGGATAAATAAATGGTTTCTACCTCCACAAAACTTACATCTACTGCCCCCTCAAAATATTACAGATGCAACCTTTTTAGGGAGGTGACGTGAAAATCGAGGTGTGTCTTAATTAAACCCGTGAGCAAGGAGGTTGAGCGTAAAATCCTAAATTAATACTTGCATAGCAACGTATGTGAGAATATTTGGAGATGCATGTGTGATCCTCTTGAAACAAGTTTAGTAAGTCTTCCCTTCCCAGTCGATCAGCTCTGACATATATCTGTGATACCGCAGTGACAGATGGTGTGGATATTGCACCTGTGCGTGTGAGTTCAACAGCCAGTTTAAATAATTTCACTGACCATGTTCAATCGGATTCCCCTGCATCAACTGATGGATGGGGAGAGTTAGAAAATGGCATTCATGAAGATGGCGACAAAGATGGTTGGGATGATATCGAACCACTAGAGGAGGCAAAACCATCTCCTGTCCTCGCAAACATCCAAGCAGCTCAAAAACGGCCTGTCTCACAGCCAAAACCACAAGGTAAGTGATTTCGTCCTTTTCGGATTAAGTAAACTTCCTTAAGAAGTTCTGACAATTTTAGTCAGATACCACAAAAAAAACGGTCATTATAGTATGCACTGATTAAACATACTTTTCTTTGTGCTGAAGATTACTTATTGACACCAATAGCTTGACACATGAAATTTATCTGCACCTGATGTGCATTCAATGACTGACCTCTTCCTATTTTACATAAAGACTTGACATGTTTCCACGGTTGTAAGGAGATAATTCATTGAGATATTTTTCTCAACTTTCTACAATGATATGCAAGTACTGTGCATGATTTTTTACAATAGAATTATAGAATTCCATCTTATGAGTTTTGTCACATTTTTGTTCAGTTTCAAGCTCTAGACCAAAGAGCACAGCAAGGGTAAATAAAGAGGAAGATAGCGACCTGTGGGGCAATCCTGCACCAAGGACAGCATCAAAACCTACGACTGCAAAAGCCAGCAGAGCAGGTACTGACGATGATGACCCTTGGGGTTCAGTTGCCGCTCCAATTCCAAAATCATCATCCAAGTCATCATTGAATCTGAAATCTGGTGCTGATGACGATCTTTGGGATGCCATTGCTGCTCCCCCACCCACTGCCGCGCCAAAGCCTTTTTCATCACGAGGCAGGGGTGCAAAACCTGCTGCTCCAAAACTGGGTGCGTCAAGGATAAACAGAACATCATCAGGGATGTAAATTAGATACAGCACTGGGAAGCACATTTAGGGAAAGTTTTGTATATTTTTTCCTCATTTAAAATTCTTCTAAATGGTAATTGTAAAAAACTCTTCTTACTATATCTGAGTGTGATAGTATTCTCGCAACTAAAGCTAAAAACAATGGCCATGAATCATGATGACATCGTTTGATATTTACCTACAAAAGTTTCCTTCTCTATTAGAAAGTAGAAACTAGTCCATTCTTTGTTCACTGGATTTCATTGTAGATTTGTAGTTATAAAGTTCAGGTTGTTATTCATCAAATGCGTGTCCATTTTGTACGCAAACGATTTATACATGGGCAATTATTTACATGCTATGAATATTGATATACAAGTCACTTTGTATTTTCCTCCGCTTTTATTTGCTTTGAGCGGACATTGTTATAGTAGTATTTGACTTCTCAGTACCCTTGTTATTCCAGTAATTTGACAAATAGGCTTTAACTATTTGGAGGCTACTAATATGGGAAATTTTGATTCGAACTATGTGGGGGTGTGGCCAAGGTTACCCAGTATCCAATAAAACCGACATGTACTGGTATTTTGTATTTGATCTTATCATTTTAGTTGAGGTAATAATATTTTTTTTCGAATTGATTCATTACTCAATTAAAACTCAGAATGCTTACAAAACCATGAAATTTTAATTTTATATCAAACACAAATTTTCACAACACAATTAAATTTAATTATTATTCATCAGTTATATCTCAATTAAAATTCTCTCAATAAATTACATGCCAAACAACCCGGTAATCCACAACGAAGGGGTTCATATACTACTACAATCAAGGGGATCATCTAGGGATACAATACCTTAGTTGTGGTTCATAGCTCAACATCTAGTGACATAACTGAAGGCCTTGCTATCCTCTTATATATGCATGAAACTAAAACGTTAAAATGTTACTACTTCCCTTCTGTTAGTAAGTACGTACCTTTAACTTTAATGGGTATGCTTCTAAAGAATATATATAATGATATAGTAAAGTAAATAGTAAATGATAAAATTGGCCATGGGTATTAAATTGTAGCAATGGCCAATATGCATGAATCATGATTTCGGAAAAGTTTGACTGAGAAATAATGAAGTTAAAAGATGAAT
This sequence comes from Plantago major, assembly GCA_026545765.1. Classification (NCBI taxonomy): domain Eukaryota; kingdom Viridiplantae; phylum Streptophyta; class Magnoliopsida; order Lamiales; family Plantaginaceae; genus Plantago; species Plantago major. The sequence goes on from CM048841.1 coordinate 79,163,236, forward strand.
GGTATGTGAGGTTAATATTTTACATTTTTTAGTGGGTGATTAATTAATGAGACGTTTAAAAAGAAAAATTGGTAATACATCTGTCTCATTATTAAATATGTATGATAATTGTGAGTGTGGATAATAAAGTAAATGGGATAATATAATAAATCATGAAAAAGTATGAGAGATAGTAAAGGGTAAAATAAAAAATGGTTGGCATGTGTGTTTGTATCTTGTCATTTTAGGAGAATTTATTAAATGGCATTTATAAAATTAAAGTAAGTATTTAATAGCGGACAAGAAGAGAGTATTTCATAGCTTAACAGAAAGCATCACAAATCCTTCCATAAGAATAAAAAAAAAAATCAGTCAAGCTTCAACCTTTTTTCCCCTGAAGTGGGGTCTGACTTGTGGAGTGTAGGAGAAAAATGTCAAAATAACATTAAGGGCGTAAATGTAAACTCCACTGTAAGTTAACAACTTAACATGGCTTGCACGATTTAAGCCAAGACTTCATGCACATTTCACTTCAACATTTGTTTAGTTGCTTCAGTCTATATACATGTTTCATGAAACATCTTTCACACACATACATATAAGAATTGCTTGAGAAATTGTGTTTTGAAAAGGAGGCTATACAGTTATGGTTGGGAAGTGGTGGTTATGGTTGTTCGGTTTATCGGTGGTGGCTGTGATAGGTGGAGCAAGCGGTGGCAATGTGACATACGACGGAAGGTCTTTGATTATTGATGGGCAGAGGAAGCTCTTGTTCTCCGGCTCGATTCATTATCCTAGAAGCACACCTGATGTAAGTTTCATCCACAATTCTACTTCATTAATGTTCTTCATCTTTTGGTCATGATTGTGCCTACAAGTTCATAACATAACTAGCCTGGTCTGGAATTTGCTAATCTAGGCGATTTATAACAACAAAGTTAGTCGATAAATGATTATGTAGTTGATATTCAGAGTTGACAAAATATGTACTATTAGTTTTAATGATGAGCGATAAGCTATGTAAAACATCTTATCATTACAATATAAGTAGCTCATGAATTACTTATTTCGGTCAAATAAGTTCTCCATCCTTAATTTATAGCTAACCGATAAGTTCACTTAAATACAACAATGTATTGCAATATTCATTGTTATGAAGCAAATTGTTATTTAGATCAAACACAACAAATCATGTAGTATTGTGTTTCAATTTCATGAATCGATTTTACACCATGCTTTTTAAAAAAAAAAAAATTGTGTGCAAAATGCAAGCTGAAGAAGTTCACATACTATGGTTTTAATTTAACGCATGACTCAAAATGTCTTCACAGTTATCTCTCATTTTCTCATCTTAAATTCTGTGTTAAATTCAATGAGAATATGACTTTGTGACAACTATTTACACAGTTTTCTAGAAAGCTTTTGGGTGTAGTTACCGTAATTGACATGGAATTTACTAGTTAGTTACAGTCTTACAGAACCACACCCCGTTTAATTCCCAAAATGTAAAAGACCAGTGTCCTTCACATAGCATGTCTAGTAATTCTAGGTAAAAAAAACTGATCACACAGAAGTGTGATAACTTAATAATGTAAATTAAATAAGGTAAGCCCAGACTTTCACCTATGAAAATTGGACAATTATCACCGCATTATTCAACTTAATTATACATCTTAAAGCTAGAATATTCTTATCTAACATGACATTACAACAACTTTTCAATACTTCACATAGTTTTAGAGTTTCATTAACCAATAACTCCTTTCATGATTGTCCTATAATTTCTAAATTTCCCATCTTGTTCCATTTGATTAAGCAAAATTACCAGTTGCTTAAAGCGATATTGTATCTTTTTAGAAGCAATTTCTTGCACGTATTGAACTTTACCTACTCCGTCTTACAAAAAGTGTCATTTGAGTGAACACTTTAATTTGTAATCACAAATTAGTCTTTTAACAACACTATATTATAAATTATATCAAATGAATTAATTCTCATTATATAATGTTGCTAAAAGGGATTTTCCATCTATTTATATGTAATTTGTGTTCAAATTCGAAAATGTTGAAAAAAATGGCTTAAAAAACCACTGTTTGACGAAATTTTGTGAGTATATTAATTAGTCCACTGCGCTATATGCTCTAATTGTAAGGTTATGACTATGAAACATGACATCAATCACAAGGGAAGTCTTGAGATCTTTATAGATTTAGTTACACACTTTTGCGCAATTTTTAACTAATTAACTTGACTTTCTTTCTGACACAATGTTTTAAATATTTGATAATTGATATTACACATTCTTCTAAATGTATCTAATTAATAAAAGAGTCGCATGCAAGTTGATCACATGGGATAATACGGGTTCGATTTTCAGAATTCCATTAAGTTGATAACACGTGATGCTGATTAGTGAACATTACGTTACATATACTTATTACAGATGTGGCCTGCTTTGATATCAAAAGCTAAAGACGGCGGTTTGGATGCGATTGATACCTATGTATTCTGGAGTCTTCATGAGACACAACCCGGAGAGGTAGTCTAGCTATATCATATCCGTCCTGTTGAATTGTATACATTTAATTTGTTACGATAAGATTACGATAGTCCATAAATAATGGAACAATTAACAAAATGTAAAGTACTTACTACTTACTAGTATTGTTTATGGAAATTTCAGTATGACTTCAGTGAAAGACGGGACATAGTGAGATTTATCAAAGCAGTCCAAGCCAAAGGTCTCTACGTTTGCCTTCGTATTGGTCCTTTCATTGAGTCCGAATGGTCTTATGGGTATGTAATTTTGTGGCTTTAATTCTATAAGAGTAATTTGTGTTACATGTCGTAAATGTAAAATTTTATCTTACATTTGTGGAGGTACCTTTAGATAAGTATTATTTATGTATAATCACATTATCGTTCATCTAAATAAGGTGCATTGTTTTAATTTGTAACCACACAATATAATAATAATTCTAAAAACGTTTTTGATTTCTTGCGGCAGAGGTTTTCCATTTTGGCTGCACGACATCCCTGGTATTGTATTTCGCTCGGACAATGAACCATTCAAGGTACAATTTAGAATCATCGACCCTACTTTTATGCTCATTTTAAATTTTAGATAGTCATACATAAGACTAGAGTCACTAATGCTAGACAAGCCATATGAAATATAGTATATATTTAACATTAGCGCTATTTTCATGTGGTAGTTTTACATGCAAAATTTTACGAGGAAGATAGTGGAGATGATGAAGTCGGAGAAGTTATATGCTTCACAAGGAGGCCCTATTATACTTTCTCAGGTGCAAATTTTCCCTCGTTACCCACATTTTTAATTAAACACGTTCATTATGACCATTTACCAAATAAAATTGAATGAATTAAAAACTAACTTGTGCAGATTGAGAATGAGTACCAAATGGTTGAAGCAGCTTTCCATGACAAAGGCCCATCTTATGTCCGTTGGGCTGCAGCTATCGCAGTGGGCTTCCAGACCGGTGTTCCATGGGCCATGTGCAAGCAAGATGATGCACCCGATCCTGTGGTAACTTAAATGTCAAACATATCTCAGTTTAGTCAACACTAAATTCGAGCTTGTACTTGGTCACAACCCACAAGTAGTTCTTGCGAACTCAGTGAATTCTAAGCCCTTTATAAGAGGTCCGAGCATTTGATAAGCATAGTCCATGTCAAATTTAAGTCTGTCACTCTCAACTAAAATTGAGTCTGACAGTCTCAATAACACTCAAGTTAGGTCTGGCTCGTTTCCACTCATAGACTAAACTTTGATAAAAATATTATGACCTAGCTAGTGTAGGTTCTTCTGCAAGATATATATAGTTTGCGGTTAATTTTAATTGACATAACTTAAAAAATACTTTTGTGATACTTTTTTCTCCCGTTAGTGTCGATTAATTTCAAACTCATTATTTTTAGTCGGATATCAGGCTCAAGTATAGCCTTTGACTGCAACCAATTAACCAAACATATAAAGTTCCTATATGATGAAATCTGCAGATAAATGCATGCAATGGGATGAAGTGTGGAGAAACATTTGTTGGACCAAATTCACCAAACAAGCCAGCCATCTGGACAGAAAACTGGACACATGTGTAAGATAATTTGCTGAAATGATCCCAAAATGACTTCATCTCTTTTGTCATAGATTAGGATTATGATTCATTCAAAGTCAAAATAAACTTGGTCAAAATTCATTAGAAACTTGTTTTCTTTCCCATTGTAGTTATGACTTGTATGGCAAAACTAGAAGACTAAGATCACCTGAAGACATTGCATACCATACAGCTCTGTTCATAGCCAGGAAGAACGGTAGCTATGTAAACTATTATATGGTAAGCAGGTGTATATTATATACGCCTAGATGGCAGTTTATCAACTAGCTGATTTGATAAACTTCGTGTATTGTAATCGCATATCAAACAAAATTGAGGTATAATGTCAAGTCATTGACACTCATCTTTCTCTTCCAAACAGTATCATGGAGGGACAAATTTCGGAAGAACTGCATCATCGTTCGCACTTACTAGCTACTATGATCAGGCTCCGATTGATGAGTATGGTATGCGTAAACTGCAAACACATAAACATCAAATCCTCATTTCATGAAGAATGCTACTACTTGATCATCTTTTTTCAACAACTTGTAGGTTTAACCAGACAGCCAAAATTTGGACATCTGAAGGAGTTACATGCAGCAGTGAAGCTAAGTTCGCATGCCATACTATACGGAGCGAAAACTAACTTATCTCTGGGTGCACTACAGGAAGTAGGTTCTAAAACTTCTGATTTGTTTTACATCTAAGTAACTCTTTCACTATGCAAGACAATTATATGTAAAAAAAGAAAGAGAGAGAAAAAGATGGTTATTTGTTTGTCATTTCTCAATACAGGCCTATGTATACAGCGGAGATTCAGGAGATTGTGCAGCATTTCTTTTGAACATGGATAATCGAAACAATGCAACAGTATTGTTCAGGAATGGAACATATAGATTGCCTCCAAAATCGATTAGCATCTTGCCAGACTGTAAAACGGTGACATATAACTCAGCTCAGGCATGTTTCGAAGCCTTAATAGTTACTCATGCTTGAATATCATAGAGGAAATAGTAACGAAATGTCCCCTTGTTCTGAACAGGTTGTTACACAATTAAATACAAGATCAAGGCAACCAGCCATTAAATTGGACTCAGGAAACGCATGGAACCAGTGGAATGAAATTGTTCCTAGTTTTAATGATACTTCAGTGAGGTCAAATATGTTGTTAGAGCAGATGAACACTACGAAAGATGCATCTGATTATCTATGGTACACTGCCAGGTATTGAACATCATACTATCAGACTAAGTAACTTTTGCTAGCTAAAGCCTAAATGTAATGTTGGAAACATAGTATGTTCTCGTAATGTATCTTGCTCGATACTAACAGTAGCCTGCCAATAGCAGTTATCGGCATCTCAATGACTCAAAGGTTGTGCTCACAGTGCAATCGCGTGGACATTTATTGCACGCGTTTGTCAATGGATTGCTTGTTGGTAAGATCTTCATATATCATGCTAAGACATAAGCTCAAATGTTCTACTTTTTATTTATTAAGCATTTAGTCTGCATGAAGTTTTATATGCTTTTACTATTCCATTTTCATGTCAGCATCTGAAAATACTACAAATGTACTACATTTCAACAAGTTTTAGCTAGATAAACTTATTTTGGCCTGTGAATCATAGACAACAAAAGTAGGAACCTACGCCATATCAGGAAGAATTTTCTTTTCTGTTTCATGGTAACAAACTGACATACTTGGTGATGATTTGAATCTTAAGGTTCTAAGCACGGGAGTTATGCGAATCAGAGTTTCATCTTAAACATCACAGTTCCTTTACACAGTGGAGTCAACAACATCTCCTTGCTCAGCATTATGGTCGGCCTAAAGGTATGTTGCTAGACACATTGACAATTTAAGGTCCTCATCCTGACAAACTTGAGATGTAAATTAATTAAATGGATTATGAGTTTCTCCATTTTGTAAAAATGTAGGATTCTGGGGCATATCTAGAGCGAACAGTTGCAGGACTAAGAACGGTGAGTATTCAAGCAAATCAAGTTGTCGAAAGATTGAGCAATTATTCATGGGGATATCAGGTATAAATTAATCTCGGTTCAGATTGTTACGCCATTCAAAAAATTCTTAAAAAAGATGCTAGGAAGCAGCTTAGCTTTAGCTTTAGTTCCTCAAAAAATGGATCAGAAACTTGAATTTGATTCATCAATTTATTATCAAAGGTGGGATTAGTAGGCGAAAGGTTACAGCTTTACTCCAAGGGAGGATCAGACTGTGTAAAATGGAACGTCTTTAACTCATCTGCTAAGCCACTTACATGGTACAAGGTATATATGTCTCTCCAAGGTTCATATACGGATAGTCAGATACTTATAACACATAGGAGCAACTACATCACATAATATGATGTTCTACACTTTAGACCAAATTTGATGCACCCGGAGGTAAAGATCCAGTCGCGTTAAATCTTGTCTCAATGGGGAAAGGTGAAACATGGATTAACGGACAGAGTATTGGTCGGTATTGGATACCCTTTCGTGCACCTGATGGCTCTCCTTCACAGACATGGTAAGCTAGTGTATTTTCTTTAACTTCATAAACAACTCTCCATGAAAACAGAGTTCACTCATTTGATTGTTTTAACAGGTACCACATACCGCGATCATTTCTCAGAACTAAAGATAATGAGTTAGTAATGTTCGAAGAAGAAACTGGCAACCCACTTGGAATATCAGTAGACACAGTTTCAACAACCAAAGTGTGCGCTCATGTGTTTGATTTTTATCCAAACAGACTAAAACCTCAGAAAGGGCCTAATCTCCACCTCACTTGTCCACCACCAAGAAACATCTCAAAGATCTTATTTGCAAGTTATGGAACCCCTTTAGGCGATTGCCAAGATTACGCTGTTGGAAGGTGTCATTCGTCCAATTCTACATCTGTTGTGGAAAAGGTAAGCATGGCTTATCAACTAGTCATGTACGTAAATTCTGTGTTCAATGACAATTAACATCAAAGTTGCTTCCAGGATTGCATAGGTAGGCGAACATGTTCCATTCCTCAGTCGTCTAAGAAGTTTGGAAGTGATCCATGTCCTGGAATTCCGAAAAGTTTATTGATTAAAGCGCAATGCCAATAATAGTTCTTAGTTCCTCCCTACTACTGCCATTCTTAATTCTTGAAAATTGAACAGAAGATGTCGAATTAACGACACATTGGCGAATTAACCACACATTAGCAACACAAAGTGTACTCGCACGGTAACGTCTCTAGAATTCAGCTACAAGTTAACAAATGCAACATTAAACAGAAGCATTAATCAAACAAGCAGTGGAGAACTGTGCTTTCAGTAAAGAAAAAAGGAATCAATAGGACACAAGTTGAATCAAAAGATGGAAACTTAATCAGAATTCAAGCAATTAAAAAGGTTGCAAGAAATTGAGACACAATTCATCCATGTTTGGAAGCAATGGATCCAACATTGAAGCGTTTAACCAAACAAATATTGGTCCTGGTGCATCAACAACAACCACGGTTTCAGGACTTGTTCAAACTTCAAACATGACAAGTCGGTTTTAAGTAAGGGAAATTTATAAAAACACCCCTTAGCAATTGCGAAAACACACCTAATTAAGGACTGAATGTCTTTCATTACAAAAAAAAAAAAAAAAAACAATTAGACCGTCGTTATTATTAACAATATACTCCGTTTTTGAGTTCTGTTTAGTTGTTCTCAACATTTGATTTTGAGTTCAGATTTTCGGAGGATTTGTAAAATATGTTAGTTGTGGGGTGCGGTAATAAATAAGTAAGGTAAAATTTGTCAAATAAACAAACATTGAGAACCTGGACCAGCCACTAACAATCACCTCGGTAAGCTAGCTATTCACTCACCAACTAACTATCAGTCCCATGCCCCTTCTCAAGCGGTTTACTTCTTTTGCTCCTCAGTATATGGATATTAGTACAGTAAAAACTCTATACAGTCATATTGTCGAGATCGGAAAAAAATATTTCCATAGCGAGTTTATTCCTAACTAAAGTTTTGTGTTAAAAATATTTTTTTCTAAATAAAAAACACATGCATATCTTAATATTGTATTTCTTGTATGAAATTACCAACTTGCATGATAAAATTTTATCATATGAGTTTTGAAAAAAAATTAAAAAATTTAACAAATAAGTAAAAATACCTAGCTATTAGACAAGAAGCGGAGGGGGATAACAAATTGTGTATATTTTAACTTAACCAAAATCATCACATCAATTAGACAAGAAGCGGGGGATAACAAATTGTGCATGCTTTAACTTAAGACGAAATAATCACATCAATTGGACAAGAGGCGGAGCGGGATAACAAATTGTGCATGTTTTAACTTAAGATGAAATTATCACATCAATTAGACAAGAATCGGAGGTGGTAATTTGGAAGGTACCAAAAGTTTCATGTCAAGAAGCTTCGAACCTACTTGCAAGTTAGAGATGTTTTGGGTGCAACAAGATGGTTCACATACAGATAAACTACTAATTACACAAAATCAAGAGATGTGATTATCACTCAAGAATTTAAAGTCACTATACAACTTTAGATAAGTATTTGTATCATAAACTTCATGCAATGAAAAATATATATATATAATATTTTATCGAATATTATATGGTTTATTACTATAGGGGAGTATAATTAATTAATGCAGGACCTGAAAAAGTCATGAAATATTATAATGTGGAGTTTATTCTTATTTATAACTGGTCCCAAGTTGAGACCGAAATTTTATATTACTATATGGAGTTTATTCTTTTATAGAGTACTAGTACTAACCCGTGGCGATGCCA